>CAUYUJ010005027.1:45545-64779 GCA_963575745.1 Prorocentrum cordatum | reverse complement strand
GAGGATCAAGGAGGAGGAGGAGGAGGTGGAGGAGGAGGAGGAGGAGGAGGAGGAGGATCGAGGGGGAGGAGGAGGAGGAGCAGCAGCAGCAGGAAGAGAGGACGAGGAAAGAGAAGAGGAAAAGGAGGGGAGGACTTAAAGGCAAACAAGAGGAGAATGTTCTCTCTTCCTCACGCACGGAAGGGGCCTCGAGGAGGTCCAGGGGCTCTGCAGGCCGAGCGGCTCCACATTGGTTGGTGCGTGGCTGCCCTCCCCCACGCTCGCACCAGGGGTCACTGGGAGATCACAGGCCACTGTTTATGTTTTTTGTTCGGTGCGTTGCTGCCCTCCCCCACACTCGCACCAGGGATCGTCGGGAGATCAGACCACCTGTTCATTTGTTTGTTCGGTGCGTCGCTGGCCTCCCCAGCGCTCGCACCAGGGATCACTGGGAGATCAGACCGCCTGTTTATTTGTTTGTTGTTGCTGCGTTGCTGTCCCACTGCGTCGCTTGAGACATCCTCGCCATATTCTGAGTCATCCGAAGAGCACCCAAGAGAGCCGCACTGCAGCCCTGAGACATCTGGGCCTTCCTGGAAGGCCGAGGACCCCAGTGGGCCCGCACGGCAGAGTCGTCTGGGCCTAGCAGGACCACTGCCGGGCCCTAGCAGGGCCCAGTAGCACCCTACAAGCAGGACCGTAGCAGGGCCGCAGCAGGAACCGTACAGATGCCTAGCAGGATTCCGACGCAACCCTCACACGGATTGCCGAGTCTGGACAGGGACCCTACGAGCGCGTAGCGCCTCGATATATAGCTGATGTCGTAGCAGTCGACGAACTCAACAGACAAGTTCGTAGCGTTTTGATGATATGCTTGCGCCGTGTGTCGTCAGGTCCAGGCCAGGTCGTGCGCGCTGTGCGCTGATGCTGGTGCTGATCGTCGTCTGGCAAGTTCCCCCTTACGGGTCCAAGCCAGGTCATATGCTGGTGCAGGCGTCGTGTGTTGGTGCTGGTGCTTGGGCGTCGTCTGGCAAGTCCCTCCCGAAGGGTCCAGGCCAGATCGTGTACGCTGTGCTGGTGCTCGTCGTCGTCTGCTAAATTCCCCCCGAAGGGTTCAGGCCAGGTCGCATGCTGTTGAAGGCGTCGCGTGCTGGTGCTGGTGTTTGGGCGCCTTATGGCAACTTCCTCCTAGAGGGCCCATGGGGGGTCCAATCCGAAGGCCCAAGACGCCTAAGGCCCCAAGACGCCTATGGCCCCTAGATACCCCGAGACGCCTAATGCCCTGAGACGCCTGAGACCCCCTATATGCCCAAGGCAAGACGCCTACGGCCCCAAGACGCCTATGGACCCAATGAGGGCGAGGATGCGCACCATTTGTCTTAATACGGTGTCAAAGGTACAAATCGCCACAAGGATGCGTAGTGTGAAGCGCTGCCCCGTTAAAGTAACAAATGTCCAGCAGGTGCATGTCAGCACCATGAGGCTTCCACCTGCCGACCTGCCGGTTTCGCTCTCTCGGAACAGGCGGACGCAGACCTTGACCCGCCGGCCCCAGTGGGCCTTCAGGCACGCAGGCCGAAGCCATCAAGTGCACCCCAAGCTGCGATTCGCCCCCAAAGGCGGAAGAGAATGCCGGGCAGCGGTTCTTCGGTGAGATTGCAGGCGGTTTGGTGTTGCACAGGCCCTGCAAGGGCCAAGAGCGGCCCGACGGCGCGGGCCCTGAAAACCAACGAAGCCCCGAGGCGACCTTCTCGGTTGCTGGGAGAGAGGGGCCGGCAGCAAGGGCCATAGGCCTTGGCATGTCTTTGTCAGGTAATCCGGCCGAGCAAAAAAAAACACTTGCCCCAGGATGCATGGCCCATGCGCATGCGACACAAGAACATCATCGGTTGTCACGTTGCCAAATGGCGAAGAAATGGATTTGGAAATCAGCACGGTCCTGCGTTGGCCTAACTGAAGTGCGGTTCGCAATGACTCTTCTGGGTCGACCGTGCTGGGGTCTTGCAGTGCATGCATTGAAAATCCGCAGGCCCGCCCACGCAGCCACCAAACTCAGCGCGCGAGGGTCCGCGACCACCCGAGCAGCAGCGAGAATCCGACCAGGACGTGCACACCAGAAAAATAACACATGTGAGCGACATGGGCCCCTGGTCTTCCCGCCAGATTCCCCGCGGCCCGCTCTGTTCCCCTGCGCGGGCCAATCCTGTCCTGCCCTCAGGATGGCCGCGGCAGAACAGTGCTCGCTTTTCTCGCACGCACTGTTCCCAGAGGCGTTAGCTAGTAGCGACACTCGGGCCCCAGCTTCGCCTCCCTCTTCTCGCAGCGGCTTGCCCCGATCCCAATGCTGTAGCTGTCGACATCGGGCTCTGCCTTCGCCTCCCACTTCTCGCAGGATGGCGGCGGCAGAACATTGCTCGCTTTTCTCGCGCGCACTGTTCCCAGAGGCGTTAGCTAGTAGCGACACTCGGGCCCCAGCTTCGCCTCCCTCTTCTCGCAGCGGCTTGCCCCGATCCCAACGCTGTAGCTGTCGACATCGGGCTCTGCCTTCGCCCCCCACTTCTCGCAGGATGGCGGCGGCAGAACATTGCTCGCTTTTCTCGCACGCACTGTTCCCAGAGGCGTTAGCTAGTAGAGACACTCGGGCACCAGCTTCGCCTCCCTCTCCTCGCAGCGGCTTGCCCCGACCCCAACGCTGTAGCTGTCGACATCGGGCTCTGCCTTCGCCTCCCACTTCTCGCAGGATGGCCGCTGCAGAACATTGCTCGCTTTTCTCACCCGCGCTCTTCCCAGAGGCGTTAGCTAGAAGAGACACTCGGGCTCCAGCTTCGCCTCCCTTTTCTCGCAGGCCCTCCTTCTCGCACGGACGACCCCCAGCGTTGCAGCTGATCGTGGCCCACCCGCGCATTTTGCACAGCGCCAGCGTCCGCTGCCACTGCGCGCTCCCTTTCTCGCACGGATTGCCCCCAGCGTTGTAGCTGATCGTGGCCCACCCGCGCCTTCGTCCCTGTCGCAGCGCCAGCTATGGCTGCCACTGCTTGCTGTCTCGCAGCGTCAGCTCTGCCTGCCACTGCTGGTCTTCTCTCACGGCCTGATCCCTACGCTGTAGCTGATCACGACTCTGTTGCCCCCGCTCTCTGCCCGCGGCGACGCATCGGCTGGCGCCCCGGTCTGCCAGGAGGTGGAGGAGGGTGGAGACGGAGAGGAGGAGGGGGCGGGGGGGGGCGGGCATCCGGGCAGCTGCGCGCTCGCCTGATCTCAGCGTTGTAGCTGATGACGTGGGGCTCCGCGCTGCTTCTCCATGACTCGGGCGCGCAGCGCCACTTCGAAGTTTGCGCGCCGCATCGTCCAAGGGGCCCGGTGCAGGGGGGGGCCGCTCGGACGCGAAATGGCTTGAGCCAAAATGGATTGAGCCAAAATGGCTACGGCGCATTGATGTGGGAAGCGGGAGGCGGCAGGGAGAAGGAGAGGATGTTTTGGGAAAACAAGTACGGTAGGTTTGTGTCGTGACGACTCGGCGCAAGGTAAATGACTCGAGCAAAATCATTCAATATTAAATTCATTGCGCGCCTAAATTACTCAATTTTAAATAAATTACGTCTGAATCACACCGTCTGAAAAGGCGTCCCAAGCGCTTTCGGAGAGTCTGGCACAGCGACGCCTCGCAGGACTCTGGGAGGCGTGTAGGTTACCGCGGCTGGCGCACTTCGCATGCAAGGCGGAACGCCTTGCCGCAACAGTCGCGTGCAAGGCGGAATGTCTTGCACACGGCGGCACGCGCAAGACAGGTCGACGAAACCTTGTGCGCGAGCCCGCGGCCCCGGGCGACGCCTCGCGGAGACTGTGAAGCTGCGCTGGGCGCCGCGGCCGCGCATTTTGCATGCAAGACGGAACGCCTTGCGCAACGGTTGCGTGCAAGGCGAAATGTTTTGCGCACGGCGGCGCGTGCAAGAGGGGCGACGCACCCGAATCGTTCCGAAAGCGCCCTAATTGCCACAGAAATCTTCCGAATTGTTCCAAAAACCCCTGAAATGATTCCGAAAAATTCCTCAATTTCGACCCGAATTCCGGGAAACAGCCGCTAAAAACTATATAAAACGATGTGAACACCCGCTTGCCCACCCGCTGGAAAGTATATAACCTGGGCCCAGGCAAGCTTTCCCAAGCTTGACTGCGCCGAGCTTGGGAAACCTCTGATTCCCCAAGCTTGGGAACCCAAGCTCCCCCCAGCTTGACTGAGCCAAGCTTGTACACCACAGGTTCCCCAAGCGTGGCAAACCCAAGCTTCCCCCAGCTTCACTGAGCCAAGCTTGGGAAACCCCTGACCCCCCAAGCTTGGGAAACTCAGGTCCCCCAAGCTTGGGAAACCCAAGGTTCCCCCAGTTTGACTGAGCCAAGCTTGGGAAACCCAAGGTTCCCCAAGCTTGGGAAACCCAAGCTTCCCCAAGCTTGACTGAGCCAAGCTTGGGACGCACTAGGTTCCCCAAGCTTGGGAAACCCAAGCTTCCACCAGCTTGACTGCGCCAAGCTTGGGAAACCTCTGGTTCCCCAAGCTTGGGGAACCCAAGCTTCCGCAAGCTTGACTGGGACATCCTTGGAAACCTCTGGTTCCCAAGCTTGGGAAACCTCTGGTTCCCAAGCTTGAGAAACCCCATATAAGGAATCCAATGTAGAGAAGCCCCACATAGGGAATGCCCATATGGGGAAACCCCTATGGGGATTCCCCGCGTAAGGAACCCTAATATGGGAAATCCCCAGATGGGGATCCCTCATAAGGGGGGTCCTCGTATGGGAATACCCCGTACGGTGCGTCGCATATACGGAATCTTCGTGTGGGAAAACCCCATATAAGGAATCCCTATATGGGGTCTCCTCATGTTGGGGGATCACCATGTTAGGAATCACCATTTCAAGAACCTCCATGTGAGGAATCCCCATGTAGGGAATCGCTTATTTGAGGATTTCCTATATTAGAACTCCGTATATTAAGGCCCCCATACATGGGGTTCCTTGTATGGGGATTCCTTGCATGGGGACTCTCTATATGAAAGGGGTTTCCAACATTGGGATTCCGTACATGGCGATTTCCCGTATGGGTATTCCCCATATGGCGATTCCCTATGTTGGGTTTCCAAATGGGGATTGCCCATACGGGAACTCGCCATGGCAGCCCCCGGAACTCTCACAACTCCCGTAGTCCTGACAGCCGCTGCCCCTTGACTCAAACGCAAAGCGCTGGCGCGGACAGGAACCGTATTCTTTTCAAACGACGGGGGCCAGCGCAGCGCGCCCTTACCCCTTGACTCAATCGCAAATCGCGCGCGCGGACAGGGACCGTTTTTTCTCCAAATGACGGGGGCCAGCGCAGCGCGCCCGTGCCGCTCCACTCAAACGCAAAGCGCGTGCGCGGGCAGGATTCTTTTCCAAATGAACGGGGGCCGCAATGACGCGACTCGACGGCGTGGCGTTGAGCTCGACTGGCAGCCCGCTCCGCGCAGACCCGCTGCCCACGCGCCCCGCCGCCCCCGCGCCCCGAACAAACACCACAGGCCCAAGAGCTTCGTAAGATGTCGCCCTGGACCCCGCGACCGCCGCGCGTGCCTATCGGGGCAGTCGCCGCCAGCGCCGCTACCAACGCAAGGATTCTCGCCCAAGCGGCCCTCGCCCACGGGGCCCTCGCCCACGCTGCAACGAAGAATTGAGCCTGGAGCCAAAATGGCAACGAGCCAAAATGGCGACGAGGGAGGAGGAGGAGAGGAGGAGGAGGGGAAGGAGGCGGAGGAGGAGGAGGGAGAAGCGCGGGTGCGGGACAAGAGAAACCCAAACACGGAGAAACTTGCCTGCAAAACCTCCTCCTGCTCCTGCTGTCGAACAACGGCGGCCGCAACTGCAGCGGCGATGGCGCCCCGCCGGACCAGTGCTGGCACGAAGCGCGCGCCTGTCGCCATCTCCTCGTCCTTCTCCGCCTCCTCGTCCTCCTCCCCCTCCGCCTCCTCCTCAGGGGTCCTGGTGTTTCCTGGTCCCTCCTGGGCTCAGGGGTCCTGGTGCTTCCTGGTCCCTCCTGGTCCCTCCTGGTCCCTCCTGGTCCCTCCTGGTCCCTCCTAGTCCCTCCTGGTCCCTCCTGGTCCCTCCTGGTCTCTCCTGGTTCCTTCTGGTCCCTCCTGGTCCCTCCTGGTCCCTCCTGGTCCCTCCTGGGCTCAGGGGTCCTGGTCCCTCCAGGCCCCTCCTGGCCCCTGACCCACAACCCAGGCACTTATGTTATCATATGTTTTGGGTTATGTTTGCGTTGGCACTTCTTCTGTTTTGTACTACTTGTTTTGTTTTTTTTCGGCTGTCTGCCCTGCCGGACAGCTGAGTACCCAGTGTGCGGCTGATGACACAGAGCGGTCGGCGCACGGCTCGCGCAGCTGGCACGGTACGTATAAAGCAAATCGCGCACCATCTTTGTGTGCGACGCATGTCTATGTAGCGAATCTCTCTCTCCACGCACTTCACATGTTCTGGATGACAGCCAGGGCGCCAGATGCGCCCAGACCACGCGCCAAACGCGCGCCAACATGAAAGTAATGTACTCATGGAAGTGCCATTTCTTCTTGATGTGTCTGGGATCCCATGCATTTTTCCTCACGGTAACTTCAGGTCTGGGGCGCCCGCAGCAACTCACTCGTCAGGGACGGGGGCAGATTTGCACGAATGGGGAGGAAACAACTAAGAGTCCAGACACGCCCAGTATTTGGGGTGATGGCTGGGCCACTGGTTCGACAAACGCTCCCGAGAACAGCTCCCGAGCCCGAACACCAGTAGACAGCCAGGGGCCCAACCCATGAGGGCGAGTTAAATACTTGCCCTTGAAAAAAAAACACGTGGGAGCCACTTGGAACTCCTGGCGAGTGGACCGAGGGCCTCGGCCCCAAGGGAAATGGTCGCAGACGTCCCGCAGAAGGAGCAAAACAAAAGCGGGCCTGAACCCTCAGAGGACACGGGGAAAGAAGAGGAGGAGGTGGAGGAGGTGGATGTGGAGGTGGCGGTGGAGGTGGAGGAGGAAAAAGAAGAAGAGGAAGAGGAAGAGGAAGACGCAAGCCCAATGAATTCCGCCGGAGAAACGAGGGAGCCACGAGTAAAGATGGAAAGCGCGGCAATTCCTTTAGCCGCGTTGGGTGTCACCCTCAAGTTTACTAGGGGATCCCCGGCGCCGGAAACGCTTGCCACTCCGAGCTCTGGAGCCTCTGGCCTACCGGAAACGATAGCCACTGGACGCGATGCGCTACTAGCTGCTGCAGTGGCCGAAGGGTCCTCCCGCGGCGGGGCAGACCCAGGCCCCAAATTACTAGACGACCGAGGGTCACTGCCGCAGCGAAGGCTACCGCGATGGCCTCTTCCCAAGCCGGTGAGAGGGAGGAGGGAGAGAAGGAGGAGGAGGAGGAGCCGGCAGAGGCAGCAGCCACAAGCTTCTGCAGCGGGGAGGGCGCGCAGACCGTGCGCTCAAGACGCTGCTTGGCCTCGTCAGTGCTAGCAATGGCTGAACAAAAGGCGCAGCGCCAGAAGCCTCCAAAAACAGGGTTGCGGCGATGACGCCCCGACACCACCTGTACTAGTGCCGTGGGCGTTACGGGGCGTTTGGTTTTTTTGTTTCACCAGCGCGTCGCGCTCCTCCTGCTGCTCACCCAGTGGCTCTAAGATGGCCTACGACGGCCCAAGAGGCTCCCAAGAGGCCCTCAAGACAGTCCAAGAGGCCTCCAAGAGGGCCTCCAGGAAAGCCCGAAGAGGCCAAAATCATAAATGTTATTAAGTGTTTGATGGTTTTTGGCAGTTGTTTCTTTTCGGCCTTCCGACGGTCCGAGGCGGCCCAGGAGCCCCGAAACATCGCCCAAAAGGCCTCCAGAATGCCCCCAGCACGGCCCAAGAGGCCCCCAAAACGGCCCCAAGAGTTTGAAGGGGGTCGGAAGGTCCAACCAGCAGCTTCGCCTACGACGAGGCCCGGCTCCTGTTTTTTGTACCGTAGTAAAGATTGTCCCAGACGCTGGAGGTCGTCGCGGGAGCGACGGGCCATCTCAAGCAGAATTTTTTCGTGATGAGGCACAGTCATATCTCGGAGGACGGCCGCTTGAACACAGACGGCCGCGGACAAACGCTCGTTATCTCTCGCCTTTGCCCCAGCTGTCTTTAGAGTCGGGGGGGGGGGGGGGGGGGCGAAGCGAGAGTCCGCCGCCCGCTATACAGTAAACACTATATGCACAAAAGGCAGCAAAGGCAGGTTCGCAAGGAAGGTAAACCCGCACGCATGTGCCCTTGCACGCAAGTTGCCTTGCGAGCAGATCGTTGCGCAAACGAGAAAACCCTCGGGCGGCCTCAGACGGCGTCGTCTGGCCCGCCCGGTACGGAGTACGACGTTTTCACTCATGATTGAAGGATTGCGTTCCTCCCATGACATGTAGGGAGCAGCGCGACGCAGCAGGAAGCCGCGCCCATAGCGCCGAGGCCAGCACAGGGGAGCGCGCGGCAGCGAGATGGCGGGGGGCGTTGCTTCCGCGAACGTCATCGGCAACGCTTACCTCAGACCAGGAGGTGCCACTGACCACTCTGTACACCCTAGCGGAGCGGATGGGCCATCACTTGTCGTATCCAACTGATGTGTCCCAAAAGAGCGCGCTCAGTCGGCTTCTTCAGGTCTTTGTTTGACAAGGACTTGAAGACAGATTCAGCATCTATGGTCAAAGTGACCCTCATGCTGAGACAACCCATATCGAGCCCATCCTTCAACTGAGTGGGTGTCAGTGGCCCTGCGTGGAGTTCGTGCAGAGTAACGATCGTGGGATAGCAGTATTCCAAATTGTGGGCTGCTGCTTGTGTTTCTGCTGAATAGCTTGAACGGACCTGCAAGCGGCGAGACTTGCAGTGCGCATCGATCAGATGGACGACAGGCGTGCCAGTTTGTGTGTTCCCACGCCGCAGCAGGTTTCCCCGCGGATACCATAGCCTTTTTGACCTCGGTGTCAGTACCTCCGCTCAGGCGTCGATCGCCGGAGTCGCTGCACATGTCAACTTCGCCCGTTGGAGTCATCGATTGATAGATGGCCATATTAGGGCAGGCCTGCAACTTCCTGGTAAAAGCGCCCAGTCGTCGCAACTGTACGATGGTCGGTGCTTGGACATGTTGTAGAGAAACAGCATGCACCATTAACCACACCTGTGATTAATGCGTAAGCCAACGCGCCTCTGAAGCTAACAAACATGCCAGTAACCATTATTGACGCTTTGGCGTCAGCGTCTGCGCCTGCGTTCAGGATGTTGTATAGGACGGAGCTGTTTGATGTATTCATCTTGATGCGGTGTAACGTCACCGTAACCATCCTTGGTGTAACTCACAGCACAATAGGTATATGTATGTTTGCTGAGTCTACAATTACCAAAAGTATCCTCGAGGCACTTGACGCACCTGTCGATGGCGTCCTCGGTGCCGGCCGCATATCATTCACATGCTTGGCTGTAGGAAGGTAGTTACTTGTCTCGAACTCCTCGTCGTAAGACGCGGGTCTGAGACCAAGACCCCCCGTGGTCTTTCTGGGCTTCAGTGAGAAGGCTCTGGGTGCATCCTTGGTGCCTGTACCTGGCTCGAGGCACTGCAAGCAATGGTTTGACACATCGCAATGCTCGAATCCCACGAGGGATCGAGACACCGATGCCGATCCAGGTGGCTGCGTGAAACACACCGCGCGCTCCCTTTTCACCCTTTGCCTCAGCAAGTCCCTGGTCGGCCAATCCCTCCAGGAAAGCCATGTTTATGTCGAGGGAAGCAATGGCCCACTGCATCTTGCACGCTGCCGCGCTTGCGAAAAGTCTCTGTCTTGACCGCCGTGCTGTCACTGAGAAGGTTTCCACATCGAATACCTCGAGGCCCATGAAACCGGGAAGTACCAAGCGCAATATGCTGGCCCTTTCCATATCGCCCTTATCGTGCTTTACGACCTTCCACTTATATCCGCATCTCGAAGACATGATGTTTGACGCCGTTTGAAACATGTTGCACATTGTAACACTTGTTGTCAAATCATGTATTGAGCTTAATGTGAAGAACCTTTGGTACCTTGGTTGGATTCGCCTGAAGATCGGCCTTCGCGAGGAGGTCGTCCTCTTTGCCGACCGCAGCTCGTTTTGCGGCAGCGGTCGCATATACTCGCGCGGTGGTCACGCGGTCGAAGTCGAATATCCTATGCTGCTGTTCGGATAGAAATGTAGACCTCTATAGATTGACCGTTCTCGTCCGAGTCCAATGCGTAAGTATGGCCTTCGTCCGTGGCAAAAAGGGACATGATATGTCTCCGTGATGTCGGGGTCGCTTGGGTAGCCCCACGCAGGCAGGTGCCCCCGCTGTTCTTCAGCTACCGCGACCAGCACATTATTGTCGGTGATCGTATGTGTAGGTACACCGCAAGGGTCATCTAATGAAGCTGCCTCCAGCCATTCCCTTTCTCCCTGTAGTTCTGCGCACCACACTTCCATGATATGTGCCTCAAGGTCCGCTTCCGATTACTCATAAGTCGTGGGAAGCCGTCCGACCTCCTGGTGGTTCGGCTGTTTGAGCTTCTCTGGCGTTGTTGTCCTGCGTCGGCACGTCTGCCAGTTCTTTAAACTTCGCCATGTCTTCGTCTAAGCCCGCTTGAGGTTTAGTGGACTGTGACATTGGATCGCCCCCGAATGTGTTGACCCCGTTACCATGTACATGCAGGGCAGTACCTTCAGCTTCATAGCAGTGGAAGCATGGGTTCACGTCGCTAGCATAGCGCACCCAATGTACAGCTGTCGGCATAAGCAACCAGAAGTAGCTCGTGGATACTCTCAGTAGCTGAGCCGACAGAAACTACGTTCTCGATACGAAGAAGTTCCTGCTAAGGCATTGGAGAGCTAAGTGTATCTTAGGAGATAGTCGTCTCGCACTTGTCATCTGGTAGGGATGTAGCCAAATGTCATAGCAGGTCGCCCCGCAGGTAGGCTGGCGACAAATGTCAACACTGTCCGTAGCGCAGCGTTGTCTGAACAAATTTCTCGGGCCATCAAAGTTTCGATGTATAGTGAATGTCGTGCGTCGCCGCATTGGACTTGTACATCGCGGTTTCCCACTCGGATAATTACTTGGCCCCTGCCGGGATCGCCCCGCACGACCGGGAAAAAGCCGCCCCAGTCTCCCCAGTCGCCCTTCGTAGTCGCGGGACGATGAAAGTCGACCAAAACTCCTTCATCATAGTATTGCTGACCAGTGATAGTCGTCTGAGTACGCAATGCACAATTGGTTTTGGCAACTGCAATAGCTTGAGCGATAGCCTCAATGCATGCCCGGCGGACCACCTGTTCACGAGAGTGATCGGATGTCTCTGTCTGTTGTTCATGATCCAGAACAGTCAGGTCGGGAAGCATTGCTGGTTGCCGTCTTAACAGGGCGTCGCACGGAGACACCCCATTGTAAAAGGTCAACGCGCTGGCGGCAACTAACGCTTCATGCAATAGTCGCGTGAACACAAAAAGTATATCTAACCCTTTTGAATTCGGTTTCCACAACGTGAAGTAAATTGCGGCACATGCCACTTCTGGCTTCGATTGCCGCAGCGCGTTGTCCACGCGCGCGTGTCCTCAGCTCACTGCCATTTGCCTTAAGGACTGTTTTAGCGGCGTCGTGGTTAAGGGCATCCTCCCCGTCGGAGTAGAATCCCTTCGCAGGTCCGAATTGCATCCAGCACTGATGATACGCATCTGAGATACTGGTCATTGTTTGACCTGGTATATCAGTGCCAATAGCACATCGGATGCAGCGATCAATGATGTGACATATCCGATGTTCCTGTTTGTAGAACATTAAATCGCATTCGATTTCTTCATTAAACTTGCCAGGTAGCGCAGTGAATGGCACAACCGCATGCCCCGGTTTGCCCCAAGCCCTGCACTCCCGACATGTGTCACAAACACCTTTTGTCAAGTTAGTCCTGACGTTGCCCCTACCAGCGTCGGTTAAGACGAGTCGCATCTTAGGCTCTTTAGCATGAAGCCATCGCAAAAGGTAACGTCCGCAACTCGCGTGTTACCACGCTCGGGTCAAGGCTTCGCAGGTTATGTAGACCAATTTGGACATCGAACCTTGACCAGTCTGGGAGTCGTGGTCGCGTAGCCAGGTCACCCGCAGGGTGGTGGAGGTGGATATCCTCCCCGATGTCGACCACGTCTGGCAAAGATCTGCGGTAGTCGTCTGTGATCATCCGAGCAAACGGCCCCGCGTGAGGCATGTTGCCCCCGCAGCAGGCGCAGCAGCATGTCTGCCGACTGTAATATCGCGGCTGCTGGCACCTGCTGTGGGTCCAGCAGGTCTCGGCACTCGTAGCCGCACACGTGGTGGCGCGGCTGATGCCTCGGGGGCGGCTGCCGCCGAAAGTGGCGGCGCTGCCAGGTCGGCAAGAGCCGGAGGTCCCGGGCAGCCCCCACGGTTTGGCAGACTTGAGTTCGCGAGGCGTCCGTGCGTGACCGGGCTCGTTCTGGCCGGAGTTCTTCTTGCAGCTTGGACACTCCCAGTGGTAATCCTTCTTGTTGCGCCACCCACGATGTTTGGGGCCCCTGTCATGCGAAGGGGAATGCATGTCGACGTTGTCCGCACACGCAGGACATCCCAACCGTCGAACCGTCGGGATGCCGAGGGGCAGGCGGGTCATCCAAGCCAAATCCTCGCACGTCGTTGACGAGAACAGAGGGCGAATGAGGATGACCATGAAAAGGATCACGATTCACTAAGAACACATCGCGCGCAATGTGAACCGCGTCGACGAAGAGGGACTGCATCTTCGGAGCGCAGCGTGCAGCCCTGGGCAGTTCTTTGATGCAGAACGAGGCATGTTGACGATGGCCCGCGCACAGTTTCCTCTCAAAAAATGCCACCAGGAGACGGCGGCTAGACATTATCTCAAACAGTTTACGTTTTAATACCCCATGGGAGTCACGGAGACCAGTAGCGCACTGGTCCACAATACCTTTGCAAGTACCCTCGCTGTTGGCCAAAGTTGTCCATGGCGGAATTTCGCCCACCCAAATGCCCACCGGCTGTTCTCGTAAGTAAAACCGTCGGAGGTCGTTTTGAAGCACGGCAACCCTTCCACAACACCCGCTATGTGGAAGGTCTTCTTTATGTTGCGCATGCCACGTGTCGTAGTTGACTTGAGAATTGAAGTGCGATGGCAGTCCAGCCGCTGCGCAATTGGGGCGCAAGATAACGACGCCAACGAAACACACCCCCAAGTAATGCATCACTGTCCTGGACATCCTAGTTTCCACTGTCAAGATATGAACGTTTGTTGAGGTTTCCTCATGATGATACACCCTGGCTGGAGGCCAACTGCGATATCGCCCCACTTCCTCCACGCAACTCCAGCACGTCTACCTCGTTGTGTCGACCGTAACAAGGTTGGGATTATGGAGAACACATCGGCATGTGTGCCCGCACGTAGCCCCGCTGGCAACGCGATAAAGGTCTCCTCCTCGTCGTCACTGTCGGCGTCGGAGTCAAGGGGGGCGCCGGTGTAGTCAGCGCCACATCCGAGACCTTTCAGGTCTTCACCGCAGTCGTCGCTGCCGTCTTCGACTACTTTGGGTATCTTGCGCGGCTTGACGCCGGCTTCCTTGTCAGCTTTATGTTTTTCTTTTTGCTTGATCCGGGCATCCGTTGGCAATGATGTCCGTTGTTCTACGACGAGTAAATTCAGACATTCGGGAATCGGGGGGGGGGGGGGGGCACGCGGCGGCCGCGCTCAATCGAAGGGGGAGGGGGGGGGGCGATCGTCAACGACGATCGCACCCCGCCATTGGCGCGGTCGCTGGCTCTCGTTCCCGATAAGGACTGGCGCCCGAGGCTCCCAATACATTCAAGCACTGATATTAGCCACGCCGCGCGGCAATGGCGCATCGCAATTGCACCCGATACGTTGGTCTTGGATCTCCATGTCCTGCATCACAGTATTGTCGCCAGGATTCATTGTCACCCGCCTAACGACATGGCCCCATTCAGGGCCATTCTCAAGAGTCTGAACGTAAGTTCGAGCTCCTTTGCCCACCCTTGCGTGGACACTAAGGTGCACAGCGCATGTATGATTTCTCTTTGTTTTACGCGATCTATCTGGTCAATTAGCCTTGGAGCCACGATGGCTTGTGCTTTGTTGCGCCGTTCTGCATTCTGGGCGCCTTGGCCACGCCAATCTAATTCATGCTCAGCATGTCGTGCGGGCACCCCTGCAGTTCGGCATGTGCATCTACAGGAGTTGGTCGGGATGCGCGCGCTGGTGGTCGCCACCTGCAGGTAAGAACCACTAGGTAAACTACTTGAACGGTAAAACTTTAGATCGGAGTGGCAGCATCGCATGCGCATGGCCTGCAAGCCTAAATCCTCAATAGTATCTCGCATGGGACCTTGCTTCCAGAAGTGACCTGTACGTAGAGCCCAAGCTTTAGTCATAAGATTTTGGACACGATGGCAACGCGGCCCCGCCCGATTCCCAGGCAATCGAACATACCGGTCAGCGGACGTTGCCACCCACAGTAATTGATCATCCCCTGAGACACTCCACCCAAATACTCTGTACCCATGGAAGTCATAACCTCTGTGTGAGTGGTACGATCGAACATGTACCCTCGAGCTCGGAGTTCAGCGCAAGCTGTCAGTATGTCTTCGACAACGCGAGCACGATAATGATAATGATGCGACGAGCGTTCACATGCTGCGGCGGCCGCACAGCCGGGTCCGCTGCTGTCTCTGGCGGCCTCGCAGCCGGGTCCGCCGTTGTCCCTGGCGCGCACGGAGGGCGCCTGGGGAACGCATGCAGGTGCCCCCGCGCCTGACGACAGAACCTCAGTGTTCGGCCTGTCTGGGCGAGCGCGAATGGCCGCGGCACGCGCCTGCCCCCGCCACTGATTTTCAAGCGATGGGGGCGCCCAAACGCCTGTGCCATGCACCGCTGAGCCACTGCTCGAAGTAAGAATATATTAAACTGCTCGGCAGCGCCACTGACTCCAGCAGGCGCCCCTGCATTCAATCCAGCAGGTGTCCCTGAAGCGTTGTCGGGCGGCGCCCACTTGCTGCCCTCCTCGTAATTGGCCCGATGGGCCTTCGCCTGCAAGATGCGCAATGCGAAATCCTGATCGGCCGGTGCAGGGACAGCCCCCTGCGCCGTGCCCCTGCGATGCCAGGTCTTGAGGGCGTTGTTCACCTAAGACTGGATCGTGTAGGAAAACGTCTCCTCGTTGATGGAGAAGCGAATGCCCTTGGTGTCCTGGGACATCATGTGCGCGCGGGCGTCGCTGATGGCGGGCGCCCTCGCGCTGCCCGAGGCGGGTTGCCCCGCCGCTGGCTCTAGGTCGGCCGCCTCCTTGACGAGCAGGGGCGTATCTTCGCAGCGAGGATCGGCTGTCACAGTAAATCCCGTCGAGCCATTATCCTCTGTCGCGACCCCGTACTCGTCGACCTTGCTCGCCAGGTGCGCCGAGGGCGTCTCCATCAGGTCGAGTACTCTGGCGCCTATGCCAAGGAGGAGCCCATGCATCTCTGAGATTGGAACAATCATCTTCTCGAGCCCCTGCTCCAGGATCACGATAGCACGCATGTTGGACATGCCCCTCAGGCCCAATATAGCAGGGAGATCCTCGCCGGAGCCTTCAGCCACTGCGGTTGAATGCGTCCAGCCTGGCCAGAGCGGGCGCCCCCGCAGAATCGCCTCTCTCCTTGCACTGCTGTCCTGCAATGCAATTTGTCGCAGATGGCGGCACCATGCCTCACACCAGACACGTACAACCTCTTCGTCATGTTCAACTTCTTGATGTCGTGTCCGAGGGAGCGCGAAACACGCTCGCATGTCTGTGCAGCCTTCAGACCGATGATATTGATGTTGCTGCCGATGTCCAGTAGGATAGTCCGCATGCCATCTACCATGGTCCCGCTGTTCGCTGCCAGGGCCAGCTCATGGCGTGCTCTGGATATCCCTGGCGCATCTGACAGCGTCCTGCCATGCGTGCCCTTACGGCGTCTCTGTTCCAGCACCCATTGGTCCCATGTCAAGGACGTGAAGACGTTCATGTACCCACTGGCCTCTTCTGCTGTGATGGGCTGTAGCTGGAAGATCCAGGCCGACGGGTACTCGTCGTACGTATGGGGATACTGTGGAGAGAGCGGCGTGTTCTCGAAGGCACCGTCGCCGGCACGCACAGCAATCTGCCCATCTGTGTTGACCATTAGCACCGCATGCATTAGATCACGCTCAGATGTGGCACCGGTGCCGCTGCGCACGCTCACTGGGCTTTCGGTCCTGCGCTGTCGCGGCGGACAGCCATAGGGCATGCTGCCGCATGGTGATTGGAGCCATTGCGATATCCTTTCAATGGTCCTCTCCACGCGCCTCAGCCACTGGTCATTGGCAGGTAACCCTGCGGGCGCTGCTGCAGCAGGTGCCCCTGCATTGTCTGCTGATTCGGCTACCAGAGGCGCGGGCGCATCTGCGACAAGCGCCGCGGCTGTTGGAGCCTGCCCCACATTGCAGGATAACGCAGGTTGCGCCGCAACTGCGGGTGGTGCCCCGGCGGCAACTGCAGCCATGATGCGGCTCAGCTCCTCAAGAAGATCCCTGAGCTCATTTGCCCCGCGGAGTATTTCTCCATGTCGACTCGTTGCAGCACGATCTCCAGCCAGGGCATCATGAAACTCAGCTGCGTCGCGGCCTACACCCCCGCACACGGCACAGGGCGCCTCGCTTGCGGCACCTTCCAGCGCGCCGGCCAACTGCCGACCCACATGTGCGTGAGCAACTCGATCCCAGCATTGCGCATGAAATATGTGGCCACACCGAAGCCTCCACACCTTGTCGTGGTAGACAAAATCTTCCAGGCCTATGGCGCACATGGTGAAGTCACCGTCGATGATGATTGGTGGTGTTGTGTTGCCGATGGCCCGATACGCGCCTGTCGCTCCAACGTGGACCCTCAATTCTCATACTGGATCGGTGGGGCCGCAGGCGTCATCTGCCGCACCGCAGGATGTGCTCCCACGGCTGCCAATGCTGCTAAATTTGCAGCGGGTTGCCCCGCAGGTGTAGGTGCAGCGGGCGTCCCCGCACGATTTATCACGCGGCGTAGCCGTCGCTCCTGGCCGCGGCGTCGGCGAGCCAGCTGCGTGGAGAGCACGGCCTGCTGCGCCTCATGGATGGCCAGGATCTCGGGGCGCAGTTCCCCCATGGACGATGGCAATGCTAGCCCAGGGCCGCGATGCGAATCCTCCTGGTCCTTGGGGGCCGCCAAGTATCCCCAGTGAGGCACATGGCCTGGTCCACCAGGTTCTTGCCCAGCGCCGCGCGTCAGCTGGGACTGGTGCAAGTCGTCAGCTGTAGCCCGAGCGCACGGGTTCTCGGGCTGAGTGCCGGTGCGCGGGGCGCCCGTCTCCTGAGCGTCGTAGTCAGGGAACATGGGGGCATCTATAGGTGGAGCAATTGGCCTTTCAGCAGCCGTTGGATCGTACGTCGGGTGACTGACGAATGCTGGAACGTACCCATATCGGTTGGGATGATCCGGCGATGGGTTCGGATCTGGGATATGCTCCCATGGGGGCGTCCAGCTAGCGCTCGGGAGGTCGATGCCGCCCCGTCGCGTGCTCTGCATGGCCTCGCGCATCTGCCCGTGCATCCACTGCTGCTGCCCCAAGAGGCTCTCGGCCATCTGGGCAGCTTCGTGGTCTGCGATGGCCGGTTGCCCTGCAGTAGAACGCGGCGATGCAAATGGCGATGTCGCTTGCAAGGCCTGATAGAGCTGAGGATCCATTCTGATGCTTTGGAGCCTGGCCTGCAGCCTGTTGGTACTCCCAGCGCCCTGTGAAGTTCCAAATGGGACCGTAGCCCTGCTAATGGGTGCGAATGATGCAGGTTGCCCTGCAGGCACTGGCATCTGCTGCGCTTGGGCGCGCCACGGGTCGTTCGCATACAGCCCGTCGTCGGGCACGATCCCGTCGGACGTCATACTAGACAAGTCAGCACTCTGGGATTGCATCCATGACCTATCCAAGCCCCCCTTGGTCGCCCCAACGCGGCGCGCCTCTTGCATCGTAGAAACGGAGGCATGTTCGACCCCTTGCGCAGGTGTCGACGCAGGGGCCTTTAGGTTGTAAGGAGTCTGCGGTGCTATCCATCCTCTCAGCGTCGATGCATCGAAAGGAACCTCACAGCGGCTCCTTGGAACAATGGTAGTTGCACGCAGCTTACCCCGCTGGTTGTCATCGATGCACATAAGATGGAGCCACGCCTGTCCAACTTGATCGCACACGCACTGGACATCGTTAGGCCTGATGCCAATGAGCTGAACAACGCGGCTTGGCGGGGCCCTGCCATCGCGGACTGACGCCATCAAAACGTCGTTGGCAGAGCGCCAAATTCAAACGCTGTCGCGAAGAAAATTCTCGAGGCCCATCATCATCAACACTTCGGAATCTGTGCGCAGGCCGGACTGGATCCGCCCATCTCCAGGTAAGCATGGGCACCCGCGAATAATTTGTTTGCCCCTTCAATTTGGGGCGCCCCCACCGCGGCATGACAGACTGACCTGGGGAACGTTCGCGATATTTACCCATTTTGCGCCGCGCATGAAATAGCAGAGCGCTCCCAGTGCCGTCAGACCCCCGTGTCTGCGGGCGGCCAATTGTTCAGTAAGTCTTTGAATTATACCAGCCGTCGGTCTCGTCATATGGAGTGACAGTTGTGATGGACCGATTGGAAGGCTCATCGTCGCGGAATGGCTTGTGCCGCGTGGCAGTAGTGAACCACTCCAAGCATTCCCGCTTGTCGGAGTCGCGCAATAGCGTCGCGCGGGGATGCTCCTTCCGAAGAACCCCCTTTCAAAAATCCCTTCTCGGATAAATAACTGAGAGCAAAATCTTTCCGCAAAGCGCTACAAGCACGCCGGAGTGCAAGAGCGTCGTCATCGGCGCGCGCGGCAGCACAGTCGATGTCACGCTGCACCACACTGCAACGGACTGACCTTCATCCGGTTAACAGTACCCAAGATCTCCCAGCACCGTCTGCTTTCTTCAAGCAATTCAGGAGCAGCAGCGGGTTGCCCCGCTGGGGCAGCGGCTGGTTCGCCATGCATCCTCACTGGCGCAGGCGCTGCGGGCGCCGCTGATGAGCTGGCGCTCCCAGATGCCTTTTCCTTCTCGCGGATGTCGCGATCATGGCATGAGGTAATTGTTGGAGCCGCTCCT
>CAUYUJ010005027.1:35000-45445 GCA_963575745.1 Prorocentrum cordatum | reverse complement strand
CTCCTCCTCCTCCTCCTCCTCCTCCTCCTCCTCCTCCTCCTTCTCCACGGCATTTCGAGAGAGGGCGCAACTTGACATGTCAAGGCGCCCCCACCCCAAGGTGGTGTCCAGGGTCCCCCCACGAGCTGCGTATGAACGCTTCCAAAAAAGAGGGCGGCAGCGGGCAAGAACGAACGAACGAGTCACCACTGCGGACAGCTGTCCTGGCCTATTCAAAACCGAAGCCGTGGCCTCCTGAAACCTGTACGTATAGCCAGGCCCCAACCACACCGACGACTTCGAGAGCTGCATCAGACTTTACCCAACCGCTTCGCCAACACCGTCTTCCGCATCCGCAGAGCGGCACGCAAGCTCCACAAGGCAGATGCTGAGAAATCCGCCGGCCCTCGTGGGTCTCCGGGCGTATGCGATTACCCCCCCCCCAATAGAGGAGGAGGAAGAGGAGGAGGAGGAGGAGGAAGGAGGAGGAATGAGGAGGAAGGAGGAGGAGTAGGAGGGAGGAGGGAGGAGGAGAAGGAGGATGAGGAGGGGAGGAGGTAGGAAGAGGAAGGGAAGGAGGAGGAGGAGGAGGAGGAGCGAGGAGGGCGGAGGATGGAGGAGGAGGAGGAACAGGAGAAGGAGGAGAAGGAGGAGGAGGAGGAAGAGCAGCAGCAGCAGCAGCAGCAGCAGCAGCAGGAGGAGGAGGAGGAGGAGGAGGAGGAGGAGGAGGAGGAGGAGGAGGAGGAGGAGGGGGAGGAGGGAGGGGGACCCCCCCCAGGGACGCCAAACTGCACGTTTGATCCCCCCGTTGGATGAACTCGTCGGGCGGGGGGGGTACGGTCCCGCCCTCCCTGGGCTCCTCTGAAGGGGCCCTGGGACACACAAAAAAATAGACACGAATAACAGGATTCCCCCATATCGTTTCCCATATATTCCGGGTGTTCGTCCCCCACACACACACACACACACACACTTCCCATATTTTTCAATATGTTCTGGGAATCGACGATTACTTGTGTCTGTGTGTTCTTGTCCCTCGCGATCCTCCTGCGCCTCGAGGATGGCCTTTTGAGGGATCCGGGACGGCCAAGGACGCCCCACGAGACCCCACGGCAGCCGTAGAAGGGCCCAAGGGGCCACGGTCGAGGCATGGGAATGTTGCCATACCAGTCCTTGTACTTCTGCCAGGCGATGCGGCGCACCGCTCTCGCAGAGGTCCCAGCAGTGACCCTTTTTCTTCCTCCGAAAGCTTCTGGAGGGGCATGGGCGGGTGGAGGCTCACCGACACAATGGCGCTAGTGAGCTCTAGCTTGCTGAAGTCGTCGGGGACGGTTGTCAGCAGTCGGTCTCCATCCGCAACCTTGCGCAGGGCAACAGAGGTGAGCTCCTGGGCCATGATGCGCAGGAGCAGGTGCAGCTTCCTCCGGAGGATCACCAGCCTCTGAGATGCCCAGGAAACTGCGCGCCCTCTTGGACGTAGCTCCATGGGAAGATCGCGAAGATTTCGGAACTCCCAGGAACGATCTGGAATCATCCCCCATTTCCTTCGACACGCTTCCGACAGACTTGTCCCCGCCAGTCAGTCGACCTCCTCCTCCTCCTCCCCTGAAGACGCCAGGAAGGACAAGGCCTGCTCACGCCATGTAGTGCCCACTGCCGCTGGCAGCGCTGTAGTCACCTGGAGTCGTTTGCAATGCTTTCTCTGGAGCACCAACCACACCAGTGGACGCTTGCTCTGTGGGGTTCTCGCCGCGGGCCCTGCGCGCAGCGCCCAGCGGTCGTCCGTCGCGCTAAACCTCCACCCTGGCCGCCTGGACTGTGGCTCGTAGGGCGGCCGCGCTCGCCAGACAGCCCGCCTTCGCCATAGCCTCGACCAGCACGGTGACCCCGTACTTCTTATGATGTTTCTTCAACCCCGCGGCAACGAGGAGCCGAAGCTGCGCTTGAACTGCACCTCCTGACTGGTCGTCGCCAGCGGTGGGGGGCTCAGGGGCGGCCGAAGCTTCACGAAGAGCTCGGCCCACGCAGAGGAAGAAACAGTCTCCTCCACCCCCGGATTCCACGCCCTTGACAAATGTCCGCCCATGTAGTTTTCACCGCGCGGCGGGCGCGCTGCTGGGGGGCGTCGTCCGCTGACGTTCCCAGCTGGCGGCCCCCCACTGGCGCTGCGTGAGGACCCCCGCCAGGCGCCTCTCCAGCTGCGGCTGTGCCAGGCTGGGTCGGTGCCATGTCCTCGTCGGCCCGCTGCGCGGGTGGGAAGCCCGCGCGCGGCTGCGCGGCCCCCCAGGAAGAGGCAGGCTGAGAAGCAGGATCATGCTTTTGGTCGCCCGCGCTGTTGTTGTCACCGAGATGCCGCTGGCGAAAGCGTAGACCCTGTCAGCGCCCGCGCGGCCTGCCGCCAAGTCAGCTCCGAAGAATCAACGCTGGCGCCCAGCACTGCGCGCCTTGCTGGTGTTGGTGAAACCACGCTGCTTGGCCCACTCCTCAAGATCCTTGGGCCCATCCAAGAATCTGGCGTATTCACTGCGCACCACCTGGGGAGGATGTCAGTCGCCAGGGCCTGATCCGAAAAAACTCCAAAAAGGCGCATCTTCTGATGGGCGGTAACAAAGGCGCCCTGTCACTGTCTGAGCACTCGTCGTAACACGGGTAATGTATGCTTCGGCAGGTTCGTCGTCTCGCTGCTTGGACCACCGCGGTGCTAACATGGAGCCCTGGAGGTTCAAAAATACCCCCCGCGGGAGCTCGAACTGCATGAATCGTTCCAGGGAGAATTTCTTCAGAATGAGCAAGCAGGTGGGCTCGCTCCCATAGTTGAGTGCACCCTTGA
Organism: Prorocentrum cordatum; assembly: GCA_963575745.1. NCBI lineage: Eukaryota > Dinophyceae > Prorocentrales > Prorocentraceae > Prorocentrum > Prorocentrum cordatum. The sequence goes on along the minus strand of CAUYUJ010005027.1, from coordinate 42,636 downwards.
CGTTCAGCACGTGCTTCTGGCGGTCCGCGTTAAAGATGAGCGCCGCCAGCGTCACTGGACGCTGGGCAGCGCGTGCGGAGAGATCATCTGCAGCATAGCCCCGCGCCAGTGTGAGTCTCACCTGCACAGTCTCCAGGGACACCGTCGTCTCGATGGGTTTGTCATCCGTCACCCCAGCAGGAAGACCCACCCGCTGCGGCGGAGATGCGCCCAGCTCCAGGAAGAGGCACCGCTGGGTCGCCGCGCCCTTGTCCTGGGGGGGGCCTTCACCAGCAAGTATCCGAAGGCTGAGCCCTCCAGGACGCGCTGCACATTGAAGATGAGGATGGTGGCCGAGCGCTCGGCGCCGCCCAGGGCGTCCAGCCACCTGCGCGTAGCATCATACTCCTTCTCATTCTGGCACACAATGAGTGGAGGACGCTCGTAGTTACAGTCTTGCAGCCTCTTCGCGGACCAGATTGGGCAGCCTGCACCCCATTGGCTCTTGACTACCTTGATGTCCTTCTGCTGCTGCTGCGGTTGCTTCTGCTGTTGCTGCTGTTGCTTCACGGCGGGTCTGCCGAGGAGCTGCTGTAGCTTCTCGCGCAACTGCTCGTTCGTGGGCTGCTAGCCCGTCTCATCGACCTTCTTGATCAACTCTCTGGCGTCTTCCAACAGCTTGGGACCCCGCTGATGCTTGCACTGCTGACGCCTGGTCTGGAAGCCACCTCCCACTCTCCCCACGAGAGACCGAAGTGACTCTTGCATCTTCTGGATTTCGCTGACAAGATCACGTCGGCGCCCCTTCACCTCCCATCCGTGCTAGCCCCCTTTTTTGATCACCTCCTCTCCCAGTGGATCCTCGACGGGGTCCTCAAAGAAGGCAGGTGAGGTCACAGTAGACGCTGAACTCTGCAAAATTGTTGACTCCCCGATGCCACCGACGGTGAAGTCTGGCTGTGAGCTCTCCCTGCAGCACGCCGCCCAGAGAACTCTGCACAACATTCTGGATCTATACCACCGTACAACGTTCACCCAGATCTGCATCGAGCAAGGGGCTCGACCCACGCATCCCACGAGGAGGGTCTGGGTATTGTGCGTCGCGATCACTATGTCCATGCCGAACATCGGGTGTTGCAGCACGTCGTGGCAAAAGCTTCGGGAAGGCCCCACACAACCCTGCAGCTGCCACATCTCCGCCGTGCGAGATCTGTGGAGGCTCTGACCCCCCACGGAGTGCTCGAATGAGATTTTTGTTTGCAGCGTCGTGTTGGCGCTGTGGCCGATCTGTGCAGGGCGTGGTGCACGTCTCCCCCCCATCCACCTCGACTTTCGGGACCTCCCGACGCACGGGCAGCGTCCGAACGCCTGTCAGTGGCGGCCAGGGCTGGCAAGGTCGGCCCCGCTCGCGCCGGTCTTGCCTCGCTCCCCTCCTTTTCAACGGCAGCGGTGAGGGGGGATCGGATCATGAAGGGGCCCTGGGGCACACAAAGAAGTACACACAAATAGCCGGATCCCCCATATTTCCGCAGATGTTCTGCGGTTTAGTCTTCCCCCCCCACTTCCCATGTTCTTCCATACTTTCTTGGGAATCGAGGATGAATGTGTGTCTGTGTGTCTTTCCCCTCCTGATCAGCTCGGGGCCAAAAACACGGAGCTGGGATCGGCGACGCGTCGCCGCTGGAATGCCGACGGGTCCCCGATACAGAGAGTCCGCACGTCCCTGGGCAGGGTGGGGCTGTCGGGCCCCCTCGGCGGTGCGTGGACGGTTGAGCTGCATGGGGAGAGGGCGAGGGGGAAACCTCATCGGGCTCTCTGCTCCAAGCGAAGGGACGCCCTGACCGGGTCCTGCCCATGCCGTGGCGACGGAGGGCGCACCCCGAAAAGCCAGAGAGCGGAGGATCTGCGCGCCGGGGGCACTTGTACAGGCCCAGTCCCCCCTCCCCCCCTCCCGTTGCCCCTGACTCCTTTAGACTTAAGTCGAGCGTGTCCCCCTACAGGGGGATGTTTTGTAATATATGTTTTACAACAAAAACAACACAAAAAAACAACAACAAAAAACAACAACAACAAAAAAACAAAAAACAACAAAACAAAAAAAACGCCTGCCCCAAAAATCATCAAAAAAAATTGACAATAGTCGCCGTACTATTTTTGGACTAGGTTTGAATATTCCCCCTGTGGAGGGACACGCCCGACTTAACTTTAGACGAGCGCGTTCCGCTACTCGCTAAGCAACTGCTCGCAAATGGCCCGGATCCGCCGCGGAGGATCCACGATACATCCCATCGGAGCGAACGTGCATGTTTCGGACGTTTGCGAGCAGGCACTTGGCGACTGGTGGAACGCGCCTGGTGATCCTGGGGAGACAAAACGTGTCCGCGTCTCACGGCCGCAGTACTGGGAGATGGCGTTCGTGCGCACCTCCAGGGAACCGAACTCTATACACCGACGCTTTTTCGGGCCCTGCACTGAAATCTGCAGCCAGGAGAGCGGATCCTGGTGTAGACAGAACCCTGGTGTATCCATGCTTCGCTGCTTCCCGGGGGAAACGGGACCAAAAAGTAGACACCACACCACCCCGACGTCGTCCCCGACCCTCACGAAGGTCGTGGGATTGAAAAACAGCCCGCCACTGGTACGTGATGTATACAAGGCAAGTTTTAATACATCGGATTTTTAAAATATAGGATTTTTAATACATGATTAATGTATGAGTAAAGTTACGCATGAACTCATCATTGTTTTTAATACAAAATCCCTGCAGTTGAATACGTGATCCGCACGCGGAGCATGTATTAAAAACGGCACTGTATGTTCCAGTGCCCGAACCTCCTCGCTGAGGACGCCGCTGCCTCCCCACGGAGCTGCCGGTGTCGACGCTGGCCCTGTCCGCCCTGGCCGCCCTGCCCCGCGGCCGCGCCTCGCGGCCTCTGGGCCCGCAGGGCGCCGGGGGGCCCCGGCCGCCCCGTCGCCCGCGGCGCCTGCACGCTGCGGCCGCCGCCCGGGTGCCCGCCGAGCCGGCCGCGGCCTCTCGAGCGCGGCGCGCTGGTGGTCGGCCTGGGCGCTCTCGCCGACCAGCCATCACTGACGCCCCTGGGGGAGCCCATCGCATCGGCGGTCTCTCGAGAGGGGCGTCGAAACCGAGGGGCCCCCCCCCAGAGGGACCAGGAACACGGCTCCCCCGGCTGTGGCTGGCCTGTCTCTCGATCGGGGGCCACATGCGAACCCTACCCCTACCCCCCACGATCTCTGAGGGGGAGGGTGGGGTTCACTTCGTTCGGGAACTCCCGAGCGAACAGTGAACCCCACCCTCCCTCCCCCTCCGCTACTTCCTAATCCTCACGTTTCTCCTCCTTCCTCTCTCGCCTCCTCCTCCTCCTTCCTCCTCCTCCTTCCCCTCCTCCTCTCCTCCTCCTCCTCCTCCTCTCTCCTCCTCCCCTCCTCCTCCTCCTCCTCCTCCTCCTCCTCTCCTCCTCCTTCCCCTCCTCCTCCTCCTCCTCCTCCTCCTCCTCCTCCTCCTCCTCCTCCTCCTCCTACTCCAGGGTAGGGTTCGCATGTGGCCGGCCGGCCTCTCGATCGAAGGCAGGAGCCCGGGCGCCTCCTCGCAGAGGCGCCCGCCGCCGCGGGGGAGAGAGGGCCTCCTCGCCGCCAGTGCCCGCCGGCCCCGTGCGCTCGGCAGGGCCTGACGGCACCGGAGGCTGGGCCGCCCGCTCGCGCCGCGGGAGAGAGGGGCGCGGGGGGCGCTGCGGTGCAGCCTCGGGTTATGTCGGGCGTGTCCCCCTACGAGGGGGAGTTTCGACGAAAACTAAAAAACAAAGTACCCCAGAAATGCCCCCCAAAGGACAGAAAAGACTCAAAAAATAGTACCCAGACTATGTTTGGACTGTTTTTTGATTATTGTGGGGGTATTTTTGATTTTTCGTCGAAAATCCTCCTGTAGGGGGACAGGCCCGACAGAAGCCTCGGGATTGGGAGGTCCCGGGCCGCCCTCAATGTGCTCAGCAGACCTGGAGCAACGAAAGCGGATCGGCTGCATCACCCGATGGCAGAGGCCAGCGAGAGTACGTATATCCTTCGAGCATGCCCGGAGTGGGGTGTCGTGGGCTGGCCCCAACTGGCTCCCGAGCCAACGCGGCGACGACGAGACGGAGGAGCAAGAGGAGCCTGGAAGAGTCGAGTGTGAAGGGGCCCCAGGACACATAAATCCGCCGGCCCCCTTGTGGGGCCACCAGGCTGCGAGGCGCGGGTTCGCAGTTTCCAGTACCAGTTGTAGCTTGTAGTTTCCAGTGTTACAGTTCTGCTTCTTGCTGGTTACTGTAACTAGTTGATTGACCGCGCGAGGGGGGGGAGGCCCAAACAAGACTTTCCAGCGTCCCCTGGGCGCGTTGTCTGAATTACTGGGGGGGCTCGAAATCGACACCCCTCACGCAGATCCGCGGGGTCAGGGTCCAACGCAGATCCGCGGGGTCAGGGTCACACAGGGGATTTGCCACATTTCTGGAATTCGGTGCCACCCCTCACGCAGATCCGCGGGGTCAGGGTCCAAAAACACATGGGATTTGCCACATTTCTGAAATTCGGTGCCACCCCTCACGCAGATCCGGGGTCGGGGTTTGCACATTTCTGGGCCACCCCTCACCCAAGGGTCCAAAAACACATGGGATTTGCCACATTTCTGAAATTCGGTGCCACCCCTCACGCAGATCCGCGGGGTCAGGGTCCAAAAACACATGGGATTTGCCACATTTCTGAAATTCGGTGCCACCCCTCACGCAGATCCGCGGGGTCAGGGTCCAAAAACACATGGGATTTGCCACATTTCTGAAATTCGGTGCCACCCCTCACGCAGATCCGCGGGGTCAGGGTCCAAAAACATAAGGGATTTGCCACATTTCTGAAATTCGGTGCCACCCCTCACGCACATCCATCGCAAGGCGTGGTAACCCAAACTGCGAGTACTCCCTCGGCCCTTTAATCCCAAGGAGTGGTAACCAAGCTCGTAAACCATACACGTCTTACCAATCGCCCTGTGTGGTAACCCCTCTTGTGATCAGTTGGTTTTGGCGATTGCGAATCGGCCTCGCATGAAGTTCCGATACTGCTGCACGACAGCGCCAAAGCCTCATGACTTAGCTCTTCCATGGCCCATTCTCCGAGAGAGGGGGCCGGCGGCAGGGGGCGAAGCCCTTACGGATAAATACACACAAATAAAATATTCCCTATATTTTCCCATATTTTCTGGGCTTCTGTCTTCACCCCCACTTTCCATATTTTCCCATATTTTCTGAGGAATCGAAGATTAATTGTGTCTGTGTGTTTCTTCCTCTCCTGAGAGTGTCCCTGGTGGGCGCTCCCAGGCGCCTCGCTACACTGGTGGGCTATGCTGCCCTGAGGCCGACAGGGACTTCGAAACGCGTCCAGCTGCGAGGCCCTCGATCTGCTGGTGTCGCTGCTTTACGTGTGTGGTCGTTATGCGCGCCCGTCGTTGCACCGCGTCCTCGAGTCGCCTCGTTGTCAGTTCGCTGGCCTGCATACGTCGCTATGCGTGCTGTCGTGCTTGGACCTGGGCTCGTATCTCGTGACAGTCGCTTGGCAAGTAGGCGTTGGCCGTCTGCAGATGCTGTATTGCACATGCGGCCTTGTGTAGTCGTGGTTGTAAGTTTGGGTCGTTGGTGTTGTCGTCCTTGGCTGCGCGGAGTTCGTGAATTGCGCAGTCGCTTGCTTGTAGATCGTCAAGTGCGTCTTTAAGTAGTGTCATTAGCCTTAGGGTCTCTCCCTGCTTATCGTGGATTGCTGGACCCGTTTTGAGCGGCCGGAGTGGTCTCTTTCTCTTGGGTACTTGCTGAGCTGTACGTCTTGTGCACGGGGGGGTGGCGTTTGTGGTGTTTGTGGGCTTGTGTGTTGCCTGTGGTTGACAAGCTCCTTTTCGACTTTGGTGCAGGTCTTTGCCAATCGTATGTTGTCGTCGAATCGCTGATGGGCTTGTTTGAAATTCGCTGCTGCGACCTCTGTGGAAGCCGTGTAGTCGTTCTTGAGTTGGCGCATACAATGTAGTCGTTCATGTTCTGTTCTTTGGTCGAGCAGTTGCCGTTTGATGGCGGCTAGATCGCGTCGAAGGTTGTCTGTTTCTTGTCCAGCTTTATCTACTGCACGTATTTGTGTGGCCAACTTTATTATGTCTGCTGTCTTGGATGTGGTCCATTCTCCCACGTCCAGTGGTGTCCAGGTCTGTCTTTTGCCTGTACGTCGTCATGGCATGCTTCAGGGATGCTGTCCATGAGAATGTTGCTCTCTCTGTTGGAGTAGGCTAGGTGGTCAGAGCTGCTACCAAAGATGGGCTGTGGTGGTTAAACGCTGTGTCTGTTGTGTGTTGAGGCCTGCCGTTGTTTGGTCCTCTGCCTGGGTGTGGACGCTCGTTGTTGGTTGGGTGTGTACGGTTGTTGGGTCCAGAAGATTATCGCTGGTGCTGCCTGGTAGCCGGTGTCTCCTTTTTGATGCTTGTGGGGCGCATGTGATGGGTAGTAGGCTGAAGCTTGCTGTTTGGGTTTGCGTATCCGCTGTGGCCCACGGGCTGCCAGGTTGGTGGAACTTGTCATTTGCCGTAGTGCTGTTGCTGCTGGTGTTTCCCCTTGCCTTTCCCTTTATCTTGTAGTGTTTGTGGATGGCCGTACATACTGTCGGTCCTGGGTCGTGGTGGTTGTTGTGCGCTGTGATGCTGATTAAGCAGGTGTTGTGCTGCTTGAAGCTGTTGCTGGGTCGTATGGCCGAGAAATGTCCTCTTGCTGATGCCACGCGTAATAATGTACGTGATGCAGCTCTCCTTTCCCGCGGGTTGGAGAGATAGGAGGATCCGTGGTGGAGGTGGGTCTGGGCCAGTATGGCCGTTGGAGTGGTGCTCGTAGGTGCTTGGGTGTAGGATGCGGTTGCCGATGTCGTGAGCCTGCAGTGCTGGCGTGGTGCCCGTAACGCAGGAGAGACAAAGAAGACCCAAAGTGTAATGAGTGAAGGATGGGTGTGTATATGAGATCATGGCAGAGGATGTAAGAGGTATGGGATCTTTGCGGTGATTTACGTTCGTGGCTGGCCCCCTAGGGCTGGCGCACTGCCACGGGCTCCTGGGCCCGAGGCTTCCTCCGCCTCCTCCTCCTCATCATCCTCATCCTTGTTCCTCCCTCTCTTCATCTTCTCCTCCTCCTCCCACGTATTCCCCGAAAAGTTTCCATAACGGCTGAGGGAGCAAATAGTTCGCTAGCTTTGCCGAGCTCTGGCCGCAAAGTTAGGCCACGTAGGCGCTTCCAAAAGGCGGTGGGCGGCGGTGATTCGCTGTAGGCGTCTCCGATAAAGGCAACATCAGGAGGTGAGGAGTCGGGAACCTCTGAAAACAGGCTGGAAGATGTGTCGGGCGCCGGACGTCTTTCTGGAGCGTGCCAGCGTCCTGGAACGCTTTGGAAAGGCTCACCCCTATCCTGGAACGCTCTGGAAAGACCTTCCGAGCCAGTGGGAACGCCATCGCCGCCGCGGGAGGTCGAAGCAACCGTGGGCCTCTTATGCGTACGGGATGCTGCCTTAGCATTGGCCGTGCCTTTCATTATCTTCTCCTCCTCCTCCCCCCCTTGTCCGCCTCCCCTGAAGAAGCCAGAAGGTACCGATACCG
>CAUYUJ010005027.1:0-30000 GCA_963575745.1 Prorocentrum cordatum | reverse complement strand
AACGACTGCAGCCGGGACGGAGGGCAGACTGGAAAGTGCGGGGAGGTCATCGTCAGTGATAACGAGTCTAGAGATGACTCCTAGTCCGACGCGCTCGGGGCGAGCCCAAGCCGATCCAGCGTCCCTTGGAGGTGGCAGCGACGTCCGTGGCGTCAGTGGATGGAGTCTCCCTCGACGCAGGTCATCGGCTTGGAGACAGCTCCCTGGCGACAGACACTGGCATGGCGCTAGACGTGATCAACGAGTTGGTGAAGATCAAAGGCAAGTACGAGCAGCACTTCATGAACAAGCAGTATGTTGCCCCCATCGTGCTCAAAAAGACCACATCCCAGGAATGATTTCGAGCACCCAGAAGAGTATCGAACCAGTGTCGAACGAATATCGCCTCCCAGGGTCTGACACGAGAAAACCCTCAGCTTCGGTACTTTCGTGGCGCTCGATATCATTCCTGGCGCTCGAGGCTAAAAAAGGTTGGCCAGGTCAGGTAAGCCTTGCACCAGTCGTTGCGTGAGCAGAGAGAAGAGCGTGCAGCCAACATGCCTTTAGCAGGGTGGCCAGATCTTTACTATGCGCTCCCCGTCAGCGAGTCGCGCATGGGAGCCAGCAACTGCCAGCGCATTCTTCCACACAAGGTGCCCCCAAGTTTGGCGAGGCCTACCTCGCCTCCTCGCTCCGGCAGGCTTGCGCAGCTCTAAAACAATCAACAAAACCAACACATTCCCAGAAGCTGGAGCGGGTGGTGCTGAAATCCGACCATTGCGTAGCTAGCGGCCATGGGTCAACGGGGGCGGCAGTCAGCGGGCAGGTGGACGACGCTGTCGGCCACGGGGGTGGCGGCGCAGACTTCCGCCCAGCGTGTGACGACCATGGTGGAGGCCACCAGCAGATGGAGAAAAAAACACATAAGCATAACTTTTGGCGCTCCGCGCGGATTTCTTGGATCCGCGCCTGCGCCCCCCGGCGGCGCCTCTGGCGGAGCCCCTGGCGCGCTCCGCGCGCCAGGGAGGGGGGTCCGGCGGCGCTGGGGGGCCCAGGCGCGGATCCAAGAAATCCGCGCGGAGCGCCAGAGGTTTATGTATATGTGGTTCTCTGTTCTCATTCGAACCAGCGAGGAGGACGGCGACATCGTCAACTTCGGTTGCTCCCATCGTACTTGAGGACCACATCCCAAAAATAATTGAGAGCACCCAGAAAAGTGTCGAAACTGTGTCGGACGAGTGTCGCCTCCCAGGGCCCAGCACGTGAGAACCCTCCCGTTTTGGTGCGTTCGTGGTGCTCGAAATCCTTCCTGGCAGTCAAGGCTAGAGTATGTTGGAACATCACAACCGTAAACCAAGATACCAGTTCGAGATCCATTCGGGTCCGCCGAGATCGACCAGCCCGACCCGTGCGGATGGAGGCGGTTGCCTCCGAAACGTTGGGCCCTGCGCCAAGGGGCGACGTCCAAGACGCTCGCGCGGCGTCAGTGGATGTCTTGCTCGATCCTGGGATCTGGTTGCGACGACTGGCAGAGATCTCGTGTGCGAGGGCGACGCGACCAGCGCGCCCACCGTTGCGACGCCAGGCGAGGACATCCAGGGCCAGCCAAGCGACATGGAGATCAGGCTGCGAGCGCTCCTGGCCGGCCCAGAACCCGAAGGAGCATCCGCCTCGCTCCGCGCGCACGCGGCGGGACCGCTGCAGCTCCTGCACTCTGCGCGCGTGGCCGACCCAGCCGGACCCACGACGCATGAGAGTGGACCCGGGCGCAGACGTGCTGCCTGACCCATCCAGCCCCACTGTCCCATTCTGCGGTTCGACCTGCAGTGGCCTGGTTGCCGACCGTGCGCGAGCTGCCGCAGAGGTCAGCGGAGTCCCATCTTCAGCCTCCGATTCGGGAATCGGCGGACTCTGGGAAGGACGCGCCTGAGAGGGGCAGGTCCTCGTACGTGCGTGCCCTTGGCGCGCCCGCTGCTTCTTCAGTCACCGTCCTAGGAACTACCAGCCACTCCATTCCACTCTCCTCGCCCTCGTCCCTCGCTCGCCCAAGTGGCCCGCGACCCCCTTGCCCGCGCCGCCCCCCGCGACCGCTCCGCCCCCTCGCCCAACCGCCTGCCCCCGCCCTCGCCATCGCTCGGCGTCCATTCCCTGTGTTTGTTTCGTTCTCGTGCGTGGCTTTTTCGCCAGATGATCAAGGAGGAGGACGAGGAGGAGGAGGACGAGGAGGAAGAAGAGCAGGGAAGAGGAGGGAGGAGGAGGACGATGAGGAGGAGGAGGAGGAGGACCGCCGAGAGAAAAAAACACACGTCCTAGCGATGCCAAAAGCGCCCCAGCGCCACCCGCACGCAGAGGCTCCACGTCGGCTGCAGGACGCCGCGGCGGCGGCCGCTCTGCCGCCGCGGCGACGCGCGGCGACGGCGCGCCGACGGCGCGCGTCGGCGAGGAGCCCGGGCGAGGGTACTCCCGGCAGCCCCAATACCACCCCGAGATGGCTCCAAGTGGCCACGGAGCGCCCCAATGAAACACCCGGAAGGTCCAATTCTTTCAAATCGTGAAATAATGACGCTACCGAATAACCCCACATACTTCCTTTTGACCCTCGTCTGGGGATAGCTGCCGTGCAACGTGCGTGGATGATGCTAGGTGGTCAAGAAAGTGCCACGCCTGCTGTGCCGTGGACGACCAGGGCGGATAGCGCCCCAACCCCCTGCACACACACCCTGGTGTCGAGGAAGTGCCACGCCTGCTGTGCCCTGCGACCCTGCAGCGCATAGCGCCCCCACACCCTGCGCACCCCAAGTGCCACGAGGAAATGCCACGCCCTGCGAGGCTGCAACGCATAGCGCCCCCACCCCCAGCGCACCCCCCTCCAACGTCGAGGAAATGCAGCGCCTGCCACGCCCTGCGAGGCTGCAACGCATAGCGTACCCACCCCCTGCGCACCCCCCTCTGGTGTCGAGAAAGTGGCACGCCTGCAACGCACTGCGAGCCTGCAACGCATAGCGCCCCCACCCCCAGCGCACCCCCTCAACGTCGAGGAACTGCCACGCCCTGCGAGCCTGCAGCGCATAGCCCCCCCTCCCCCAGCGCACCCCCCTCCCCCAGCCCTCACTTCACAGCACCCGCCCACCCCTCCCCGCCCACCAACGATGCTCTGCTGATGGCACGAGGAGGGGGCGGGGCGAGGGCTCCGCGATCCGTGCTCCTGGTGAACAAACATGTCCGCATCACCGACTCACCGAGGTTGAACGGTTGAACGGGCATGCAGCAGTCCGCTGGACCCCATACAGGGGCACTGGGCGCCTAGGCGTCCTCGTCAAGAGGCCATGCAAAGTCAGCCTTGGCCTCGCGCTTAGCTCGTCTGCACTCACGGGCCCAATCCACCGCCGACTCGGGCGACACAAAACCGTGCAGGCGAGCAACTCTGCCGAAACGCCACCAAGCGACGGGTCGGACCCCACCAGCTTCCCGTGCAGCCATTCGATATCTGCTTCCTCTAGGCCACTGAAGTCAGTGAGCTCGGGGGCAGGCATGAGGGCTGACGGATGCAAGAATCGCCTCAACCTGGACCGCTGGGATTTGAGCCCGACGTGCCGAGGTCCCAAACAGGCGACCGCGAGGCCCTTTTTCGGGGTCACCCTTTGGCCCATCGAGGCCCCGCAGGACTTGCATAAAACAAAACTTGAGGCTGACCGCCAGCCTCGAACTTACACTTGACAACCGAGTGCCTCTGAAACTGCCACGGCCTCCCAGAGAACTCCCCCAAGTCCACCCCGCCCCCTTCACACGGCTCGGGCACGGGCACCTCGGGAGCACACGACGCCTGCTTCCACCCGCTAATCTCTCGGGCCAGCAGGGCTTCGTCCAGAAGGGCCGCGTCAGCCTCACCTAACCTACAATCCAGCTCCAAGACGACATCCGAGGTGCCTCCGACGCCTTCGGTGCCCCAGAACTCATTATCCCCCATCCAGGCGTGCAACTGACCGATCCACTGAACAAGCTGGCGGGCCCTGAGCTCACACGCCTCGATGAACAGGACTCGCTCAGACGGCACACCCCACAGGCGTGCGCCCTTCTTAGCCCATTGGTCGGCAAGGTCATTGCCTCGCCGACACCACGTGTCAAAGAAGGTCGAGTCGCTCGAGGCCGTGGCGTGGCCTTTCACTTTCCTGACCGTGGCGGAGGCCCCATGCTTAGCCCACCAATGCACCCAAAAGTGACGGTTGGGGTTCGACGGGCAGAGGGCTTTCGAGGCACACGTCGCACAACCTATGGCGCCCGTGCAATCTGACATCACGGTGAGCGGCCCATCAGTCGCAGGGTCGACTGAGAAGCGCGAAAGCATATGAAACGCAAAATCCTCAGCGTCCCTCGAGGACTGCTCAAGGGACCATGCAAGGGGCACAACTCCATACATGCCACACCTGAACGAGCCATCGTCATTAATGCAGACAGCCGCCCAGCCCGCTCTACGCAGGCCTCCATGCTGAGTGCACATAGCCGATCCGTCCACAAACACCTCGCCTTCGAACAGCCAGCCTTCTAGTCATCCTACAAACCTGAGATGGTTGGCCTCGGGAGCTTCCTCGCACCCAAAGACGCGCACAGGCGAGGGCAGCAGACCACGGGCAAAAAAAAACAACACATTGCTCTCCATCGCTCGCCACAACTCTCGCGGCCCTGAGAAGCTCAGGCGGGCAGCTTTCGCGACGAAGGAATTGCGTGCTGGGACAATCAAACACACGGTGCCACAACGTGCCTCGGTCACGGCATATGGTGCACATGCAGTGGGTGGCTTTGCCTTTATCAAAAAGCCTGCTCTGGCTCCAGTGAGCCCCACAGTTGACGGAACGAAAGGCGGCCTTATGCCTCTTAGTCCATAGCCCTGACGACTCCTGCAAGACAGCCAGAACGGGGCCCCAGTGGACCTGAGAAACCCACGGACCCCTCAGACCTTTCAGAGCTATGACATCCGAGGCGGCCCAAGCAGCCTGCTGCACTACTTTGCAGACGGCACCAGGCGAAAAAAACTGCAGATCGACACGCCTGCCTCGATGGTCAAGAAGCAGGCTAGGCTCAACGAGCTGGCAACCAGCTCTCGCAAAGCACAGGACGGCGGCCTGGGCTGGGTCAGTGCACTGCGCCCACGGCGACCTGGCGCCGAGCAGCTCCAGCGCATGCGCGTGGACCACCTCGATGGCGCGCGGCAGCAGCATGCCACCCGTCACTCCAGTGGCACAAGCTTTGGCCACCTCCATGCTGTGCACAACGAACGGGCCCCTGGTGTCGGCCCTCGGCATCGTGAAAATCCGAAAGGCCAGGCACGAACCAGCGGCCACTCGGCCTTCAGAGCGCAGCGCCGCAACTCTGAGGCCGTGGAGCTTGCCGCCGGCCAGGCCGGGGACTCCTGAGCCCCAGACCGCCGTGGCACAAGGCGACCCGCGATGCAGGTGGCAGGTCTTGGCCCCAGCGGACTGCAGGAGCGCCACCTTGCTCGCCGCGCGCTTGGACTTGGCCAGGCGCTTGTTCTGCTCAGGCACACGGCGACGGCTGCCATCATTGCCATCACCTCCCAGGCACCTGAGGCCCGAGTGCCGCTGGAGGCCGAGCACGGCCCACTGCGCGTCCAGCTCCTTGGCCAGGCTGGCATCAGTGGCGAGCCAGCCCGTCTTGCCCCAGTTGGCCCTGAGGCGCCGCTTCACCAGGCCTTCGAACAGCTCGCGAGCCGCGAGCGGGAGCTGCTGGGCGACGAGGCGTTGCGCACCGACCGCCTGGAGCAGGCAGTCATCTACCAGGCTCTGGGCTCGCACCAGCGGGTAGCGCAGCACCACTGCCCTGAGCAGCGCGTAGGTGAGGAGCTTGGCCACACCCACCGCGCAGGAGCAGCCAGCAGCTGAGGCGCCGTTGGCCTCGATCACGGGCCCGACGCCATCTCCCAGCATCGCTCGCCTCTGCAGGCGGTAGCTGGAGCAGAGCGCCCTAAGCAGGGCCAAGGGAAAGTCGGTCACGATGCCCTGCTCCAGCAGCTCGTCGCGGCTGATCATCTCATAGTACTTGGTCAGGTCGACCGCCAGCGTGCTGGCACAGAGGCCTGACCGCTTTGCAAACGCCACCATCATGTTGTGGACGAAGCCAGCCTTCTCGCACGTGCGGCCAGCCGAGCCCCAGCGGAACGACTCATCAATCCTGCGCTCCCACTCGGCCACCAAGGGCTGGCGGAGCTTAGACCAAACGCGGGTCCACAGGCTCGCCAGGATGATGGGCCGCACCCCGCCAGACGGCTTCGGCAGGAACACCACCAGCAGCAGCCACAACGGGCATCTGGTAGGCTCCCGCTCCCAGCACTGCACGATGTCCAGGAACGCCTGGCGGCACTGGACGGGCAGCCAGCGCAGCTGACGGGGGTGGAGCCTGTCCCACCCCAGGCCAGCGCCCTCCCCATAGGAGGCCAGTACTTGATCGAGCTCGTCCATGGTGATGGGCCGCAGCTGCTGCCAGCAACCTCGATCCTGCTGCCAGTGCAGAGGGTCGGCATCGCCCGCCCTGTCTGGGTGAACCCACAGGGGCTGCCACTCCGCCATCAGGACCTGCATGGCAGCATCGCCAGCAACTGGCAGGCCCTGATCACCGCCATCATCATCATGCTGGACCGTCATGGAGGGCACGAGGGAGCCATCCCTGATGAACCTGAAGGCCTGCTGCCCCCCCGCATGGGTAGCTGCCTGCTGAGCCCACTCTCTCCACTTAGCAGCTCGCTTGGCGCGGTCACGCGCCTGCAAGCCTCGGGTGTGGAGGTAGATGCAGTCGAGCAGCCCAAGAAACACATCCTGCGGGCCCACCTTGAAGGCTAGCCCAATGGAGCGCGGGTCCCACTCCTGCAACTTCCCTGCCGTGGGCCACCAGTCGCCGAACACAAAGCTCTGGATGACCCTGACCCTCGACCCCAAGGCTGTGTGCTGCCAGGGTCTGCCCAGGCCTCGAATGCTAGCAGCGCGCCGACAGGCCGCCAGGAAGCCAGCCCACCTGCAGGTTTCGGGGCCGGTGGTGGACTTGAGCGCGCGGGCCCACTCGAGGCGCAAGGGCACCTGCTTGACGACAAGTCCCCGCGAGCGAGGGGGTGCACGCCGCGGACCTTCAATCCTGTGGAGGCGAGACAGGTAGTCCTCTACCATGTCCAGCCAGAACGCCGAGGCCTCCTGGATGTCCCCGACCTCGCCCCCCAGCTCCCAGGCCCAGCCCCCGCTGTCGAGCTCTGGCGGCGCGGGCTGCGTCGGCGGAGGGAGCTCGAGGGGAAACCTGGCGGGGTAGCTGGCCTTCGCGATGGTGGCCCTCCTGCGCAGGCCGTTCAGCTCCATGACCACAGGCGAGCGCGGGTGCAGCGGCGCCTGGCTGAGGACCTCCACCTTGCCAACACGGCTGGCCAACACCGTCGAGACCACAGCAAAATCATACTCACTATTGCCACAGGTGGCCTGCCACGGCCTGACCACGACCCCATCAGCCTTGCTGGCCCAGCTGGTCAGCAAATCAGGCTCGACGCTCCAGTCGGCCATGATGATCCACGGCCACTCGAAGGTGCCAAGCCACTCCACCAGCGCGCCCAGCAGCACGACGCTGTCACCAACGAGCCCTATGCTGTCGACGAGGTAGGCCGAGATCACAAAAATGGGGAAGCCGAGCCCCGTGTTCAGCTTGACCGCTTGGGCTCGGTGCCCTGGCAGGCCTGCAAAGCGCGCGGGTCGCTCCTCACGCGCAGCAGGGACAGAGGCCAGCACAGCGACGCCCCCTGAGCTGTCCAGCGGCCCTGGCCCAGTCGATATGGCCTCGGCCCCACTCCAGATGTACCCGGCCTGCCTTGACCACTTCTCGGCCGCGCTGAGCTTGGACTTCGTCTTCAGGCGGTGCTCCTGCATGCACACCGCGTCCCTGCCAGCACCGACGCCCTTGGCCCACCCCAGCAGCCCTTGGCAGCTCGACCACGCGTTGGTGTTGGCAGTCATGAAGTGCAACACCTCGGGCTCGGCGGCACCTCCAGCCACCCCTCCAGGGCTCCCTCCAGCGGCAAGTGGAGCGCCGCTAAACTCGCTGTTTCTTCGCTGCACGCTGGGCGAAGACACCCAGTGAGGAGGCCATGCGTCTGATCTTGGCCTTGTCCTCGTCAGCTTTTTCACCATCGATGTCGAACTTAGGCAAGGTGCCCCCTCCTTCCTCGACGGCAGCTATGACTGCCTCGACCAAGTCTTCGTCGATGTCGAAGTCGGGCACCTCAGCGTCGACGCCGCCTGGGCCGTCGGCATCAGGAGCACCACCAGCAGCGCCAGCAGCCTCAGCGGCTGCGCCAGCCACTGCCTCACGATTGGCAGCCTCCCTGCGCTGCCCCTCGCGCATGGCAGCGGCCAGCTCGGCGAAGAAGGCGGAGACGGACTCGGCCTGCTCCTTGATCTTCTCCGCACCTGGAGCAGCCGCCTGCGCGTACGCCAGCACCTTCTGGAAGGCCTCGATGCCACCGACGGTGATATCCTCCTTGCTGGTCTCGACTGCGGCCTCGACGTTCTTGGCGCGCGACAGCTCCTCCAGCTCGGCGAGCTCGGCCTCGTGCTCGCGCAGCTGGCGGACCTCGGCATCGCACTGCGCCTGCGCCGCCGCGAGCTCCGCAGCCCGCTCCTCGACACGGCCCTTGGACTTCTCCACCTGCTTGGCCTTGTCAGCGCGGCGCTGCAGAATCTGGGAGAGAGACTTGGAGGCCAGGTCACCTCCTCCCTCGGGCGGCGGCGGCGCCGCGACCGCGCCGAGCTGGCTCTTGGTGAGGCCAGGCTGGCCTGCCGCCACGAGCAGCTCGTTGGCGGCCGCGAGGAGATTGGCCCCACCCGCGGGCTCTGGCTCCAGAGGCACGGCCGCAGCAGGGCGGCGGGCGCCCTTGGCCCCCCCAGACGGCTGCGGCTTGGGCCACTCCGCCGCATCGAGGTCCTGCACCCCGCCCTGGGGCTTGGACCACGGCGCTCGCTTGCCCCCCCCGCGCCCGCCACCACCCTTGGCCGAGGGCGGCCCAGCAGGCGCAGGCGCCGCGAACTGCTTGAGGAAGGCCATGACCTTGGGCGGTGCCTTGGCCCCGCACGACCTGCAGGCTGCGCGGGACAGGTTGTTGGGGCAGCCGCCGCAGCTCCCCGAACAGATCCACTGACATTGAGGAGGAGGAGGAGGAGGAGGACGAGGACGACGAGGAGGTGGAGTGGAGTGGAGTGGAGCAATCGGACGTAGTCCGTTCGGAACCCAGAGATGCCAGGGGGGCCATCCAGCATTTCTCGGAGGGCCGTGGGGGGCGACATCCCACGGCCCACCGCGACAGGCCCCCCTGGCCTCACAATTTACTCGGAGGCAGCACCCGCCGCGCAGGAACCGATCGCGGCTTCGGCTGCCGAAACGTGCAAAGCCTCTAGCACTGACTTGCTGGGGCCCGATCTGGACGGGTGGAGGCCTCGCCTTATCCTGCTGAGGTTCTCGAGGCCTTTGCCAGTGGGTCCCAGGGCCCTGCGCTCTCCCACTTGGCGGGAGAGAGGGCACGGCAAAAGTAGGCTTTTAACCTGGTGCGTGGCCGCATGGCCGCACTTCACACAGAAGAACAATTGCCACTTGGGGATGGTGGCCAAAGTGTGGGAGGGGTGGATCACCTTGCCACTGATCACGCGGGGACCCCTCGACCACAGCACCTCTCCACACGCAGCAAACTCGGGAAGGGGGCAAGGCGGCACACACTCAGTGGCGGCAGCTGGAATAACGTGGCAAGCGTCCACGATGATGAGGCAGGCAGGGCATCTCCATTTGTCTGCACACCGCTCGAATTTGTGCTGAGAAGCCGCAATCGCGGTCTGCAACAGAGAGCGAGGGGCTGCCTCCTGGGTGGATTGCCTCTCTGGCCACAGTCCTCGAGGCTCTGAATTCTTGCCTAAGGAACGTAAGATCAGTCGTGCCCTCTGACGGACGATGGCTGCAATAGCGTCGTATTCATCGGTCCTGGGGACGGGCGGGAGGGCAAGGGTGGCCGACGCGTGGGCAGCGCTTCCCGCGAGCTCGTCGGCATGCTGGTTGCCGAGAGCCAGAAATTTTTGGAAACCATGCAAAGTGAGGGGATCGGCGTGAGATGGGGTCCAGAGCACCGTGACCGAAGCGCCGCCGACAGATCGATCCTGCACGAGGTGCCGAATTCTCAGCCAGAGATCCCCATTCTTATTCTTGCCTCTAAGGCTGCCAGGTCTGAGACATCTGCCATTCTGCCAGCCGCGCTGCAGGGCTAGGTGATCTGTAACAAACGTGAAATCCTGCTGGCACGTCTCCAGTGCCAGGCAAAACGCATGCAATTCGCCTCTTGGGACGGCCTGGCGGGGGCCTGGGAGGGGGGCGAGGAGGCCCGCGCGGAGGGTCCAGGAGGCCGAGGGAGGGTCCCATCGGAGGGCCGCGAGGCCAGAACCAACACGCCGTCGCCTGACGTCGTCGGAAAAGGCGCCGCCAGACCCGTCGCCAAATAGAAACAACTCGCCCTCAGCGTTACGAGCTCCTTCCCACGACGGCAGACCCTCCCGCACCGCACCAACAAACTCCCACCCGTCCCTCCCAGTCAATGGCTCGAACGCGGGCGTAGTGAGAGCGACAGAGGGAATGCCACGGAGCCACAGGGCAGGGTCGGCATCGACCCCCGCCACGGCTCGCGGTAGTAACTTGTCACTGGCCTCAAACTCAGGTCCCACATTCGCCTCGCACTGCCACATTCGGTGAAACAAGGTTTCAGGAACTCCCGCGCTGCATCGGTCGCAGTTCTTGTCGATCTGGTAGCCCGCGTTGTGGAGGCGGTCTCTGGCCCACTGTCCTCCACTGATGACGGTGTTGTTGAGGGCCCAGTCGCTGAAATCACCGTTTGCGAGGAGCCTCCTTTGTTCAATGCGGATAGTGACCATGTCCGCGCCTCCAGCCAGCGTGTCACCATGGTCATGCGTAGCAGCCTGAGTCCAGAGGAGCCTGTGTAAATCCCCGCTGAGGTCCTGCAATACTGCGTGGATGTCGGCGTCGAGGAGGTCAAGGTCATCGGCAGGGGGGGGGTTCCACTCCTCGATGTAACCGTCCTTCGTACGCCTCCACGTGGTAGCTGAGGTCGGCTCCCAGCTGGCCTCCAGCAGGGCCGCGATGGCCGCGCATGTGGGCCCCTTGGCCCTGCACCACAGCTTGGGGCCTGCGGCGAGCAAGGTGGTCTTGATCCTTGGCCATGCTCTGATGATCCTGGCGCGCGTGCTCGGGTGGCGCATCCAGTGCTGAAGCCAAGCCTCGATGAATTCGATCCTTAGGGAAACTCCTGGGTCCATGCCGTCGAAGGTGGCGCCGAGGAGGGAGGTGAGGCATCGGCCCGCTGCTGCCCCCGTGGCCGCAATGGCGGCCTGACGCCGCCATCGTAGTAGAGCGTGCCGAGCGAGGCCGTGCACCTGATGACCGAATACTCCTTCGGGGAGAGCGCCAGTACGCCACAGTCCTGCTGAGATTCGAGCCTGCTGTGCAGTGCTCCGTAGTCGGTGTATCTTGCGAAACCTAGCTGCGGCTGAGCTCTGTCGCTTCCTGGCTTTGGCTTGTACCCGTCGAGTAGCCGCAGCCGCGTCAACTCCGAGGTCGACGGCCGTGGCGGTCGCAGTAACTGGGACGTCGTACTGCCGCAACTTCTTGGCTAGCGATTTGCGGACCTTGGGGGCGGAGCCGATGAGGACCGTCTCGTCAGAGATAAGCAGCTCGAACTCCTTTAAACCGTCGCAGAGCGTCTTGGCAGCACGGGGGAGGTGCTTCTGTAGCGTGCGTAGGACTCCTTCGACTCGAAGAACAGTGTCGTCTACGAAGGTCCACATCTGGGCAAGCTCTGCCTGAGCTTGGGCCTGCCGTAGAATAGGAAGTAAAATGAGTCGTGCCAAGGTCGTGCCGTGAGGGGAGCCTGCAATGATGCCTTTGGAGGCGAAGATAGGCATACTCACCCATTGTCGACTGCGCAAGAATCTGGGCGCCAGGTATAGTTGCACTTCCAGCAGTAGAACGATGGGGGGAAAGCCGCAGTTGAGGCCGACCATAATGAGGTTGGCGAGCTTGATATTGTCGTAGAACTTCTGGATGTCTAATAGCAACGTGGCTGACTGTATGCCAAGTGCTGAGGCTGCCTCGTCTAACAAGGCCCTATGTAGGGCGACCTGGAGAGCTGAGGAGCCTTTGATGGCTGTAGTCCAAAAGTCGTCCAGGCCTTGGGCCCAGGATGTAGATGCAGTCGATCTGATGCGAGACCAGGGCCTGGCCATGTGAGGTAGCATGCCGAGGACCCTGTCGCCCCCAGACTTCTTGGCTGCGAGGGCTGCAATAGTGCCTGAGATTTGTAGTGGCCAGATGCCTGCTTGCTCTACTGCGTTGAGGATATCCGCATAGGCTTCGACTGCTGGTTCTGGTAGTCGATGGAGGTCGGGAGGTCCAAGGGCGTCAACTCCATGTGCTTTACTGGGTGGCATGCGGCCGTGAAAGCGGTGCACGATCTCGGCTGTGATGGGCTCGAGCGGTTGGCGAGCGGCTGCTGCCTTGGCCTTTGACAGTGCCTGTAGGATGTCGTCGGGGGTCTCGGTGGCTTGCCATGCTTGTTGCCATTGTTGCTTCTTGTTGTCCATGATAACGGTGGGGTCGGCGATGGTCAGGTTAGTCGTGTAGGCCTCGATGTGACGCACGGGCGCAGGCTTGGCATGGGCGTGTAGTACTCCAGGGCGGCGTTTCCATTGCTTGGCGAGCCAAGCACCGCATGCCCTCTTGGACTTGGCGAGGGCGGCGGAGAGCGCTCTGGAGGCCCAAGTAGCGGTAATAGTGACCAAGTCGTCGGTGTCCTCATTGTCCAAGTGCGGGGCCCAGATGAGTGCAAACCAACGGAAAATGGTGTCCTCGTCCTTCTCGAACTGGAGGTCGTGAAAGTGAGTGTTGAAGTGGTCCGCGCGCTGCTGGATGATGGAGGCCTGCTGCTGCATGAGCGCTGTGTGCTTGGGCTTGTCGTGAAGCGCAGCGTAGCGCTTGATGAGGGTGAGCGTGATTGCCCACCATTCCGACTGAGGGTCATGTACGTGTACGCGGCCTGGGGCGGCGGCCGTCTTCTTCCAAGACAACTGGTAGCCTTGGGCTCGGCCTGTGTATGCTGCGGCTTCCTTCGGGTCGATCTGGTGGTGGCTGATCATGGTGTTCTCGAGCGCCGTGACCCATTTGGCGTACTTGAGGTTGAGGTCGTCGGCGTCGTGCACCCAGTGGGTGCACGCGAAGTGCGCGTGAGGCTGCTTACAACGTGTGGGCACAGCTTGCTGCCATTGTTCCTCCCACAGGTCCCTCGGGATAGCGTAAGGGATAGGTTCCTGTGCTGCGGGCTCGTCTTGCGGCTGGAGTTGTGCTGCTGCTTGTTGGAGTTCAGGAGGTAGATCGCGTAGGCGTGCTGCTCGAGCTTCTGCAGATTTACGTCTCTTGGTGGCGGTCTTGCTGTTGGGGTCTGGTGGGATCCTAGGTTTGTCCACTGTGGGGAATGCCCTGGGGGCATGGATCGACTGATACCACCAGGGGTCTGCACTGCCTGCTCGAACTTCAAGGCCAACATGGGTGGCCCAGGGTACGGTGGGGCACTGGCGAATGGAGATCGCGTGCTCGATGCCAGTCTTGACCAATGCGAAGTCGAGCGTGAGTCCCTGGCCCTTGTCGCACGTGGCGGATCCAGGCGCTCGCACAATGGTAGCATTCCATTTGGCGGGCCACTCTGTCGCTGCGATCTGCTCAGGTGTCATATCCCAATCGGCCAGGATGATCCACGGGTCCGTGAGCATAGTAACGAAGGCCCCCAGCGAGAGTAACTTATCGTGCACTGCACCCTCGATCTGCCTGCGGGGTTCCAGATACGCTGCAATAACGACCAGGTTGCCAGAGCGTCTGCGCCATACCATGGGCGCGAAGCCGCGGAACGGGTCGGGCCTGCGCTGGGAGATGGCCAGGTCGCGGAGGTGGTTGAAGGTTGTGGCCTGGACATGGTACCTGGAGAGGATGATCTCGCCACCCGTGTTGCCTCCGTCTGATCTGCTGGTCGGCGTGGCCGTAGTCGATGATATCCTCCAACCATCCGCTGCTAGCCTGTCGTAGATGAGAGGCGCTTTTCCATGCGAGATGTGTGTTTCAACCAATGCCACCATCTGATATTGTTTGCCTGGCCCTGCCAGCCATTTCTCCGACTGTGGCCCCCACTGAGTAATGTTGGAGAAGAACAAGGGGTGATCTGACGGCGTGGGCTTCGTAGGGCCTTCGTCTTGGTAGACGGGTCTGGGGTCGGGTCTCGGGCTGCTGGGCTTCCATGGGCCTTCCACTGCGGTCAAGTCGACAGCTTTCGCCATCTCATCGCCCCCTACCAAGGACTGCGTCTTGGGCGGGGCGGCATCAGGGTGTGCCGTTGGCAACGGCTCCCCTGGTAACTGCACCACATGCCTGTCGACAGCTTGGGCCGTCTCATCGCTCCCTACCGAGGACAGCGTCTCGGGCGGAGCGGCATCAGGGTCGGCTCGCGCGGCACGCTGCGGCTGCCCTGGGCCCCATGCCACTGGGTCGACGGACTGCGCCGCCTCATCGCCCCCAACCGAGGACAGCGTCTCGGGCGGGGCGGTAGCGTACTGAACTGTGGCTGCGAAATCGATGTGGGCGTCCAACTCGGCCAGCTCGTCGAACGGGTCGAGGGCTGCGTCCATTGTGTTGATGATCGGTGGGTTGTCGTAGGTCTTGGTCTCTGACGGTAGGCGTCCCGTCTCACCATTCCGTCTTGGGTCGGGCAGTAGGCGGCTAAAGAGGCTGCTGCGCTCCAGCCGCGGCGGTCGCAGTGGGCTTGCGCATCTGGCTGAGCATCTTCTGTGCCTTGTCTTCGAGGTCGGGGTCCTTGTTGATCGCTGGTACAGGCTGTGCGGCGAAGCTGCCGTCAGAAGTAGCGCCAGCAGCAGGTGCGGGAGGCTCATCGCTTGGCGCCGCTGGCGAAGAGGCCGCAGTGCCATCAGCGTCCGCTGCGGCTGCCGCTGGGGGTTCGCCTGCTGCCGCCGAGGCGGCGGCCGGTGGTCCACCTCCCTCTCGGGCGTGTCCGTCCTCGTCGGACCGCTGTCGCTTGGAGGCGAAGCGCGTGCGCATGGTGCTGGCCTCTGCCCGGAGCTGGCTGATGCGGCTGGCGGTGTTGCCGAAGAGCTCGGTGACCTTGGCCTTGAGCTCCGTGGCGAAGCGCTGTTGGAGGGATTCCCATGCCTGGCGGTCGCTGTCGTCGATGTCGAGGCCTTGGAGATCGAACGCCGAACCCGCTTCGATGGATATGTCGCCGTCCTCGAGGAGGCTGGCGAGGTTGAACGTCGGGTTCTGCTGCGAGGTCGTGGGAGTAGCAGTGCCGCCCTTGCGAGCGACTTGGAGTGCATCGAGAGCGGCTTGGGCCTCGGCCTGGGCTTCTGCCAACTTGTAGGCGGCCTCCTCCGACGCCGCCTTGCGCTCAGTGTACCAGCTGAGCGCCTTTTGCTCGCTCTCGAGCAGCCTCTCCAGGTTGTTCTTGCAGCGGCGCTCCGTAGCCTGGGCGCGGCTGTAGATGTCGTTGAGGTCAGCTGGCTTCTGCGGCTGGGGCGGCGGAATCTGCGACTTGATGCCGTCGATGGCTGCCTTGTCGATGTGGGGGGCGATCGCCTGGAGCTCCGCAAGGATGTCCTCTGCGGAGCGCGCCTTGGGGGTGTCGTTCTTGTTGGCCCACCAGTCGTCCTCTTGGTTCTTGCCATTGCCATTGCCGCGGCGGCGGCGGGACTTGGGCCATGAAGACCACGGTTCCCATCCACCCTCGGGGCTGGGCTGCTGGGTGCAGTTGGACTCGGCCTGGGCTGCGGCCGTGGCGCGGGCCGCCCAGGCACCTTGAACTGGAGGCGGGGAATCTGTCCACGGCGCCAAGGCTTTGCTGCACCAGTAGCACGTCTGGTTGGTCTTATAGTTCCAAGCGCACGAGCAGGAGTAGCACTTGACGTAGGCGCTGCGCTGCTGCGGAGGCGCCATGGACGAGCTGAGGAACAGAGAAAGCTCACCTGCGGGCTGCAGGAGGCACACGGAGAGTTGAACAAAGCTGTCGGGCTCAAGAGCCCTGGCACTGGCCGCGGACTAGCGGTATCCACTTGTTCCACTGTGGAACTAGGCATCTTGAGCCAAAATGGCTACGGACGACGAGGAGGAGGAGGAGGAGGACGAGGAGGAGGAGGAGGAGGAGGAGGAGGGGGAGGAGGAGGAGGAGGAGGGGAAGGGGGGGGGGGAGGAGGAGGAGGGAGGGAGGAGGAGAGGAGGAGGAGGAGGAGGAGGAGGAGGAGGAGGAGGAGGAGGAAGAGGAGGGGAAGAGAGGGGGAGGAGGAGGAGGAAAGAGCAGGAGGAGGAGGGGGAGGAGGAGGAGGAGCCGCGCGAGGAGGTGAAAGGGGCGAGCGGGAGGGGCCTCCGCGTCCGCGGCGTCGGTGTCGTCGCACTCCTCGAAGCCCACGGCCCCAAGGAGCTCAACGCCCGCGGCGTGGCGGCCCAACTTCTGATGGAACGCGGGGTTCGCCTTCCGCACCCGCCGCTTGCGCTGTAGGCGCCGTGCTTTTGTGCTCCAGGCTCGAGGCTGGCGAGGGGGAGTAAAAGGAGGAGGAGGAGGAAGAGGAGGAGGAAGAGAAGGAGGATTAAGAAGAGGAGGAGGACGAGGAGGAGGACGACGACAAGGAGGAGGACAAGAAGGAGGAGGACAAGGAGGACGAAGATGACGAGGAGGATGAGGACGAGAGGGACGAGGACGAGGAGGACGAGGAAGACGAAGAGGAGGAGGAGGAGGAGGAGGAGGAGGCGGACGAGGAGGAGGACGATGACGTAGGCCGCAACGGCATTTGTGCTCTGAGAGATCCCGTTCACTGTTATCGCAGATCCGTGAAAGCTACTGATCGAACAGCGGCTCGCAGAAGACTGGCGCGCACATAACGTGCCAACAAGATTACCTGGCAAAGCTATCCATGGGCACGGCAATCCATGCGCCTGGAAAGGTGACTGGGCACGGAACAGCTCGTGAGGTAAGTTACGCCTCGGGCGCACGAATACCTGCGAACCCACTCTCAGTCTTCAAGATGAAGTTTATTGGTTTACAACACTGGGACATAACACCAGCGGTGTGTAAAACGGATATATGGTAAGCGGTCACGCTCATCCTTAAACCTTGTTTCACGAGCTTGACTTGCAAACTCGTAGAAGCCCAGGTCGACGCGATCAGCTGTCAGGTCGCTACGACACCACAAGCACCGACAAGCCCTACAGGATGCGTGGCACAGTCAACGACCCTAAAGCGGCGAAAGCACTTGTCACGAGCCTTGACCCTCGCACAGGCAGAACTGGCACCATCACGAAAACAAAAACGAGGTAGCATGTGTAAGGTTCGTGACGAAACCCATAAAGTACCCAACACAATGAAGAGGTCCTGGCTTACAGATGCTATGTCGTCCGCGAGCGCACGATGTTTCCATTGGAGGAAGACAACGAGGAAGAGGAGGAGGCGGCCGACGAGGAGGACGAGGAGGACAAGGAGGGCGAGGAGGAGGAGGAGGAGGAGGAGGAGGAAGAGGACGAGGAGGGCGAGGAGGAAGAGGAGGGCCAGTGTAAACCCAAGACCCACCAACGATGTTGCAATGAACCCTCCCTCCAAGCTCCCTCTTCAGCGGCCCCCTGCAAAGAACCATTTGCATTGAAGGAAGTGTCCCATTGGAAGACAACCGTCTGAAAATCTTGGACTGCGCCAGACTACCATTCCTGGGGCTTCAACGCCGAGAATCACCGTTACTACTCCGTCTTGACGATGCTGAATCGCGCCTGAACGCAATGTCTGGGACTTCAGCACACATAGCAACGTAACTGTTGCGCCCTGCTGCTGAGAAAAACTTTCAACGAATGTGCGCGGGGCTGGGGCGAGAGCCGCATTTTGAAATGGAGTCGCTCTCCATCCGTGAAGCTCTTGCATCTGTTTAAGCGGATGTGCGCGGCATTATATAGAGAGAGAACCACAATTCAAACACTACCCTCCATCCATCGGCGAAACTTCTGCAATTCTGTATTACGAAAGTGCGCAGCGCTGAGGCGAGAGCAACATATTGAGAACGACCCGCCCTCCATCCGTGAAGCTCTTGCAACTTATTAGTTCGACTCGAATGCATGCGGCGCTAAGGCGAGGGACTGGCGGTCCTTCTCCCCGTCGTGTCGTGTCGTTGTCGTTGTCGTTCGTCGTCGTTTCGTGGGTCCCGGGGTCCGGGCCCTTTTTTTACCCTGCCCCTTTGTCGTGCGGGTGGCCCTGCCGTTCGGCCTCCCCCTTCGTGGGGGCGGCTCCGTTCGGTGGGGGCCTCCCGCCTGCCCGCGGGGCGGGGCCTTTTCCCCGTCGCGCGCGGGCGGTCTCGCCCGTCGCCCGCGTGGGCGGGGCGCCGCGGCCGCGCCGTCGGCCATGCGCGACACGGTGTGGGCTGCCGCGCGCTGTGGAAAACAAAAAAAAAAAAAAACAAACAAATGTTGAAAACAACAGTCCCCAATCCGTGAAACTCTTGCAAATGCTTCAGACGGCGCGCGGAGCTAAGGAGAGAGCCGCATGTTGAAATCAACCCGCCCCCCAATCCGTGAAATTGTTACAGACTTGTGAGCTTCAGGACCATACATGGTGAAAACATCTCGGGCGAAACGCCCGGCCCGCCTCTCCGACTGGTGCGACAGTGAGGAGTTGCTCGTAAGGAACAGGAATGGAGGGGGAGGCGGAGGCGGAGGAGAAGGAAGAGGAGGAGGAGGAGGACGAGGAGGGAGAGAAAAGGAGAGAGGAGGAGAGAAGGAGGAGGAGGAGGAGGAGGAGAGGAGAGGAGGAGGAGGAGGGAGGAGGACGGAGAGGAGGAGGAGGAGGAGGAGAGAGGAGGAGGAGGAGGAGGAGGAGGAGGAAGGAGGGAGGAGGAGGAGGAGGAGGGGGAGGAGGAGGGGAGGAGGGAGAGGAGACGGAGGAGGAGGAGGAAGGAGGAGGAGGAGGAGGAGGAGGAGGGGGGAGGAGGAGGAGAGGAGGAGGAGAGGGGAGGAGGAGGTGAAGGGAGGGGAGGAGGAGGCACTGCGTCTTCGAAGCCGGCCGAAGGAGTGGCCCTCGGCACTGCCGCCCCGCCCGCGCCCCCCCCCCCCCCGCGCCCGGGGCGCAGGCGGGGCGGCAGCGCTTCGGCGGGCGCCTCGGCGGCCCTCGCGCGGCGGCCCTCGCGGCGGCGGCGGCCTCTCGGCGGCCTCTCGGCGGCCACGCCGGCGGCCCCATCGGCGGCCGCGGACTTCGGCGGCCACGCGGCGGGCCTCTCGGCGGACGTCGGCTGTCCCGGGCGAACGGCCGGCGGCCGCGGGCGGGGCGCCGTCGCGAGCCGCGCGTGGTTCCCGCTCCAACGGTCGGCCTGTCGTCGCAGTGAGGCCGCTCCCTGCAGAGTCGGGCCAGGCGGCGTGCGCGGAGCGAGGGTGCGGCCCGAAAGTCGGACGCGAGGGAAGCCTGCTGGGACGCAGGACACTACGGGGCAACATGCGAACCCTACCCCTACCCCCCACGATTTCTGAGGGGGAGGGTGGGGTTCACTTCGCTCAGAAATCGTGGGGGGTAGGGGTAGGGTTCGCATGTGGCCCCCTAGACATACCAGTGACGTGCGCCCGCCTTGCAGGCGCACGCCCGAACCGAGCATACAGCGCCAGCATCTTGTGGTCCATCAATGCTCGGGCGGTGTGGCCAGAGGGCGCCCGCCGCCGAGCACCGCAGGACTTCTGCGCGCGCAGTCGCTCCAGCGGGGGGGGAAGGCGACGCACCCATGGTAGCGGTGTGTTTGGATGATGCCTCCTCCTCCTCCTCCTCCTCCTCCTCCTCCTCCTCCTCCTCCTCCTCCTCCTCCTGACTCCTCCTGGCTCCTCCTGGCTCCTCCTCTCCTCCTCCTCCTCCTCCGTCTCCGTCTCCGTCTCCGTCTCCGTCTCCGTCTCCGTCTTCGTCTCCGTCTCTCTCTCTCCTCCTCCTCCTCCTCTCCCTCCTCCCTCCTCCTCCTCCTCTCCTCCTCCTCCTCCTCCTCCTCCTCCTCCTCCTCCCCCGCCTCCGACTCCGCATCCGTCTCCGCCTCCTCCTCCGCCTCCTCCTCCGCCTCCTCCTCCTCAAGACCTTTCGCCCATGCCCTCCTCCAGAGTGCATCCACGGGCACTTCGGCCGCTGCCGACGCCCGCTGTCTGAACCGGAAACTCAAATTTCTATGACGGCCGCGGTGACCGACTGAACTCGTCCGCGACCTGACTCGATCGGACCAAACCGGTCCGCGGCCCAAAAGTAAGACGAAGGCGGTTCCGCTGGCCGAAGCTGGTTGCAGTCAGCGAAAGCCTGGCGGAAGCCAGTGGAAGTGCTACGCACGCAGCGGTAGACGCATCAGGGTTTTCAGCATGAGCCATCAACTTGCTCCCACAGCTCCCGTCAGGCTCTTCAAAAGCTATTCAACGGCCTTCCGGCCAGTGTCGCTGACTCCTCCCCCAGTGCCTGATTTAGATGGTTCGGCCCAGAAGTGACCCCAGACATGCGAGGCCTTGATTTATTCTTCCCTTGATGCCCGTTTCTAATTCCCGAGTCGTCGTTTGACAGCCCCGGGGCCCGGCGAGGGCCCCTGGAGGTAGAAAACTGCCGAAAGCCTCCCTTCGCGATTCTGTTCACGGCGCGGGCTTGGGATGGAGCAGTGACTGGAGGCGCCATGTGGACGACAGCTAGAGCAAGCACTCCGGTGAGAGGCAACGATATGGAAGGCTGACTCAGGGGGGGAAACGTCGACCTGGAGTCGGCAATACATCGCCGATGGATCGGCGATAGGCCCCAGAAGGCGAATACGAACGTTCCTGGGCGGGGTGGGGCTATCAGAACCCATCTGCGATGCGTTAACCCCAGAGCCGATCGGGGACGGCTGGTGTCGCCGACGGCTGACTTCGGCCAGCTGGTTCCGCTCGGTTGGTTTCGCCGACGGCTGGTTCCGCCGACGCTGGTTTCGCCCGGCTGGTTTCGCCGAGCCGCCCACTGGTTTCGCCCGGCTGATTTCGCCAGGTGAATTTCGCCGACGGCTGGTTCCGCTGGCGCTGGTTTCGCCCGCCTGGTTTCGCCGAGGCGCCCGCTACTTTCACCCGGCTGATTGCGCCAACCTGCCCGTCGCCGCCTTCGTCGTTCGTCGTCGTCGCCGTCGTCGTTCGGCGTCGTCGTCGTCATCGCCGTCGTGGTCGTGGTCGTGGTCGTCGTGGTCGTCGTGGTCGTCATGGTCGTCGTGGTCGTCGTCGTGGAAGTCGTCGTCGTCGTCGTCGTCGTCGTCCTCGTCGTCGCCGTCGTCGTCGTCGTCGTCGTCCTCGTCGTCGCCGTCCTCGTCGTCGCCGTCCTCGTCGTCGTCCTCCTCCTCGTCGTCGTCGTCCTCGTCGTCGTCCTCGTCGTCGTAGTCGTCGTCGTGGTCGTGGTCGTGGCCTTGGTCGTGGTCGAATTCGTGATCGTAGTCGTGGTCGTCGTCGCCGCCGCCGTCGTCGCCGCCGCCGCCGTCGTCGTCGTCATCGTCGTCGTCATCGTCGTCGTTCGGGCCCCGCCCGTTCGCGCGCTGGCAAGCCCCCCCGCCCGCTTTCATGTCCCGCCCGCCCGAGCCGCCCGTTCGGGACCCTCCCGCCCCGCGAGGGTCCCGCCCGCCCGAGCCGCCCGCTCGGGCCCCTCCCGCCCGTTCGGGCCGACGACCGCCCTGCGAGGGTCCCGCCCGCCCGATCATCCGCCCCATCGGGGCCTCGCCCGCCCGCCCGCTCCGCCCGTCGGGGCCCCGCCCCGCCCGCCCGACCCGCCAGCCTGGGCCCCGCCCGCTCGCGCGCTGCAAAGCCCGCCCGCCTGCTTGAAGGCCCCCCCTCCCCCAACCCAAACTCGCTCTTCATCGGGTGTTGCTAGAAGTGCCCCTGGCCCAAGGTGCCCCTGGCTTTTCGCTCAATTTTGGAGCCCCTGGGGCCCTCTGGCCTCGTGAGGGGTGCTCTGGAAGCCGCCTGGGCCACCCCGAGAATCCTGGGGGCACCTGGGGCCAGGGGCACTTCTAGCAACATCCGACTTGGGACCCCCGCCCGCCCGACCGGCCCGTTGAGGTACCGCCTTTTTGGCGCGCGCTGGCCAGCCCGCTCGCTTGATAAGCCCGCCCGCCCGACCCGCCCGTTTGGGTCCTATGCGCCCGACCCGTGTGTGTGTGTTGTGTGTGTGTTGTGTGTGTGTGTGTTGTGTGTGTGTTGTGTGTGTTGTGTGTGTGTGAGTGTGAGTGTGAGTGTGAGTGTGAGTGTGAGTGTGTGTGTGTGAGTGTGAGTGTGAGTGTGAGTGTGAGTGTGTGAGTGTGTGAGTGTGTGAGTGTGTGAGTGTGTGAGTGTGTGTGTGTGCGTGCGTGCGTGCGTGCGTGCGTGCGTGCGTGCGTGCGTGCGTGCGTGCGTGCGTGCGTGCGTGCGCGTGTGCGCGTGTGTGTGTGTGTGGGGGGGGGGGGGGGCACACTGCGCACGCCCGCGCGCTGGCAGATCCCCCCGCGCGCTTCCATGCCCCGCCCGCCCGACCCGCCCCGTAAGGACCCCCCCCGCGCGAGATGGTGCGTGCCTGTGTGCCCGTGCGGATGCCGACGCGCGCGCCGCTGATCCTGCGACGCCAACTGCCCGCGTCCAAGTGTGTTCGCATGTGTGCGTGTCTGCGTGTGCGAAGGCGCGAGCGCATGAGTATATATGCGCGCGCATGTATACTCAAAGAACCATGATGATGCGCATGGTGATGCTAATGCTGATGGTAATGCTGACGCTGTTGCGCATGTAATTGGGTGCGTGTGTTTACGCGTGTACGTGAAAGCGGCACCTCTGCATGCCAGTGCACAATTACTCTTGCGCTTGTGTGTTCTTGCCCTAAGCGAATGCTTCCGATGACGTTTATGCCTACGGCTTACGGGCGCATCGTCGGCATGAGTGTGCCGAATTTCCCCGAGACGCACCAACGCTAGTAGATCCACATCTTCCTCCTACGTCGTCCCTCTCTCCTTCCTCCCCCTGCCTCTCTCCTACACTCTCAAGTCCCGCCCTCCTCCTCCTCCCCCCCACTCCCAGGCACAAGCGACAGCGCTACTATGTGGCTGCAACCCAGCCTGACGCCTCCATCGCCCCTCCAATCCTTCCCTGATTCGGGTCGGGCGAAAGGGGGGATAGCAAAGGGGGGTCTGAGAATCAGCTCACGTAGCTGATTTTCCCGGCGCCTCCCGGCGCCGGAGGCGGCCATGTATCGAGGAATGGGCACCTCGGTGGGGCCGAAACCAGCTGCATGCAGCAAATTTCGTACCCCCCCCTTTCCCAATCCCCCCCTTTCGTCCAGCCCGAGAATCGGATCGAGCCAGCCGGAATCGATGTGGAACCAGATGAATCGGGCTGGGCTCAGTGCTGCACCAATGAAAGAGGGGAAGGGGGTCCCGCCAGGCCGGCGGGATCCATCGGGAGGGGTCCTGCTAGGCTCATTTGGAGAAACGCCCCTAGGCGGCGGGCTGCGAAGACTGAGAGGACGTCTCAAGCGAACTGGATGCCCATCAAGGTTAAGACGGGAACTCAAGAGGGGAGCTCAAGCTTGAAGCGAGAAGAACAAGTCAAGCAGGACTCTGCCACTGATCCGCATCTGACACGCAATTAGTGCCCTCAGCGAGGCGCAACTAAGGTTAGATCGGGCATGTCCTCCTACAGGGAACTTTGGACGAAAAATCAAAATAAACAAAGAATATTCAAGAATAGGAAAAATAGCAAACACATTGTCCCGAGACTATTTTCTTGCCCGGCTTAACACTCAGAATCTGAGGCATACGTACTGGCCACTCCAACTGTCGACCTGTCATCTCCAAGAGGTCACCCTGCCAAATTGGGCCAACGGCGGGCGCGGAACAAGTGTGCCAGAACTCCTCCAGATGACCCAACAAAAACAATTCTCTACTGTTCACGACAACGCCCGTTCCCCCGGCCCCGCCCCCACCCTCCCCCTGGCAACGTCTTCACCATTGGCGCCGGCGCTGTCTGGGATGAGCCCATTCCTAAATATCTCGGATGCATTCCGAAACATTCTCAGACGGCGCCGGCTCGGATCGTGACCTTACCAGCCCCCACCCCCCCACCCTAGTAACGGCCGCTATCGCCAGCCGAAAATGTCTCAAAACTGGACGCGACGTAACCCTGCACAAACCTTAAAATATGGGAATGGCAACTCCTCGTCGTCGGGCGCGGAGAGGACGCCGTGCAACAGCCGGAAGACAGTGGACACCGCGTCGGCGCGAGCTGCCTGGGCACGGCCCACTTCTCTCCCAGGAGGGAAGAGGGTCACCACCAACCATGTTGGCGGGGGGGCATCAGGCAAGATGAGCGACCAGGAGCGACGGGGCAGGGGCATCAGAGGCTGGCGAGTGAGATAGAAGTGAGACGACGACTCCTCCGCCAGGAGACCACTTCAGATTTAGGTCCGTGGCGTGCGTGTCGGCGGAGCGAGACCACTTCAGGGGACAGACCATTTCACTGCGCCGACCTTGCAGACGTGCTGCAGCGGATTTTCGCGCGGATTCCTGTCAACGCAAAGCACCGCAACGGCGAGCGGAAAACGAAGTGAATTTCACGTGGATGTTTTGTAGTCTTGATCCCTGGCCAAATAAAAATCCGCACGAACTTCACCTCGAAATCCCGAACGGAACTCTCCAGGACAACCCGGCCCATGCCACTGTTTTCCGAACGACATCAGTTCTGCGGTGTTGGCGTCAGGTCGGGCATGTCCTTCTGCAGGCGGACTTTGCAAGAACAGTAACAATGGTAAAACAAAAAAACAAACCAACAAACAACACAACAAAATCAGCATATCAACAGCACAAAACATCTAATTATGCTTTGCCTATGTTTGAGGACTCCTCCTGTAGAGTGACAGGCCCGACGTAAGGCTACGGACACGCGGCGTCAGACTGCTCTCCGAGGGAAGGGCGGGGGCCGCCCGCGCGGGCGGCCTGCCCGGGAAGTGTCAGGTCAGGCGCACGGGGACAGTCTAGCACTGTATGTCTTCCTCCCACGTCTTCCCGACGCTAGCAGATCCACATCTTCCTCCTACGTCGTCCCTCTCGCCTTCCTGCCCCTGCCTCCCCCATCCACTCTCTCGCGTCCCCGCTCTCCTCCTCCTCCTCCTCCTCCACCACCACTCCCAGGCATCACAAGCGACAGCGCTACGATGTGGCTGCAACCCAGCCTGACGCCTCCATCGTCCCTCCACTCCTTCCCTGATCTGGGACGCACAGGGACATACTAATACTATATGTCCTCCTTGGAGGCGCGCGTCCGAGCACGAACATATAGTATACCCATCTTGTAGCATATCGCTTCCCGAGCGGTGTGGCCAGAAGGCGCTTGCCTCGACGCATGTACTGTTAGATTTCTCTGTGCGCGCGTCGCCCCCCGGTGGGGCGACGCACATACAGTATAAGTACGTTGGGGTGACGCCGATGTTAGGTCGGGCGTGTCCTCCTGCAGGCGGATTTTGGACGACACACCAAAAAGATGCGCAAAAAACATCCCCCCCAGAGAACGATCGAAAATGCTCCAGACAAGACAATCGTCCCCGGATGGTTTTTGTGCTACTTTTTCGGCGGTGGACAAACCTCCCTTTAGTAAACCTCCCCTTAGTGAAAGCGACCTGGGACTGAAACCGACGGACCTGGACCCGCAAAAATGACGGCCGCGGCGCCCCCTCGCGAAGCGAAAACGGCCAGTTCCTCAATCGACGTGTCAGGGTAGGAGGTCTGTCCACCCCCGACTTTTGGATGCTCCTCCTGTCAAGGGGCACAGGCCCGACTTCGTGGAGGTTCTCCCGCGTGGCCGCGCGGCTGCCCCCGGGGGGGGGGGGGGCCGTCGCACGCTCGGCTTCGTGGAGATGGCCCTGCGGGTGCCCCGTGGCTGTCCACGGCCTGCCCCGTCCTGGGCACTGCGCCGCCCGTGCTGGCGCGCTGCAGCGGAGTTCCGCGCGGGCATGCCGCCCGTGCAGAGCCCCGACGCGGCGAGCGAACAACGGAGCGAACTGCACGTGGGTCTTTTGTAGCTGCACTCCTGGCCCGACAGCAAAATCCGCGCGAAAAATTCACTTCGAGATCCGGAACGAGACTCTCCTGGACAATCCGGGCCCATCCCATCGCTTTCCGAACGAAGTCCGCTCTGCGATATTGGCGCCACGATCCGCGGTCAGAGAGGCAGTGCGGCAGCTGGACACGGAGGGAGGTCGAGAAGGGCTACCCGGGGCCCGAAAGCGGCCTCCGCGCGCTGCGGCTGCGCAGAAGCGCAGGTCGCGATGCTTCCCGCGGCGCCCAGAGGTCTGGGGAGAACTAGGATTAGGTCGGGCATGTCCCTCTGAAGGCGGATTTTGGAGGAAAAATGAAAAGTAGCCCCCCAAAAAAGTAATCAAACAAACTCAAAACAAAAAATGGAAAATCGTCCCCAGAACATCGTCCCCGGGCTATGTTTGACTTGTTTTGAATTTCCCTCCTGTAGAGGGACACGCCCCACTTAGAACTAGGACTTGTTGGATTTCCGCCTTGACCAGGATCCCAGCCCTGGAACGGCTGCGCCACGATAGAGAGCGGGGTCACCGCAGCCGCAGCGCGTGCCGGGCCCCAAGCAGGGCTCCTTGAAGTATCCACGGGGCTCCAAAAAATGTCCACAGAAGCAGCTCCTCCTTCTCCTCCTCCACCTCCTCCTCCTGCTCCTCCTCCTCCTCCTCCTCCTCCTCCTCCTCCTCCTCCTGCTCCTCCTCCTCCTCCTCCATCTTCTCTCCTCCCCCTCCTCCCTCCTCCTCCTCCTCCTCCTCCTCCTCCTCCTCCTCCTCCTCCTCCTCCTCCTCTTTCTCCTCCTCCTCCTCCTCCTCCTCCTTCCTCCTCCATCTTGTCCTCCTCCTCCTCCACCTCCTCCATCCTCAGCATCATCATCATCGCATCATCAGCATCCTTATCATCATCATCATCATCATCATCATCATCATCATCATCATCATCATCATCATCCATCATCATCATCATCATCATCTCATCATCATCATCATCAGCATTATCATCATCATCAGCAGCAGCAGCAGCCGCATCATAATCATCATCAGCATCATAAGCATCAGCAGCATCATCAGCATCATCAGCAGCAGCATCATCAGCATCATCAGCAGCATCAGCATCATCATCAGCAGCATCATCAGCAGCATCATCAGCAGCAGCATCAGCATCAGCATCATCACCATCATCAACATCATCATCTGCACCAATATCAGCATCATCAGCAGCATCAGCAGCATCAGCATCAACATTATCAGCATCATCATCATCATCAGCATCATCAGCATCATTATCAGCATCACCAGCATCATCAGCATCAACATCAGCATCATCAGCATCATCAGCATCAGTAACCTCATCATCAGCATCATGATCAGCATCATCATCATGAGCAGCATCATCAGCATCATCATCTGCACAAGCAACAGCATCAGCATCAGCATCATCATCAACAGCATCATCAGCATCATCATCTGCACCAGCATCATCATCAGCAGCATCATCATCAGCAGCATCAGCATCAGCATCATCATCAGCATCCTGATCATCATCATCATCAACGTCATCACCAGCATCAGCAGCATCATCATCGTCGCCATCATCATCAGCAGCATCATCATCAGCATCATGAACAACATCATCATCAGCAGCATCCTCATCATCAGCAGCAGCATCATCAACATCATCATCTGCACCAGCATCATCATCATCAGAAGCAGCATCAGCATCATCATCAGCATCAGCTGCATCATCAGCATCATCATTAACATCATAATCTGCATCAGCATCATTATCATTAGCATCATTAACATCATCATTATCAACATCAGCAGTACCAGCATCATGATCATCATAATCATCAACAGCAGCAGCATCATCATCAGCAGCAGCATCCTCATCGTCAGCAGCATCATCATCACCATCATCATCATCTGCACCAGCAGCAGCAGCATCAGCTCATCATCAGCATCAGTGTCGTCATCAGAATCAGCAACATCAACATCGGCATCTGCATCAGCATCATCATCAGCATCAATAAAATCATCATCAGCAGCAGCATCATCATCAACATCATCATCTGCACCAGCATCATCATCATCATCAGCATCAGCAGCAGCAGCATCATCATCATCGTCATCATCATCAGCATCATCATCAGCATCAGCAGCATCATCATTAACAGCAGCAGCATCACCAGTGTCAAGACCCCCCCCGTCCTGCTATACCCCCGTCCCAGAAAACAGGAACTCACCTCGAAGAACAGGCGCCCCCAAACCCTCGAGGGCCTCAACTCCTTCTCTCTTGCTCCTCCCTAATCTCTTCCTCATGCTGCATATTCGGGGGGCCTTCTCAGTCCCGTCACGCCGCTGTCCGCATCGAACCCATGTCGAACGCGTCGAATCCGCGCCGAATCCACGTCGACCCCACGTCGAACCCACGTCGGATGCAAGAGAAAACCGCCACGTACAGGGCGACAGGACAGGCAAGGTCCCCCGAGTATGCAACAGAACCGATCGCCCCGAAACTGCACAGATACAAACTCTCGGAGGTCGACCGTCGAAAAATGTATGCCTATCTGGGCAGGAACAACCATTATCGGGTCGGGCGAAAGGGGGGGATGGCAAAGGGTGGGTTTGAGAAGCACCTCACGTAGCTGATTTTCCCGGCGCCTCCCGGCGCCGGAGGCGGCTATGTATCGAGGAATGGGCCCGGCGGCGGGGCCGAAACCAGCTGCATGCAGCAGATTTCGTAACCCCCCCTTTCCCAATCCCCCCCTTTCGTCCGGCCCGAGGAAAATGTATGGCTATCTGGGCAGGAACAGCCACTATCGAACGGGGAGATCGGATCGGATCGGAACGTTCGTCGAATCGGGCCGCGCCAGGATGCACAGCAGCGCTTTAAGCCTCTGGCCGCATGGGATCGCCCCGAAACGTCGGCACCGAATCGCATCGGGCCAGCCGAAGCCGATACAGTGGAGGCCAGCCCACAAGAAACCTTCCACAAGAAACTCAGCCCTGAGATCCCAGGACGTCCATTGACTTTTGGTCTGGGAGCATAACGCTTCCCACAGAAAAAAACGACGACAACAACAACAACAACAACAACAACAACAACAAGTGAAACCCAAGAAACCCAGGGCACCCTGGAGGCGAGCAGGGTGTCTCTTGGCATGGGCTCTCACTGTACTCGCTCGCGTCGTCAGAAAATCGATTCCCTGGTGTTGCTCTACAGGGCCCGTTTCGACCTCAAGAGGGCTCCAGGGCAGCCCTAGACGGCCAGGACGCTGCCAAACGTCCCAGACCAGGCCGAAGACGGCACAAACGAGCCACCGCGGGCTCCAAAGCTTCCCCAGGATACGCCAAAAGGCCGAAAAGGAGCGGACCGATCTCGGGTCGGGCGAAAGGGGGGGATAGCAAAGGGGGGGGTGAGAATCAGCTCACAGCTGATTGTCCCGGCGCCTCCCGGCGCCGGAGGCGGCTATGTATCGGGGGATGGGCCCCTCGGTGAGGCCGAAACCAGCTGCATGCAGCAGATTTCGCCCCCCACCCTTTTTCCCAATCCCTCCCTTGCGTCCGGCCCGACGATCGGATCGAAGTGGGCCCTGCCGGGCGGCGCACGCCTCGTCCGCGATGGCGACCAGCCGCCCGACCGCCGCCGCGAGCGCCGGCAGGTCCGGCAGGTGCTCCGGGGCCTCGTAGGACACGGCCGCCATGCGTCGCAGGGAGCAGGGCGCCGCCTCCCCGCGGGGGAGGCTGGGGGCGGAGGCGACGTGCGGGGGGCGCAGGCCTCCAGCGGCTGCTCCTCCTCCCCCTCCCTCCTCCCTCCTCCTCCCTCCTCCTCCTCCTCCTCCTCC
>CAUYUJ010005026.1:62500-64794 GCA_963575745.1 Prorocentrum cordatum | reverse complement strand
CAACCGAGACCCAACCAGAATGCGGCCAAAACCCGTGTAAGTTGAGCACCACTTACACGGGTTTTGGCCGCATTTCCAACCAGAACCAACCACGAACCAACCAGGGCCATTCGGCTGGTTGGCGGCTGGTTGGCGGCTGGTTGGCTGCCAACCAGCCAACCAGCCAACCAGCCAGCCAGCCAACCAGCCAACCAGCCAACCACCCAGCCAGCCGACCAAACGGCCAGCCAGCCCGCCTGCCTGCCTGCCAGCCAACCAGCCAGCCAGCCAGCCAACCAGCCAGCCAGCCAACCAGCTCCCCAGCCAACCAGCCAGCCAGCCAGCCAACCAGCCAGCCAGCCATCCAACCAGACAACCAGCCAGCCAACCAGCCAGCCAGCCAGCCAACCAGCCAGCCAGCCAGCCAGCCAGCCAACCAACCAACCAGAAGCCAACCAGCCAGCCAGCCGACCAATCAACGAGCACCCGCCAGCCAACCGGCCAAAGCCAGCCAGACAGAAGCGAACCAGAAGCCAACCAGCCAGCAGCCCAGCCACACAACCAGCCAGCCAACCAAGCGGCCACAAGCCAACCGGAAGCCACCCGCCAGCCAGCCAGCCAGCCGACCAGTCAGCCAAAGAGCCAACCAGCCAACCAGCGAACCAGCCAGCCAGCCAACCAGCTCCCCAACCATCCAGCCAGCCAGCCAGCCAACCAGCCAGCCAGCTAGCCATCCAGCCAGACAACCAGCCAGTCATCCAACCAGCCAGCCAGCCAGCCAACCAGCCAGCCAGCCAACCAACCAGAAGCCAACCAGCCAGCCAGCCGACCAGTCAATGAGCAGCCCGCCAGCCAACCGGCCAAAGCCAGCCAGAAGCCAACCAGAAGCCAACCAGCCAGCAGGCCAGCCACCCAAGCACTAGGCTGCGAGAAGCAGAGCAGCCAGCAGACGGAACCCAGGGGGAAGGCTGAACGGCATGCCCCAGCTGGGCTCAAACAAATACACCAGGCAGTGCGCAAATATCACGTTCAGGAAATCAGAAAGCATCCATGGGAACGTAGCCCCAGGGCCACGACATAATCCTGCTCAAGAACAGCAGCAGCGGAGAGCAGAGCGCCGATGGGGACTAAGCCCCAAGGCGGCACTGAGAGCATCATGAACGCAACGCCTCCTAAGAAGAGCACGCCACTAACTGGTGCGCTGAAGAACGGGCACAATATCCAGGCGGCAGGTTCCCCGACGGGCTGTCGCGAATAGAAGTGGCAGAAGGGGGCCGCTGACAGGGGACCACACGGCGCGGCCGATACCTGGACACAGACGGGGTTTGACAAGCACGAGCGCTGCACTCGCCAGCAAGAGGTTCTCTGACCTGCGCAGCACAAATGTACGTAAGGCAGCGGGCGCCGAAAGGACGACTGCAAGGTATGCCTGGGCCGCCAACGAGATGCACTGAAGAGAGACACAAGCGCCGTAGGCTTCACGATGTGGAGACACAGACCGAAGAGAAAGGGCCCCCCTTGCGCATTTAGCAGAAACGGCACTGGACACCTTAGCCTCCCGCGGGGAAAGGCCCTGTGCTATAGAAAAGGTTGCACATGAAATCAGAGAGACCCGCCTGGGTGTACCCTGTCAGATGCACGAGGGCAACATGAAAGACCACTTGTAACACCAGGCAACTGGTGACCAGGATCACGTACCCGCCCACGCGACACCCAGAACGGCTCCACGAACTGCACAACGAGGGCGAAGTAGTAGAACAGCAAGTAGCACCAGGCAACCTGGTGACCATGCTGGTACAACGCTCCCAAGCAGAACGGGATGATGCCGAAAAGGAAGACGCCGAAGGTTGAACTGGCCACGCACGACCTCAACACACGAGTGGGTGCGGTCACGAACTGCACAACGAGAGCGTAGTGGTAGAACAACCAGTAGCACCAGTGACCTGCTGACCAGGTTCATACAACGCGCTCAAGCAGAACATGTTGGCGCCGAAGGCGGACGCCGAAGGCTGAAACCGAACTTGACCAGCTGCAGCAGAACGAAAGCGAAACGCACAACGGTCCACCGTGCTTGTGCTGAGGGCGACGCATTGCCACCAGGAGAACTCCTCGCCATCGCTCGGACGTCCGTTCCCCGTGCATTTTTCTATGTGGTGCGTGGATTTTTCTCCCCCCCCGACGACGTCGACGACGACGACGATGAGGACGACGAAAAATGCACGCGTCCGAACGATGCCGAGACTCTCCTGCGGGAGCCTCCGGGCAACGCCGCGTCAAGCCCGCGCAAGAAAAGGGCGCAGGCATGGTGCGGGCTG
>CAUYUJ010005026.1:0-55000 GCA_963575745.1 Prorocentrum cordatum | reverse complement strand
GCCCCGAACTGGGCGCCGGCGTTAAACCGTCAACCTTTGTTAACCGCCGGGGGGACTCGTAGAGTGCTTCCTGACAACGATCTAACACCTTCGTAAGAGCACTCTTCGTCATCGATTCGCTAGAGGAAATACTCCGCATCACGGAGCTAGTTGTCGAAACCCTTGAAGAAAGGACAAATTGGTGACTTTTGGTCGGTTTT
The DNA here is from genome assembly GCA_963575745.1 of Prorocentrum cordatum. Taxonomy (NCBI): domain Eukaryota; class Dinophyceae; order Prorocentrales; family Prorocentraceae; genus Prorocentrum; species Prorocentrum cordatum. Next base: position 54,800 of record CAUYUJ010005026.1, on the reverse strand, counting down.
GCGAAAATAACTCGTAGAGCTTCCCTTAGCAAGTTATTGCTGGAAGCTTAAGAGTAATTCCGGGGCGCTGGAGAGCTAGTTGGCAAGAAAAACCTCGACGGACCTTTTGCTGACTTTTGGTCGGTTAAAAATTTTGTTCTCGAAATTCAACAATTCGTTTGAGCTCTGGTAATTTTTCCCATGATGTTCGATCTTATTCCCGCTCGCCATCTTGATCTCAGCTCGATCGGGTACCTTTTACTGCCAAAAAGCAGGCAGGCGGGATCGGCCGTTTCGAGTCATCTTGACACGCGATGACGGTTTTCTGGACATAACTCGAGCTTTAGGACAGCTACAGAGCTGGTAAGCACAGCTAATCGATGTAGAATGATTAGGCGCGTTCGCCTGTTGAACCCAGAGGTCTGAACTCGGTCTGCTAGCCGAGCTAGGTCCGCAAACCGATTCGTATTATTCGAGTCACCCTGACAGACGCTCTCGGTTTTCTGTACTTAACTCGAGCTACAGGACAGCTACAGAGCTGATACGTACAGAATCTGATTCAGAATTATCAGTGGCCGTTGTGTGTTGAATCCAGAGCTCTGAACTCGGTCTGCTGCCCAATCTAGAATCGCGAAACTATTCGTATTGTTCGAGTCATCTTGAGAGATGCTGTCGGTTCTCTGCACTTAACTCGGGCTCTAAGGGGACTGCAGGGCTTGTAATCACAGCAATCGATTCAAAGACATCAGGCGTGTCCGCCTTTCGAATCCAGAGCTCCGAACTCTGTCTGCTGCCCGAACTAGGTCCGCGAAACTACTCGTATTGTTCGAGCCATCCTGAGAGGTGCTGTCGGTTTCCTGCACTGAACTCGGGCTGTAGGGGGGGCTCCAGGGCTGGTAATAACAGGAATCGATTCAGAGACATCAGGCGCGTCCGCCTTTCGAATCCAGAGCTCCGAACTCTGTCTGCTGCCCGAACTAGGTCCGCGAAACTATTCGAATTGTTCGAGTCATCCAGAGAGGTGCTGTCGGTTTCCTGCACTTAACTCGGGCTGTAGGGGGGGCTCCAGGGCTGGTAATAACAGGAATCGATTCAGAGACATCAGATGCGTCCGCCTGTCGTATGCAGAGGTCTGAACTCGGTCTGATACTCGAGCTAGGTTTGCCAAACTATTCGTATTGTTCGAGTCATCTTGAGAGGTGCTGTCGATTTACGCACGTAACTCGGGCTGTAGGAGAGCTACAGAGCTCGTACAGAAGACAATCCAGAAGCATCGGGTGCGTTCGGCTGTTGCATCCGAGAGGTCTGAAATTGCTCGGGCTGAAAAACTATTTTTTCTGTGTATTTTTTTCGACATTATATGTTGTCAGGAAGCTCTACGAGTCCCCCGGCGGTAACAAAGGTTGACGGTTTACCGCCGGCGCCCAATTTGAAAGATATTTAACCATTTGTTCTGAGAGAGCAGATTTTTGCGCGTCGCATTGGCCTATAAACTCTTCTCTGACAGCAGCTCAGCTCTACCGATGGATTTTCTTATGAGTTGACTTCCAGGAACTAAGCGAATATATAAATTGACAAAAAAATCCAAAATGCAGATTTTCGAAAAATCGCTATTTTTTGACTCTACTTCGATTCTGAGCATTATTATTAGTTTAAGGAGCTCTACAAGGTTCCCGGCGGTGACTAGGTTGACGGTTCACCGCCGGCGCCAGTGTCGAAAAAAATACACATTAAAAAAAATTGTTCAGCCCAAGCAATTTCAGACCTCTCGGATGCAACAGCCAACCGCCCCCGATGCTTCTGGATTGTCTTCTGTACGAGCTCTGTAGCTCTCCTACAGCCCGAGTTACGTGCGTAAATCGACAAATAGTTTAGCACACCTAGCTCGAGTATCAGACCGAGTTCAGACCTCTGCATGCGACAGGCGGACGCGTCTGATGTCTCGGAATCGATTCCTGTGACTACCAGCCCTGCAGCCCCCCCTACAGCCCGAGTTAAGTGCAGGAAACTGACAGCACCTCTCAGGATGACTCGAACAATACGAATAGGTTCGCGGACCTATTTCGGGCAGCAGACAGAGTTCGGAGCTCTGGATTCGAAAGGCGGACGCGTCTGATGTCTCCGAATCGATTCCAGTGATTACCAGTCATGCAGCCCCCTAGAGCCCGAGTTAAGTGCAGAGAACCGACAGCATCTCTCAAGATGACTCGAACAATACGAATAGTTTCGCGATTCTAGATCGAGCAGCAGACCGAGTTCAGAGCTCTGGATTCAACAGACAACGGCCACTGATGATTCTGAATCAGATTCTGTACGCATCAGCTCTGTAGCTGTCCTGTAGCGCGAGTTAAGTACAGAAAACCGAGAGCGTCTGTCAAGATGACTCGGATAATACGAATAGGTTTGCGGACCTAGCTCGGCTAGCAGACCGAGTTCTGGGTTCAACAGGCGAACGCGCCTGATCATTCTGAATCGATTAGCTGTGCTTACCAGCTCTGTAGCTGACCTGAACCTCGAGTTATCTAGAGAAAACCGTCACCCCGTATCAAGATGACTCGAAACTGCCGATCCCGCCTGGACGCTTTTTGGCAGTAAAAAGCACCCGATCGAGCTGAGATCAAGATGGCGAGCGGGAATAAGATCAAATATCACGGGAAAAGATACTAGAGCTCTAATGAATGGTTGAATTTCGAGAACAAAATTTTCAACCGACCAGAATTCCTCAAAAGGTCCGTCGAAATTTTTCTTGCCAACTAGGTCTCCAGCGCCCCGGAACTGGGCGCCGGCGGTAAACCGTCAACCTTTGTTACCGCCGGGGGACTCGTAGAGCTTCCTGACAATATATAATGCCGGAAATAAAATTGCAGAGAACAAATAGTTTTTCAGCCCAATCGATTTCAGACCTCTCGATGCAACTAGGCGCCGGCGGTAAACCGTCAACCTTTGTTACCGCCAGGGGACTCGTAGAGCTTCCTGACAATATATAATGTCGAAAAAAATGCAGAAAACGAACAGTTTTTCAGCCCAAGCGATTTCAGACCTTTCGATGCAACAGCCGAACGCCCCTGATGTTAGATTCTCTTCTATGCGAGCTCTGTAGCTCTCCTACAGCCCGAGCTACGTGCGTAAATCGACAGCATCTGTCAAGATGACTCGAACTGGGCGCCGGCGGTAAACCGTCAACCTTGGTTACCGCCGGGAGACTCGTAGAGCTTCCTAGCTCGACTTAAGTTGAGAAAACCGACAGCACCTACCAACATTCCGACTGATAGTGAATATTCTTTTGCCTCTGAATGCGACAGGCGGACGCGTCTGATGTCTGCGAATCGACTCCTGTCATTACCAGCCCGCAGCCCCCTACAGCCCGAGTTAAGTGCAGAAAACCGACAGCACCTCTCAGGATGACTCGAACAATACAGTAGTTGAATACAAGTAGTTCGCAGACATCCTCAACACAGCAGAACCGAGTTCCGAGCCTGGATCGACAGCGGACGCGCCCTGATGTCTCCAAATCTGGGAATTCCGTGACCACCAGCACTGTAGCCCCCCTCAGCGCGAGTTGAGTGAAGAAAACCGAGAGCACTTCTCAAGATGACTCGACCAATACGAATAGTTTCGCGATTCTAGATCGGGCAGCAGACCGAGTTCAGAGCTCTGGATTCAACAGACAAACGCAACTGATGATTCTGATTCGGTTACTGTAAATATCAACTCTATAGCTGTCCTACAGCTCGAGTTAAGTACAGAAAACCGAGAGTTCCTGTCAAGATGACTCGAATAATACGAATAGGTCTGCGGACCTAGCTCGGCTAACAGACCGAGTTCAGACCTCTGGATTCAACAGGCGAACGCGCCTAATCATTCTACATCGTTTAGTTGTGCTTAACTCTGAAGCTGTACCTAAATAAAGCCACGAAGTAAAAAGACAAAAAGAAACAAAACCCACAAACAAGAAAAGAGAAGAAACAACAAAAGGAAACAAAAAACCAAAAAGAAAAACAAACAAAAAAGAAAACAACAAACAAATAGCCAAGAGTTTAATGTTCAGAAAACCGTCAGCGTGTATCAAGATGACTCAAAACGGCCGATCCCGCCACAGTGCTTTTCGATAGTAATATTCAACCGATCGAGCTGAGATCAAGATGGCGAGCGGGAATAAGATCGAATATCACGGGAAAATACTAGAGGTCTAACGAATGGTTGAATTTCAAGAACAAAATTTTCAACTGAGCAAAAGTCACCAAAAGTTCCGTCGAGATTTTTCGAGCCAGCTAGCCCGCCAGTGCGTCCGAATTACTCTTAAGTTTCCAGCTGCTAGCTTAGGGAAGCTCTACGAGTCACAAAAAAAAATAGTTTCGCAAACCAAGCTCGAGTATCAGACCGAGTTCAGACCTCTGCATGCGACAGGCGGACGCGTCTGATGTCTCTGAATCGATTTCTGCGATTACCAGCCCTGCAGCCCCCCTACACCCCGTGTTCGATGCAACAGCCGAACGTCTCTAATACTGGGAACCGGCGGTAAACTGTCAACCAGGTTACCGCCGGGCACCTCGTAGAGCTCTCTTGTTGCATAGCGCTCCTCAGAAGGCATCAAGGAAGCTGCTGAAGCGAGAGCCGAAAAACTCGAAAAATCGCAATTTTGCGGTTTCTATCCAAAGACGGTTCCTGCAAGTCTTTCGATAGTAATATTGCAGCTACGGGCCTGAAAATTTGACTGGGAGACGCGGCATAACCCGCTACACGTGAGAAAAATCTGGTTTCTCAAAATTCATGGTCAAATATCTTTCCAATCTTAGCAAAACCGACCCAAAGTCACCAGTTTGTCTCTTAAGGCCAGGTCGGCCCACTAGCTCCACCCCGCGCCGGAATTCCTCTAGCTCATCGATGCCGAAAAGCTCTAGGAGGTACCCGGTAGCGTCGACAGCACCTCTCAAGATCACTCGAACAATACAAATAGTTTCGGGAATCTAGCTCGAGTATCAGACCGAGTTCAGACATCTGAATGCAACAGGCGGACGCGCCTGATGTCTCCGAATCGAGTCCTGTGATTACCAGTCCTGCAGCCCCCTTACAGCCCGAGTTAAGTGCAGAAAACCGACAGCACCTCTGAAGATGACTCGAACAATACGAATGGTTTCGCGGACCTAGCTCGGGCAGCAGGCCGAGTTCAGGGCTTTGAATGCGACAGGTGGGCGCGACTGATGTCTCCGAATCGATTCCAGTGATTACCAACCCTGCAGCCCCCTTACAGCTCGAGTTAAGTGCAGAAAACGAACACACCTCTCAAGATGACTCGACAAATACAAATAGTTTTGCGAACCTAGCTCGGGCAGCACACCAATTTCCGAGCTCTGGATTCGGCAGGAGGCGGACGCGACTGATGTCTCCGAATCGATTCCAGTGATTACCAACCAGCCCCCTTACAGCCCGAGTTAAGTGCAGAAAACGATCAGCACCTCTCAAGATGACTCGACAAATACAAATAGTTTCGCGGACCTAACTCGGGCAACAGACCGAGTTCAGACCTCTACATGGAACAGACGAACGCGCCTGATGATTCGCAATCGATTTCTGTGATAATCAGCCCTGTAGCTGCCCTAGAGCTCGAGTTAAGTACAAAATACCGACAACACGTATCAAGATGACTCGAAACAGCCGATCCCGCCGCGATGCTTTTTTGCAGAAATATTTACCCGATCGAGCTGAGATTGAAATGGCGAGCGGGAATGAGATCGAATATGATCAGAAAAAATACTAGAGCTCTAACGAATGGTTGAATTTCGTTTCAACCGACCAAAAGTCAGCAAAAGGTCCGTCGAGATTTTTCTTGCCAATGGGCGCCGGCGGTAAACCGTCAACCTTTCTTACCGCCGGGGTACTCGTAGAGCTTCCTGACAATATATAATGTCGACAAAAAGCAGAGAACGAATAGTTTTTCAGCCCAAGCGATTTGAGACCTGTCGATGCAACTGGGCGCCGGCGGTAAACCGTCAACCTTTGTTACCGCCGGGGGACTCGTAGAGCTTCCTGACAACATATAATGTAGAAAAAAATACACAGAAAAAAAAGTTTTTCAGCCCAAGCAATTTCAAACCTCTCGGATGCAACAGCCGAACGCCCCCGATGCTTCTGGATTCTCTTCTGTACGAGCTCTGTAGCTCTCCTACAGCCCGAGTTACGTGCGAAAATCGACAGCACCTCTCAAGATGACTCGAATAATACGAATAGTTTGGCAAACCTAGCTCGAGTGTCAGACCGAGTTCAGACCTCTGCATGCGACAGGTGGACGCGTCTGATGTCTGCGAATCGATTCCTGTGATTACCAGCCCAACAGCCCCCCCTACCCGAGTTAAGTGCTGGAAACCGACAGCACCTGTCAGGATGACTCGAACAATGCGAATATTTTCGCAGACCTAGCTCGGGCAGCAGACAGAGTTCGAAGCTCTGGATTCGAAAGGCGGACGCGCCTGATGTCTCCGAATCGATTCTAGTGATTACCAGCCATGCAGCTGCCCTACAGCCCGAGTTAAGTGCAGAGAACCAACAGCATCTCTCAAGATAACTCGAACAATACGAATAGGTTTTGCGATTCTAGATCGGGCAGCAGACCGAATTCAGAGCTCTGGAGTCAACAGACAAGGGCCACTGATGATTCTGAATCAGAGTCTGTACGTATCAGCTCTGCACTGTCCTTTAGCTCGACTTGAGTACAGAAAACCCAGAGCGTCTCTCAAGATAACTCGAATAATACGAATAGGATTGCGAACCTAGCTCGGCTAGCAGACCGAGTTCAGACCTCTGGGTTCAACAGGCGAACGCGCCTGATTATTCTGAATCGATTAGCTGTGCTTACCAGCTCTGCACCTGTCCTGAAGCTCGAGTTATCTTGACAAAACCGTCCCCGCGTGACAAGCTCATCCGAAACGGGCGATCCCGCCGCAGTGCTTTTTGGCAGTAAAAGGTACCCGATCGAGCTGAGATCAAGATGGCGAGCGGGAATAAGATCGAATATCACGGGAAAAAATACTAGAGCTCTAACGAATGGATGAATTTCGAGAACCGAATTTTCAACCGCCCAAAAGTCATCAAAATGTCCGTCGAGATTTTTCTTGCCAACTAGCTCTCCAGCGCCCCGGAATTACTCTTAAGCTTCCAGCAATGACTTGCTAAGGGAAGCTCTCCGAGCTACAGCCCAACGCCCTCCGATGCTTCTGGATTGTCTTCTGCACGAGCTCCGTAGCTCTCCTACAGCCCGAGTTACGTGCGTCAATCGACAGCACCTCTCAAGATCACTCGAACAAAACGAATAGTTTGGCAAACCCAGCTCGAGTATCAGACCGAGTTCAGACCTCAGAATGCGACGGGCGGACACGCCTGATGTCTCCCAATCGATTCCCAAAAATCAGCAAAAGGTCCGTCGAGATTTTTCTTGCCAACTAGCTGTCCAGTGCGCCGGAATTACTCTTAAGCTTCCAGCAACTGGGCGCCGGCGGTAAACCGTCAACCTTGGTCACCGCCGGGAGACTCGTAGAGCTTCCTAGCTCGACTTAAGTTGAGAAAACCGACAGCACCTACCAACATTCCGACTCATAGTTAATATTTTTGACCTCTGAATGCGACAGGCAGACGCGTCTGATGTCTGCGAATCGACTCCTGTCATTACCAGCCCTGCAGCCCCCCTACAGCCCGAGTTAAGTGCACAAAACCGACAGCACCTCTCAGGATGACTCGAACAATACAGTAGTTTAGTAGACCTGATTCGGGCAGCAGACCGAGTTCCGAGCTCTGGATTCGACAGGCGGACGCGCCTGATGTCTTCAAATCGATTCCTGTGACAACAAGCACTGTAGCCCCCCCCAGCGCGAGTTGAGAAGAAAACTGAGAGCACTTCTCAAGATGACTCGAACAATACGAATAGCTTCGCGAACCTAGCTCGGGCAGCAGACCGAGTTCAGAGCTCTAGATTCGACAGACAAACGCAACTGATATTCTGAATCGGTTTCTGTAAATATAAGCTCTGTAGCTGTCCTACAGCTCGAGTTAAGTACAGAAAACCGAGAGTTCCTCTCAAGATGACTCGAATAATTCGGGTAGGTTTGCGGACCTAGCTCCGCTAACAGACCGAGTTCAGACCTCTGGATTCAACAGGCGAACGTGCCTAATCATTCTACATCGATTAGCTGTGCTTATCAGCTCTGTAGCTGTCCTGAAGCTCCAGTTCTGTTCAGAAAACCGACAGCGCGTATCAAGATGACTCGAAACGGCCGATCCCGCCACAGTGCTTTTTGATAGTAATATTCACCCGATCGAGCTGAGATCAAGATGGCGAGCGGGAGTGAGATCGAATATCACAGGAAAAAATACTAGAGCTCTAACGAATGTTCAAATTTCGAGAACAAAATTTTCAATCGACCAAAAGTCAGCAAAAGTTCCGTCGAGATGGCGCCGGCGGTAAACCGTCAACCTGGTCACCGCCAGGAACCTCGTAGAGCTCCTCGCACGCGTAAGAATGCTCAGATTCAAAGCAGACCGCTTCTCAGAGCATTTCTAGAAAAAAACATCATTTTTGCATTTCTCGGTCTGAACGTGACGTCGGATCCTCCAAATGTTTGCATAGTAAAACTGTCCCGAAAGAGCTAAGCGGCTCGCAGAATTAAGTTAAGATACCAATGCTCGGAGTAAAAATCTGCTTTCTTAACATGAATTGTCAAATATCTTTCAAAAAATTGCAAAACCACCCAAAAGTTACCACTTTGTCCTTTCTCGCCGGGTCGACCAACTAGCTCCACCCCGCGCCGGAATTCCTCTAGCTCATCGATTTCGAAGAGCTCTACGAAGCATTTTTCTTGCCAACTAGCTCTCCAGCGCGCCGGAATTACTCTTAGGCTTCCAGCAACTAGCTTAGGGAAGCTCTACGAGTCACTAGCTAAGGGAAGCTCTACGAGTTACTGGGTAGCGTCCAAAGCAAGAGACCGTCGGAAAGGGGAAATCTTTCCTCGAGAGCGCTGGGGGGCTCCCCTGCAGCGCTCTCGAAGCGCTGCCAGGAAGGCTTCCCCGCGTGCCTGCACGCGCGCAGGCACACTGGCGCCGGCGGTGAACCGTCAACTTGGGCACCACCGGGAACCTCGTAGAGCTTCTTGCATCCGTGAGAAAGCTCAAGCTCAGCTCTGGAAGCTTTTCTACAATAACTTGAAGTTGAGATTTTTCGGAACATGAAGTCGGTTCCTCCAAGTGAACTGGTACTGGAAATGGCTCTAGAGGGCTCAGCTGCTCAGGGAACAAAGTTTATATGTCAATGCTCGGAGTAAAAATCTGCTTTCTCAAAATGAATTGTCAACTGGAGGCAAACGCGTCTTATGTCTCCGAATCGATTGCTGTGATTACCAGCCCTGTACCCCCCACAGCCCGAGTTAAGCGCAGAGAACCGACAGCATTTCTCAGATGACTCGAACAATACGAATAGTTTCGCGATTCTAGATCGGGCAACAGACCGAGTTCGGAGCTCTGGATTCAACAGACAACGGCAACTTATGATTTTAAATCAGATTCTGTACGCATCAGCTCTGTAGCTGTCCTGTAGCTCGAGTTGAATACATAAAACCGAGAGCGCCTGTCAAGATGACTTGAATAGTACGAATAGGTTTGCGGACCTAGCTCGACTAGCAGACCGAGTTCAGACCTCTCGGTTCAACAGGCGAACGCGTCTGATCATTCTGAATCGACTGGCGCCGGCGGTGAACCGTCAACCTAGTCACCGCCGGGAACCTTGTAGAGCTCTTTCCACGTGTGAGAGAGCTGGGAGTCGAAAGAGAGAGCTTCTGGAGGCAATTCTCGAAAAATTCAACATTGAATCTTTTTTATGTCGAAACAAAGTTGGTTCCCCCAAGTGTTTCGGTAGTAAAAGTGCGCCCAGAGAGCTCATATTAAGACGCTGAGGCTCTTATAACCTTTTACAGGTGCGAAAAATCTGCTTTCTCAAAATGAATTGTCAAATATCTTTCAAATATTTACAAAACCACCCAAAAGTTATCACTTTCTCCTTTCTGGCCGGGTCGGCCAACTAGCTCCACCCCGCGCCGGAATTCCTCTAGCTCATCGATAACGAAGAGCTCTACGAGGTATTAGCTGTGCTGACCAGCTCTGTAGCTGTGCTCAAGCTCGAGTTATCTTGAGAAAGCCGTCACCACGTGACAAGATGACCCTCTAGCTCATCGATGCCGAAGAGCTCTACGAGGTACGTGTGACAGCGCCCCTGAACCGGCGCCGGCTCGCCGGACATTCTGCGAGGCCTGTGGACCGTCGTGGAGGAGCTCCAGGCGGGCACCACCACTGTTCGGCTTCTAATCTTAAACCCTTTAGCTCTCGGCGAGCTCTCCGGGAGCAGCCCAAGTTTCAAGCTCCCAAAGGGAAGCTCTGCGAGTGACTAGCTCCGCCCCGCGCCGGAATTCCTCTAGCTCATCGACGCCGAAGAGCTCTACGAGGTATAACTTGCTCAGGGAAGCTCTACGAGTTCTTGCCCTTAAGCTTCCAGCAATAACTTGCTAAGGGAAGCTCTACGAGTTACTAGCTCTAGCCTGCGCCCGAATTCCTCTAAGCTCTTCCCCGCAGAGCTCTACGAGGTATTCCTCTAGTCCATCGATGTCGAAGAGCGCTACGAGGCACTCTTAAGCTTCCAGCAACTAGCTCAGGGAAGCTCTACAAGTTAATTAATCTTAAGCTTCCAGCAACAACTTGCAAAAGGAAGCGCTACGAGTTTACCGAGGAGGAAAGAAACGGTCGGAAAAGAAGAAATCTTTCCTGGAGAGCTAGGGACCCCCCCTGCAGCTGCTGAAGCGCCGCCAGGAACGCCTCCACGCGTGCCTGCACGAGTGCAGGCACACGTGGAAAGCGCTCCCGAACCCGCTGCCGGGACGGGCGAGCCGCTGCGAGGATCGTGGAGCGGCGGAGATGGGCTGCTGGCGGGCACCACCACCGTCCGGCTTCCAATCTAAAACCCTCTAGCTCTCAGAGAGCTCTCCGGGAACTTTGTCTCTTACGGCTAGGTCGGCCAACTAGCTCCACCCCGCGCCGGAGTTCCTCTAGCTCATCGATGCCGAAGAGCTCTACGAGGTACCCGGTAGCGTCAAAAACCCGAAGAGCAAAACCCAGCTCGAGTATCAAACCGAGTTCAGACCTCTGAATGCGACAGGCGGACGCGTCTGATGTCTGCGAATCGACTCCTGTGATTACCAGCCCTGCGGCCCCCCTACAGCCCGAGTTAAGTGCAGAAAACCGACAGCACCTCCCGGGATGACTCGAACAGTAGAATAGTTTCGCGGACTAGTTCGGGCAGCAGACCGAGTTCCGAGCTCTGGATTCGACAGGCGGACGCGCCTGATGTCTTGAAATCGATTCCTGTGACCACCAGCACTGTAGCCCCCTCCAGCCCGAGTTGAGTGGAGAAAACTGAGAGCACTTCTCAAGATATCTGGAAAAATACGAATAGTTTCGTGATTCTAGATCGAGCAGCAGACCGAGTTCAGAGCTCTGGATTCAACAGAAAAATGCGACTGATGATTCTGCATCGGTTTCTGTAAGTAACACCTCTGTAGCGGTCCTATAGCTCGAGTTATGTACAGAAAACCGAGAGCGTCTGTCAAGATGACCCGAATAATACGAATAGGTTTGCGGACCTAGCTCGGCTAGCAGATCGAGTTCAGACCTCTAGATTCAACAGGCGAACGCGCCTGATCATTATGAATCGATTCGCTGTGCTTACCAACTCTGTAGCTGTCCTAAAGCTCGAGTTACGTTCAGAAAACCGTCACCGTGTGTCAAGACTTCAAACGGCCGATCCCGCCTGCCTGCTTTGTGGCAGTAATAGGTACCCGATCGAGCTGAGATCAAGATGGCGAGCGGGAATAAGATCGAATATCATGGGAACAAAATTTTAGAGCTCAAACGAATTGTTGAATTTCGAAAAACAAAATTTTGAACCGACCAAAAGTCACCAAAAGGTCCGTCGAGATTTTTCTTGCCAATGGGCGCCGGCGGTAAACTGTCAACCTTGGTTACCGCCGGGAGACTCGTAGAGCTTCCTAGCTCGACATGAGTTGAGAAAACCGACAGCACCTACCAACATTCCGACTCATAGTGAATATTTTTTGACATCTGAATGCGACAGGCGGACGCGTCTGGTCTCTGCGAATCGACTCCTGTCATTACCAGCCCTGCAGCCCCACTACAGCCCGAGTTAAGTGCAGAAAACCAACAGCACCTCCCAGGATGACTCGAACTACAGTCGTTTCGCAGACCTAATTCGGGCAGCAGACCGAGTTCTAAGCTCTGGATTCGATAGGCGGACGCGCCTGATGTCTTCAAATCGATTCCTGTGACCAACAGCCCCTCAGTGCGAGTTCAGTGAAGGAAAACGCGAGCACTTCTCAAGATGACTCGATCAATACAAACAGTTTCGCGATTTTAGATCAGGCAGCAGACAGACTTCAGCGCTTTAGATTCGATAGACAAACGCAACTGATGATTCTGAATCGGTTTCTGTAAATATCAGCTCTGTAGCTGTCCTACAGCTCGAGTTAAGTACAGAAAACCGAGAGTTTCTGTCCAGATGACTCGAATAATACGAATAGGTTTGCGGACCTAGCTCGGCTAACAGACCGGGTTCAGACCTCTGGATTCAACAGGCGAACGCGCCTAATCATTCTGCATCGATTAGCTGTGCTTACCAGCTCTGTAGCTGTCCTAAAGCTCGAGTTATGTTTAGAAAACAGTCAGCCCGTATCAAGATGACTCACAACGGCCGATCCCGCCACAGTGCTTTTCGATAGTAATATTCACCCGATCGAGCTGAGATCAAGATGGCGAGCGGTAATAAGATCGAATATCACGGAAAAAAATACTAGAGCTCAAACGAATTGTTGAATTTCGAGAAATTTTCAACCGACCAAAAGTTACCAAAAGTTCCGTCGAGATTTTTCTTGCCAACTAGCTCTCCAGCGCGCCGGAATTACTCTTAGCTTCCAGCAACTAGCTTAGGAAGCTCTACGAGTCATGTCAGCTCTGTAGCTGTCCTACAGCTCGAGTTCAGTACAGAAAGGGGAGAGCTCCTCTCAAGATGACTCGAATAATACGAATAGGTTTGCGGTCCTAGCTCGGCTAACAGACCGAGTGCAGACCTCTGGAGTCATCAGGCGAACGCGCCTAATCATTCTGCATCGATTAGCAGTGCTTACCAGCTCTGTAGCTGTCCTAAAGCTCGAGTTATGTTGAGAATTTCGTCAGCGCGTATCAAGATGACTCGAAACGGCTGATCCCGCCACAGTCTTTTTCGATAGTAATATGCACCCGATCGAGCCGAGATCACGATGGCGAGCGGAAATGAGATCGAATATCACGGGAAAAAATACTAGAGCTCAAACGAATTGTTGAATTTCGAGAACAAAATTTTCAACTGACCAAAAGTCAGCAAAAGTTCCGTCGAGAGTTTTCTTGCCAACTAGATCTCCAGCGCGCCGAAACTGGGAGCCGGCGGTAAACCGTCAACCAGGTTACCGCCGGAACCCTCGTAGAGCTCTGAATAGACCAAGTTCAGATAACAGTAGCAAATCGCTTCTTAATAAAACAAAGCCATGTTGTTTTGGGTGTTACACAATGTTGATTCCCTCTAGTCTTTCGATCGAAATAATGCAGCTAGAGCCCTGAGGATTGCATCATCGAAAGCGCCATGATTCAATGCATAGAATAAAAATTCGAGTCCTCAAAACAAATTTCAAAATCTCTCGCAATCTTTAAAATGGGAACCGGCGGTGATCCGTCAACCAGGTTACCACCGGGACCCTCGTAGAGCTCTGCATAGAACAGGTCGAGATAACAGCAGAAAAAAACTTCTGCATATTAGCTTCAAAAATGAAGAAATCTCTTTTTCGGTCGTACACAATGGTGGTTCCCCCTAGTCTTTTAATCGAAATAATGCAGCTAGGGCCCTAAGAACTGCACCATCAAAAGCGCCATGGTTCACTGCATAGAATAAAAATTCAAATTTGCGAAACGAATTTCAAAATCTCTCGCCATCTTCGAAAAACCGACCCCAGGTCACCACATTGCCCGCCCGGGCCGGGTTGGCCAACTAGCTGCACCCCGCGCCGGAATTCCTCTAGCTCATCGATGTCGAAGAGCTCTACGAGGTAAACCGACCCGAGGTCATCACATTGTCCGCCCGGGCCGGGTTGGCCAACTGGGCGCCGGCGGTAAACCGTCAACCTTTCTTACCGCCGGGGGACTCGTAGAGCTTCCTGAGAACATAATGTCGAAAGAAATTACACAGAAAAACTAGTTTTTCAGCCCAGGCAATTTGAGACCTCTTGGATGCAACAGCGGAACGCCCCCGATGCTTCTAGATTGTCTTCTGTACGAGCTCTGTAGCTCTCCTACAGCCCGAGTTACGTGCGTAAATCGACAGCACCTCTCAAGATAACTCGAACAATACGAATAGTTTGGCAAAAGTTCGAGTATCAGACCGAGTTCAGATCTCTGCATGCGACAGGCGGACGCGTCTGATGTCTCTGAATCGATCCCTGTGATTACCAGCCCTGCAGCCCCCCAGCTGCCGAGTTAAGTGCAGAAAACCGACAGCACCTCTCAGGATAACTCGAACAATACGAATAGTTTCGCGGACCTAGTTCGGGCAACAGACCGAGTTCGGAGCTCTGGATTCCGCAGGCAAACGCGCCTGATGTCTCCGGATCCAGTGATTACCAGCCACGCAGCCCCCTACAGCCCGAGTCAAGTTCAGAGAACCGACAGCATCTCGCAAGCGACTCGAACAATACGAATAGTTTCGCGATTCTAGATCGGGCAGCAGACCGAGTACAGATCTATAGATTCAACAAACAACGGCCACTGATGATTCGGAATCGGATTCTGTCGGTATCAGCTATGTAGCTGTCCTGCAGCTCGAGTTAAGTACACAAAACCGAGAGCGTCTGTCAAGATGACTCGAATAATACGAATAGGTTTGCGGACCTAGCTCGGCCAGCAGACCGAATTCAGACCTCTGGGTTCAACAGCCGAACGCGCCTGATCATTCTGCATCGATTAGCTGTGCTCACCAGCTCTGTAGCTGTCCTGAAGCTCGAGTTATCTTGATAAAACCGACAGCGTGTATCAAGATGACTCGAAACAGCCGATCCCGCCTGCCTGCTTTTTGGCGGTAAAAAAAGGTACCCGATCGAGCTGAGATCAAGATCGCGAGCGGGAATCAGATCGAAAATCATGGGAAAAAATACTAGAGATCTAACGAATGTTCAAATTTTGAGAACAAAATTTTCAACCGACCAAAAGTCACCAAAAGGTCCGTCGAGATTTGTCTGGCCAACTAGCTCTCCAGCGCCCCGGAATTACTCTTAAGCTTCCAGCAACATCTTGCTAAGGGAAGCTCTACGAGTTACTAGCTGCATTGGCCAACTAGCTGCACCCCGCGCCGGAATTCCTCTAGCTCATCAATGTCGAAGAGCTCTACGAGGTATTACTCTTATCTTCCAGCAACTGGGCGCCGGCGGTAAACCGTCAACCTTTCTTACCGCCGGGGGACTCGTAGAGCTTCCTGACTATATATAATGTAGGAAATAAATTGCAGAGAACGAATGGTTTTTCAGCCCAAGCGATTTCAGACCTCTCGATGCAACAGCCGAACGCCCCCTGATGCTTCTGGATTGTCTTCTGCACGAGCTCTTTAGCTCTGCTACAGCCCGAGTTACTTGCGCTAATCAACAGCACCTCTGAAGATAACTCAAACAAAACGAATAGTTTCCTAAACCCAGCTCGAGTATCAGACCGAGTTCAGGCCTCTGAATGCGACAGGCGGACGCGTCTGATGTCTCCGCATCGATTCCTGTGATTACCAGCCCTGCAGCTCCCCTACAGCCCGAGTTAAGTGCAGAAAACCGACAGCATCTTTCAGGATGACTCGAACAATACGAACAGGTTCGCGGACCGAGTTCAGGCAGCAGGCCGAGTTCCGAGCTCTGGCTTCCACAGGCGGACGCGCCTGATATCTCCAGATCGATTGCTGTCTCCACTAGCACCGTAGCCCCCTACAGCCCGAGCTAAGTTTAGAAAGCGACAGTACCTCTTCAGATGATTCGAACAATACGAATAGTTTCGCGATTCTAGCTCGGGTAGCAGGGCGAGTTCAGAGCTCTCGATTCAACAGACGAACGCGCCTGATGATTCCCAATCGATTTCTGTGACTATGAGCTCTGTAGCTGCCTTATAGCTCGAGTTAAGCACAAAATACCGAGAGCGTCTGTCAAGATGACTCGGATATTACGAATAGGTTTTTGAACCTAGCTCGGCTAGCAGACCGATTTCAGGCCTCTGAGTTCAACAGGCGAACGCGCCTCATCATTCTACATCGATTAGCTGTGCTTACTGGCCCTGTAGCTGTCCTGAAGCTCGAGTTATGTTGAGAAAATCGACAGCGCGTATCAAGATGACTCGAAACGGCCGATCCCGCCTGCCTGCTTTTTGGCAGTAAAAGCTACCCGATCGAGCTGAGATCAAGATGGCGAGCGGTAATAAGATCGAATATCATGGGAAAGAATACTAGAGCTCTAACGAATGTTCAAATTTTGAGAACAAAATTTTGAGGCGACGAAAAATCACCAAAAGGTCCATCGACATTTTTCTTGCCAACTAGCTCGCCAGCGCCCCGGAACTGGCGCCGGCGGTGAACCGTCAACCTCGTCATCGCCGGGAACCTCGTAGAGCTCCTCTCACTGGTATGAGTGCAGAGAATCGACACAGAGTGGAAAATATATTTTTTTCGAAAATCATGAAATTCGATTTTGTCGATGTTCATATTCGCTCAGTTCCTGGAAGTCAACTCATGCGAAAATCCATCGAGAGAGCTGAGCTGCTGTCAGAGAGGAGTTCATACGCCAATGCTCGGCTTAAAAATCTGCTTTCTGAAAATAAATGGTGAAATATCTTTGAAATTTTCGCAAAACCACCCAAAAAGTATCACATTGTCCGCCTCGGCCGGCTGGGCCAACTAGCTCCACCCCGCGCCGGAATTTCTCTAGCTCATCGATGCCGAAGAGCTCTACGAGGTATTTTTCTTGCCAACTAGCTCTCCAGCCCCGGAATTACTCTTAGCTTCCAGCAATAACTTGCTAAGGGAAGTTCTACGAGTTACTAGAGCTCTAACGAATGTTCAAATTCCTAGAACAAAATTTTCAACCGAGCGAAAGTCACCAAAAGGTCCGTCGAGATTTTTCTTGTCAACTAGCTCTCCAGCGCCCTGGAACTGGGATCCGGCGGTGACCCGTCAACCAGGTAACCGCCGGGAGCCTCGTAGAGCTCTATTCTGGCGCGGCGCTGCTCAAGCGTAAAGAAGAAATATCAGAAAATATATTTTTAAAAATTTTACGTCTTCGCTTCGTGGACCTAGCTGCCAGACGAGTTCGGGCCTCTCGATGCGAGAAAAACCGCGCCGGGTGATACTGGGTCGGTTTATATGCATGCCAGCTCCGTAGCTCTTCTAAATCTTCAGTTAAGAGAAACCGACAACACTCGTCAAAATGATCGTATATTACAAATAGTTTTGCGGGCCTAGCTCGAGCAGCAGACCGATATCAGACCTCTTGATGGGACAGACGAACGCGCCTGATGATTCTGAATCGGTTCCTGTAAGTATCAGCTCTGTAGCTGTCCTCAATCTCGAGTTAAGTACAGAAAACCGTCAACGCGTGTCAAGATGACTCGAAACGGCCGACGGTTCCCTCAAGTCTTTATATAGTAATATTACAGCTACAGACCTGGGAATTTAACTGGCAAACGCGGCATAACCCGCTACAGTTGGGAAAATACCTGTTTATAAACGGATTTTCAAACTTGAAAGCATCCAAAACCCGGAGAGCTAGAGGGCTTAAGATTAGAAGCCCGATAGTGGCGGTGCTCGCCAGCAGCCCATCTCCGCCAGTCCACGATCCTCGCAGCGCCTCGCCTGACCCGGCAGCGGGTCCGCAGCAATGCAGGATCGCTTCAGAAAGGTTTGACAGAGCTCTTCAGGCGCCCCAGCAGGGATTCACAGAGCACTGCAGGAAGGCACGCGTCCAAGCGTGCCTGCACGCGTGCAGGCACGCATGGGGGCTTGCCTGGCAGTGCATTCGAAGCGCTTCAGGGGGACCGCAGCAGGCTCTAGGATAGATCCGCCGTTCCGAAGGGTCTTCTCGCTCTCCGGGTTTTTCCCGGAGAGCTCGCTGAGACCGCTGGGGACTCGTAGAGCTTCCTTGCCCAACTTGGTTGCCTTGGCAAGCTGGTTACCGCCATGGACTCGAAGAGCTTCCCTGCCGTGCATACGAATGGCATGCGGGCACACACCTCGCGCGCAATCTTTCAGAAAACTGACATCAATCAGAAATTAAGTCCTAAGATATACGATATGTGGATACTGCTCCTCTGTAGCCTGATCTCGCCCGTCTCCTGCCGCCAGATCAACGAATTTGATTATTCCAAATCGATTCATTAGTACTGGGAGCCGGCGGTAAACCGTCAACCTCGGCTACCGCCGGGAATTCGTAGAGCTTCCCTGTGCAATGCGGGCGAGGCAATCTCGCATCGCGCGCGCGAGAGCGCGGTCTCATGAAGGAGTACGTGGAGGATAAGAAGGAGTGAGGAGAAAGCACCTCTGGAAAAATGAATAAGAAGTACGAATAGTCTTCTTGACTCTGAAAGCGTGACGAATTCGGACATCTGGAGACTTCAGACTAGCGCGTCTGATACATTCCTTCCGATTCTGTGCCAAACAGCTCTGTAGTTCATCTGCAGCTCAAGTTAAGTCAAGAAAACCATCACGATCTCTAAAAAATAGGCAGAGCACAAATATTTGTTCCGGACCCAGCTCTGATGGCAGACCGAGCTTAGGCTTCTAGATACTTTAGACTAGCGCGTCTGATGATTTTCGTTCGATTGCTGTGCCCAACAGCTCTGTAGCTCATCTGCAGCTCGAGTTAAGTCAATAAACTCATCATCATTTCTAAAAAGATCATACAGTTGGGCTGTTGGGGTCGGCCACACAGGGCGCGAGCGCCCTAGCCGCGCAGAGCCCCTAGCCCCTCACGCCCTCGAAACCTCTCAGGGGTTGGAAGCCCGAATCCCACGGATAGTCTGCCGAACACCTTGCAACAAGCGTGCACACTGGGCGCCGGCGGCAAACCGTCAACCTCTCTCACCGCCGGGAGACTCATAGAGCTTCCTTGCCATATATTATGTCCAAAGAATTGGCAGAGAACGAATAGGTTTTTAGCCTCAGCAACGCAGAGACCCTCATAGTCGTTCACAGGTGCGAAACATCTGGTTTCTCAAAATAAATGGTCAAATAGATTTCAAATATTCGCACAACCACCCAAAAGTTATCACTTTGTCCTTTCTGGTCGGGTCAACCAACTAGCTCCGCCCCGCGCCGGAATTCCTCTAGCTCATCGATGCCAAAGAGCTCTACGAGGTATGTCGAAAACAATTGCAGAGAACGAATACTTTTTCAGCCGGAGTGATTTCATACCTCTGAGCCCGACGCCCCTGATGCTTCTGGATCATTTTCTGTCGCACGAGCTCTGTAGCTCTCCTGCAGCCTGAGTTACGTGCTAAAACGGACAAAGAGGACTCGAACAATACCAATAGTTTCGGAAACCTAGCTCGAGTATCAGACCGAGTTCAGACCGCTGAATGCGTTAAGTGCAGAAAACCGACAGCAGCTCTCAATATGACTCGAACAGTATGAATAGTTTCGCGGATCTGGCTCGGGCAGGAGACCGAGTTACGAGCTCTCGATTCAAAAGGCGGGCGCGCCTGATGTCTTCAAATCGATTCCTGCAATGAACAGCCCTCTAGCATCCCTGTAACCCGAGCTACAACAGGAAACAGACAGCACCTGACCAATACAAATAGTTTCGAACCCAGCTCGGCACAAGACCGAGTTCAGACTGGGCGCCGGCGGTAAACCGTCAACCTTCCTTACCGCCGGGGGACTCGTAGAGCTTCCTGAGCATATATAATGAAAAGTTGCAGAGAACGAATAGTTTTTCATCCTAAACGATTTCAGACCTCTCGATGCAACAACCAAACGCCCCTCATGCTTCTGGATCGTTTTCTGTGCGCACGAGCTCCGTAGCTCTCCTACAGCCCGAGTTACGTGCGAAAATCGACAGCACCTCTCAAGATCACTCGAACAATACAAATAGTTTCGCGAGTCTAGCTCGAGTATCAGACCGAGTTCAGACATCTGAATGCAACAGGCGGACGCGCCTGATATCTCCGAAACGATTCCTGTGATTACCAGCCCTGCAGCCCCCTTACAGCCCGACTTAAGTGCAGAAAATCGACAGCACCTCTGAAGATGACTCGAACAATACGAATAGTTTCGCGGACCTAGCTCGGGCAGCAGGCCGAGTTCAGGGCTCTGAATGCGACAGGTGGACGCGACTGATGTCTCCGAATCGATTCCAGTGATTACCAACCCTGCAGCCCCCTTACAGCTCGAGTTAAGTGCAGAAAACGGACAGCACCTCTCAAGATGACTCGACGAATACGAATAGTTTTGCGAACCTAGCTCGGGCAGCACACCGAGTTCCGAGCTCTGGATTCGGCAGGCGAACGCGCCTGATGTCTCCGAATCGATTCCTGTGAGTACGAGCCCTGTAGCCCCCCTACAGCCCGAGTTAAGTGCAGAAAACTGTCAGCACCTCTCAAGTGGACTCCAACAACACGAATAGTTTCGCGGACCTAGCTCGGGCAGCAGACCGAGTTCAGACCTCTAGATGGAACAGACGAACGCGCCTGATGATTCGCAATCGATTTCTGTGAGAATGAGCTCTGTAGCTGCCCTACAGCTCGAGTTAAGTACAAAATACCGACAACGCGTATCAAGATGACTCGAAACAGCCGATCCCGCCGCGATGCTTTTTTGCAGAAATATTTACCCGATCTAGCTGAGATTGAGATGGCAAGCGGGAATAAGATCGAATAGCTCAAACGAATTGTTGAATTTCGAGAACAAAATTTTCAACCGACCAAAAGTCACCAAAAGATCCGTCGAGATTTTTCTTGCCAACTAGCTCTCCAGCGCGCCGGAATTACTCTTAAGCTTCCAGCAACTAGCTAAGGGAAGCTCTACGAGTTCTGGGCGCCGGCGGTAAACCGTCAACCTTTCTTACCGCCGGGGGACTCGTAGAGCTTCCTGCCAATATATAATGTCGAAAAAAATTGCACAGAACGAATAGTTTTTCAGCCCAAGCGATTTCACGCCTCTCGATGCAACAGCCGAACGCCCCCTATGTTTTTGGATTGTCTTCTGTACGAGCTCTGTAGCTCTCCTACAGCCCGAGTTACGTGCGTAAATCGATAGCACCTCTCAAGAAGACTCGAACAAAACAAACAGTTTGACAAACCCAGCTCGAGTATCAGACCGAGTTCAGACCTCTGAATGCGACAGGCGGACGCGTTTGATGTCTCCGAGTCGATTCCTGTGATTACCAGCCCTGCAGCCCACCTGCAGCCCGAGTTAAGTGAAGAAAACCAAGAGCACCTCTCAGGATAACTCGAACAATACGAATAGTTTTGCGGACCTAGCTCGGGCAGCAGACCGAGTTTCGAGCTCTGGATTCGACAGGCGAACGCACCTGATGTCTTCAAATCGAATTCTGTGATCATCTGCACTGTGGCCAACTTACCGCCCGAGTTGAGTGCAGAAAACCGACAGCACCTCTCAAGATGACTCGAACAATACGAATAGTTTCGCGATTCTAGATCGGGCAGCAAACCGAGTTCAGAGCTCTGGATTCAACAGACAAACGCGACCGACGATTCTGAATCCGCTTCTGTAAGCATCAGCTCTGAAGCTGTCCTATAGCTCGAGTTTAGTTCAGAAAAACGAGAGCGCCTGTCAAGATGACTCGCACTGGGCGCCGGCGGTAAACCGTCAACCTTTCTTACCGCCGGGGGACTCGTAGAGCTTCCTGACAATATATAATGTCAGAGAACGACTAGTTTTTCAGCCCAAGCGATTATAGACCTCTCAAGATAACTCTAACAAAACAAACGAACAGTTTTCCAATCGACCTCGAGTATGAAACCGAGTTCAGACCTCTGAATGCGACAGGCGGACGCGTCGGATGTCTGCGAATCGACTCCTGTGATTACCAGCTCTGCAGCCCCCCATACAGCCTGAGTTAAGTGCAGAAAACCGAGAGTACCTCTCAGGATGACTCGAATAATACAACAGTTTCGCCGATCTCGTTCGAGCAGCAGACCGAGTTCCGAGCTCTCGGTTCGACGAACGGACGCGCCTGATGTCTCGAAATCGATTCCTGTGACCAGCAGCACTGTAGCCCTCCCCCAGCACGATTTAAGTACAGAAAACCGAGAGCACTTCTCAAGATGACTCGAACAATACCAATAGGTTCGCGAACCTAGCTCGGGGAGCAGGCCGAGTTCAGAGCTCTTGATTCAACAGACGAACGCGCCTGATAATTCTCAATCGATTTCTGTGATTATCAGCTCTGTGGCTGCCCTACAGATCGAGTTAAGTACGAAAAACCGAGAGCGTCTGCTACAATGACTCGAATAATACGAATAGGTTTGCGACCCTAGCTCGGCTAGCAGACCGAGTTAAGACCTCTGGGTTTAACAGGCGAACGCGCCTGATCATTCTGAATCGATTAGCTGTGCTGACCAGCTCTGTAGTTGTCCTGAAGCTCGAGTTATCTTGTGAAAACCGACAGCGCGTATCAAGATGACTCGAAACAGTCGTTCCCGCCTGCCTGCTTTTTGGCCTTCTCTACAGCCCGAGTTAAGTCCAGATAACCGACAGCATCTCGCAAGCGACTCGAACAATACGAATAGTTTCGCGATTCTAGATCGGGCAGCAGACCGAGTTCAGAGCCTTGGATTCGACAGACAAACGCAACTGATAATTCTGAACTGGTGCTTGTAACTATCAGCTCTGTAGCTGTCCTACAGCTCGAGTTAAGTGCAGAAAATCGAGAGTTTCTGTCAAGATGACTCGAATAATACGAACAGGTTTGCGGACCTAGCTCGGCTAGCAGACCGAGTTCAGACTCTAGGTTCAACAGGCGAACGCGCCTGATCATTCTGCATGCATTAGCTGTGCTTACCAGCTCTGTAGCTGCCCTAGAGCTCGAGTTATGTCCAGAAAACCGTCAGCGCATATCAAGATGACTCAAAACGGCCGATCCCGCCAGAGTGCTTTTCGATAGTAATATTCCCCCGATCGAACTGAGATCAAGATGGCGAGCGGGAATAAGATCGAATATCACGGGAAAAAATACTAGAGCTCTAACGAATTGTCACATTTTCAGAACAAAATATTCAACCGAGCAAAAGTCATAAGTTCCGTCGAATTTTTTCTTGCCAACTAGCTCTCCAGCGCGCCGGAATTACTCTTAGCTTCCAGCCATAACTTGCTAAGGGAAGCTCTACGAGTTATAGTGTTGCGCACCTAGCTCGGCTAGCAGACCGAGTTTAGACCTCTCGATTCAACAGGCGAACGCGCCTGATGATTCTGAATGCGATAGGTGTGCTGACCAGCTATGTAGCTGCCCTACAGCTCGAGTTAAGTACAAAATACTGACAACGCGTATGAAGATGACTCGAAACGGCCGATCCCGCCGGGACGCTTTTTGGAAGTAAAAGGTACCCGATCGAGCTGAGATCAAGATGACGAGAGATCGAATATCACGGGAAAAAATACTAGGGCTCAAACGAACTGTTGAATTTCGAGAACAAAATTTTTTAAACGACCACTGGGCGCCGGCGGTAAACCGTCAACCTTGGTTCTAGGCGTTCTAGGCGGGTCCTGGCAGGGTTAAGCTCCTTAGGAGCCCCAGACCCAGTCCTACAGGGGATATCCTGACAAACTCAGGATATGCACCACTCCTAAAAGGAGCTCTCGGGCAGCTTCTAACTCAGCCTCTGTGATAGTGCATTGTGCTGGGAGAAGGAAGCTTTTGCGACCTACATTCTGGCGCCAGCCAGTCTGATTATAGTAAGAAGAAGAGGGGAGAGCACTACACACATAGCAATCCAGATACCAGCCACAGCCTACACCAAGAATCGATCTCCCACCATCAAAGCCTCCTTTGATCCCCGAGATCACAACTTTACAATCTTTCACTTCCTGAAGAAAACAAGTGTCATAATATTCGTAACATTCGCCTCTCCGCGCGGTCCACGTTTATTCATCGGCACGAGTATTGCCCTCCCTATACACCCACTTCCACACGTTCCGTCCTAAATTGGCAGCTCGTAGTCCACATCTGTCGGCTAGATCGTTTGTAGTGTCCTGCGCCCACATCACGCGGCTAGCATACTTTCTATTAGTGATACTACTCAAGCCCTCCAACCACCTGATCACACATTGCGAATCCCCCATCAGTTCCACAGAAATTTTTCCTGGCACGAACTCAAATTCAGTATGATCCTGGAATATAGCAATGAGACGTTTGGCCAACTTATCTGGGTCCTCCTGCTTCTTAATCGTCTCCTCCTCCTCCGACTCCTTCCAGGGCATAGGGTCCTTCAATACACAAAGGTTCAACATCTCAGGAGCGTCCTTCAAGACAGTCCTCACAAAGAATATCCAGCTAGCCTCATCCCAAGCAATACCGTCGATCCAGAACTTCCCCGCCACCTCTTCGAACACCCTGGCCCACGGACACATACCCAGAAGCTTGGTTGACTGTCCCCTGGCTCTCGTCACCTCCCGTGCACTCTGTGTGTCAAGAGTCGCAATAAAGTCATCCCGTCCAGCAGTCCATTCAAAGCCTGCATGCAGCATGAGAAGCCTACTTTGAGCACCTCGGCCAACATGCTCCCCTTCACGAAAACGAAGCTTTCTCCCTGGAAATCGAACCTGCTTCTCCTGGATCCTGGTCTGCAACCTGGACGTGTTCTGAGACAAACCTTCACAAGCACGTGTTGCCTCCCTGATGAGAGCACTCTTCCTCTTCCTCCTGTTTGGCTCCTCCACCTCCACCTCCATCATCTCCTCCTCCACGTTCTTCCCAATCAACTGAGACCCTCCCGTTGCAGAGATGCTCGAGTCCTGCAGCGAGTCTGGCAGATTTTCAAAGCACTCCGTGGCAATATCCTTGGCCCACAAGAACTGCTTGTGCAGGTACAGCTGGACCAAGGACGGTTTCCCTTCCTTGAGTAGCATCGAGCGCCCACGTCGAAACATACGTGTGATGAAGGTCGCGAAGTCCTCTCCGTTGCGCTTCTGGCGCCAGCACATGCGAGAGAGCATCTTGCCCTCCTCCTTATGTAGAAGTCTCAAAACACCAATATCTGAAGATGAACCCTCAACTCCTTAAAGAATCTGAGCTCTCACTCTTGCATCATATCTTTTGAATTTTCGTCGCCAAGGAATGACCATACTCTGATAATGTCGTCGATCTCGCCAAAAAGCTGAAATACCTTTTTGCAGTCTGTATCGAATATCGTGATAGTCATCCAGTGTTCTATTCAACTTCGTGCCCAAAACGATGATCTCGTCAACCTGCTTAAGTTCCACAGTGGTCTGGTTGACAGCTTCAGATGGCGACACATCCAGAGCCCCATTTGAACTTCCACACATATGGTTTCTAACACCCGAGCTTGAACTTCCACACATATGGATTCTAACACCTGAGCTGGAACTTCCCAATCTCTCCAGTCCTGGTGGTGTCATGGTAACCGTGAGCGGGTCGAAGACATTCTTCAGCGCGCCAATGTCCATATACTCGAGCGAGGTGGGCTTCCATCTGAGTCCCCATGCATGTAGTGGTACAGTGAGCTGCCAGATCATCTCCCTCAGTGCTGGTCTAGAATCAGCAATCAAAACAAAATTATCCGCCCAAATGAAGTGCGAGATCGCAATAGAAGCAGCCTCATGTGATAGCTTCAGGCCTATACCTTTTTGTTCCCAGTCCGAGAGCACCCTGCCCAAAAATGCAATCGTGACGATATTCCAAATATCAGGGCCTTCAAGGGACCCCGTTTTGATACATGAGCTCCACGGTAGGCTTTCTGATTCCACTGGACCAAATCGAAAAGTCGCCGTTACATCTGCATTCTGCTCCAAGATCGCATACGCTAGCTCTGGGTCAACATTAATATCATACATCGCTCTGTCTGCCATCGGCATCGTGATGTTGTCAAAGGCGCATTCAACATCTAGAACTCCCACACATGCATTTTCGTGTTTCCCCCAGAGCCTGGCGTGCCTAATCAAGTTCTTCAATCCTGCTGTTATCTCGCTGCATTTCCGTCCCTCATGAAATCCATACAAATTGATTCCCGTCCGAGGCGTATTCTGCTCAACATGACGATTGAGTAAGATACACAAAACAAACACGCCGTATACCATTTCGAAAGCACGCTATTGAGAGCCAAAGTACGCGTACTTGTGAACTCTGGCTTCTTCGTATCCTTCAAGATGAGTGTAGCTAGTAATTTTCTCCAAGACGGCGGTGACTGCAATCGTCTAGCATACAGCTGCTGGAAACAATCCAAGACCACTCTGAGGGCCTCCCAAGATAGGCTGCGTAAAAGAGCTGCTGATATACCGTCATAGCCAACTGCCTTGCCCACCTTGAGGCGAGCTCTCGCTTTATGTAGAATACCCATCGTGATGGGAGAAGAATCTGCATTGAGTCGAGTGTGCTGGATTGCTCGCTGCTTAAGTCGAGCCAAGCATTCTACATTTTGTTGATGGAGTGTTTGGCTGGAATATTTCACCCGGGCGATTTTGGCGATTTCCGCTTTCCAGGACTCTCGATTCTCTGTCATGGTACCGTCAATTTTCATGTGTGTGACGACTGTGTGTGGTTTACCCTCATCCCGATACTTATGTTCCAAGATACGCCTACGAAGTTCACGTCGGACCCGATTCCACCTACGCCGAGAATCTTTGAACTCGTTCTCATCCACCTCCCCCTTCTTCCACCTCTTGCGCACCCCATAGTGGTAGTCCCGAACCTCCTTCTCCTCCTCCGTGAGTTTCAGATCGTTGCCAATCGAGGTCTTCAGCTCGAAGAGCTTTTTGTCCTCAACCGCACCAGCCTTCAATCGCTCCTCGAAGATATCTAAAGAGATCGTCCTCCACCTAGTCCTGCACACATGCTGCTCCATCAGCCCCTCCTGGTCCTCAACCTTCTCCTCGCCTCTATCCCTCCTCCTTTTCGTCGCTCTTCTCCTATCACACTCACCGTTCGAAATCCCCAAGACACGCTCAGCAATAACACGACGCACTTCCACATCTTTCCCTGGAATTGGTCTCCATCTCGCCAGGCTGCCAAGAACACGAGGTCCTTTACCAACACGAGCAGGGGGTCCAGGGAGAAAACAACTAACTATCTTATGATCACTCCAACGGTCTACTCTCTTATCTCCGAGCGGCTTGATAAAATCGCATCTGGGGTCTAGTCCAGTGTGACACCAATCCTTAGGTACAGCTATGTAGTCCAGGACCTTATATGTGTTCATGCTACTTCGGAAAGTCGTACATCTCTCACCGTGAGTCTTTATCAGGGTCAACTGCAGACGTGCCATGGCCATGCACAAGCTCCTACTCATGTAGTCTCTGTACTTCTCACGCATTTTCTCAAACCCTCCCTGGCTGCTCTTACCTGTGGAGGCCTGCACACCTTTCCCCGTGACCTGCACCCTATCAATGGTGACATCTTGATGGACCTCAACATTCGCATCCATCATGATTACAACCTCCTTTATCCCAAACTTTTTCCTAAGCTCGATGATCGTCTCAACAAGCTCTAACAAGATGTCCTGATAGAAAGTAAACATACGATCCATTTGGGCGGCTGATCGCCCATAGAACTCAACATGAGGAAAATACAATGAGGCAACTATTAGAGCACCGATTCTGGGACCCCGAAGGGCAACAACAACGAATCTTCTACGCTCTCTAGTCTCAAGAATGCTATCCTGCAACCCATTTGCAATCAAAACCCCTGCATTCCCCTCAATACATCTGCGATCGTGAGCATCATCCCCAAGAACATGTTGCGTGGACCACTTAGCTTCATACCCTAATTCGTGCACGAGGTACGACGGTACATTCTGGCACTCCTGGAGGCCGATAAGTTCCATCCCCTCGTGTTTCAAGAAACCCAAAGCATGCGATGTTTCAACTCCATCACCCTTCATTTTGATATTCCACGATGCGGTCCGAATCCGCTGTGGCCGTCGTCAAAAACGATTATGTTGGTTGAGTTCGGTCTGCCAGTTCGCAACGTGGATCGACGCGCTGATCTTCTCAACCTCGGAGGTCTTCAACTTCCACCCCTCCTCAGATGACCACGTGCCCAAGCACACCCTGTTACTCATATCATTGTTGTTGGGAAAGCCCAAAGCCCAGGAAATACTGGGTGGTCCATATTCCACCCGCACAGTAGCATTCTGCTCTTGAGGAGTACTGCCCTTGCGCTTGTGATACGTAGCGATGAGCTTCGATCCCGCTTGTATTTGTTGAACTTTCCATGGGGCCGTCTCCACCTTCACACTGATGTAACTCTGAATCGCTGGACCAAACTTATCATCAGCCCAAAGCTCTCCAGTCCTGGACGTAACTGCTTCATGAATAGCACGTTGCAGATCCCAAATCTGATCTTTCGTAATGCTGGTCTCAAGAATGAACTTGATCCTGAACAAGCCGTATGGTTTTCGTGTATTCTCTCTCTGAGTCGCTATATCATCAAGAACTTTCACTGGCACCTGCTTCGAGCGATCTTCAAATTTACAAAATATATTCTCCACCATCCACGTGACAATCCTAGTACCCCTTTCCTCCGACATGATGTTGTTTGTCCTCGCCGTCAGGTCCCTCGGATCTCCTGAAGTCCAGCCTTGCAAACTGATCCATCCTGGTTTGAAATCGGTCCTGGTTTTGTTCCATTCAACGCGTGAGGCTGTGAATCTCGTTGAACCTGATGATCCTGCCTCCGACGGTGGCGCTCCCGTTCCAACACCAAGATTCTGAGGGGGGTGTCCTTGGATGGCGGCAAAGAGCTGTGCATTTATTTTCTTCTGATCTTCTTGGCCCTTCTGAAGATCTGAGATATCTTTCCGCAGCGGTTCCAATTCACGATGCACATCCTTGACCATCTCATTCTTAATATCTGTGAAAGTCGCCTTCAACTCATCTTTCATCGAAGAAAATTCACCTCTGAGAATTGAAATCGCAACAACCTGCTCCTCACCAACTGCTGCGCCTCTACCGAGACCTTTTGCAGCAACGTGGCGTGGAGACGCTGGCGCACGAGCACGTTTTGTCCGCTCATCCACTCCAGTCTCACCATCACGCTTTCCAGGAAGAGCCATATCAGCATCCCCATCCCCCATATGTTGCTGTCCTGATACTACCGCTGCTGCTGCCGCCAGTTCTCCTGCTTCCCCTTCTGCCTGCTGCTGCTGTCGAAGACGTGCTGCCTGCTGTTCTTCAGACGTCATTTCTGGAATGGCAAGGTGATTACCGACGTATCTGGTTCCTGGACGATTAAGTGTCTGAATGAAATTATCAATCTGATCGATATCCAAAGAAAAACCTTCGTCTGCTCCCAAATCTGAGAACTCGTCACCGACAATGGGGTCCTCCTGAGCCTGCGCCGTCTTTCTCCTCTTGTACGCTCTGTCCAGTGCCCTGAAATCGTACTCCGAAGGGAGCCTCTTCCTCTCTGTCTCCGCCGTGACGAATACTGAAGATCAATCCACAACAATGCTCGAGAATAACACAAGCGAGAGACAAAATTGGGATGTGTGGTATACAGTTCGGGTATGGAGAGCAAAACTGAAATCCCTGACTGCACGATGCAGCTCGAGGAGCCCCCCGACGGGCCAAGGCCGGGGGAGAGCGGGAGGTAAACTCCGCTTCCCCAACCTTGGTTACCGCCGGGGAACTCGTAGAGCTTCCTAGCTCGACTTAAGTTGAGAAAACCGATTGCACCTACCAACATTCCGACTCATAGTGAATATTTGTTCACCTCTGAATGCGACAGGCAGACGCGTCGGATGTCTGCGAATCGACTCCTGTCATTACCAGCCCTGCAGCCCCCCTACACCCCGAGTTAAGTGCAGAAAACCGACAGCACCTCTCATAATGACTCGAACAATACAATAGTTTCGCGGACCTAGTTCGAGCAGCAGACCGAGGTCCGAGCTCTGGATTCGAAAGGCGGACGTGCCTGATCTCGTCAAATCGATTACTGTGACAACAAGCACTGTAGCCCCCCTCAGCGCGAGTTGGTCAAGAAAACCGAGAGCACTCCTTAAGATGACTCGACCAATACAAATAATTTCGCGATTCTAGATCGGGCAGCAAACCGAGTCCAGAGCTCTAGATTCGACAGACAAACGCAACTGATGATTCTGAATCGGTTTCTGCAAGTATCACTTCCGTAGCTGTCCTATAGCTCGAGTTAAGTACAGAAAACCGAGAGCGTCCGTCAAGATGACTCGAATAATACGAATAGGTTTGCGGACCTAGCTCGGCTAGCAGACCGAGTTCAGACCTCTGGGTTCAACAGGCGAACCCGCCTGATGATTCTAAATCCATAAGCTGTGCTGACCAGCTGCCCTGAAGCTCGAGTTATCTTGAGAAAACCGCGACCGCGTATCAAGATGACTCGAAACGGCCGATCCCGCCAGAGTGCTTTTTGGCAGTAAAAGGTACCCGATCGAGCGGAGATTAAGATGGCGAGCGGCAATAAGATCGAATATCACGGGAAGAAATACTAGAGCTCTAACGAATGGTCAAATTTCGAGAACAAAATTTTCAACCGACCAACAGTCAGCAAAAGTTCTGTCGAGATTTTTCTTGCCAACTAGCTCTCCAGCGCGCCGGAACCTGCTGTTGTCCAAAACCCGGATAGCGAAGCCAGAGAAGGCGCGCGCAGACGAGTCTCGCGGCAGCGATCTCGGCGGTGCTGCTGGCGCCGCGCGTGCCCCTTTGCTCGCCTCAGGTGCTTCACACGCTGCGTGCGCATGGCCGGTGCACGTCTTGAACGTGCGCGGAGGTGCCAGCTTCTGAAGGGCTGCCAAAGCTGCTTGCAAATGTGCGTGGTGGCATGGGAAAGCTCGCCTGACGCGCTCCTGACAGGCAGAGAGCAACGCTTCCACGCGTGCCTGCACGCGCGGGCGAGGGCTGCCCGGGAAGCTTCGCGAGGCCTCTGGGGCACGTCCGCGAGGCCTCTGGACCACGTTCTACGGGAACGTATTGGAACAGACGCTCCGGGACACGCTGCGGAACCCGAACGGCCACGGAAGGGCACGTGGAGCGGTGGGCGGAAGAGTGCGGCGGCGTACGCGCACCGGCCGGCTTCTTCTCTAACAACCCTACGTAGCCCACGAGGCTATCCGGGACTGGGCGCCGGCGGTAAACCGTCAACCTTGGTTACCGCCGGGGAACTCGCAGAGCTTCCAAGCTCGACTTAAGTCGAGAAAACCGACAGCACCTACCAACATTCTGACTCATAGTGAATATTTTTTGACCTCTAAATGCGACAACCGGACGCGTCTGCTGTCTGCGAATCGATTCCTGTCATTACCAGCCCCGCAGCCCCCCAACAGCCCGAGGTCAGTGCAGAAAACCAACAGCATCTCTCAGGATGACTCGAACAATACAATAGTGTCGTGAACCTAGTTCGGGTAGCAGACCGAGTTCCGAGCTCTGGATTCGACAGGCGGACGCGCATGATCTCTTAAAATCGATTCATATGACAACCAGCACTGTAGCCCCCTCTCAGCGCAAGTTGAGTGAAGAAAACCGAGAGCACTTCTCAAGATTACTCGAACAATACGAATAATTTCGCGATTCTAGATCGAGGAGAAGACCGAGTTCAGAGCTGTGGATTCGACGAACAAACGCAACTAACGATTATGAATCAGTTTCTGTAAATATCAGCTCTGTAGCTGTCGTACAGCTCGAGTTAAGTACAGAAAACCGAGAGTTTCTGTCAAGATGGCTCGAATAATACGAACAGGTTTGCGGATCTAGCTCGGCTCACAGACCGAGTTCAGACCTCTGGGTTCAACAGGCGAACGCGCCTGATCATTCTGCATGCATTAGCTGTGCTTACCAGCTCTGTAGCTGCCCTAGAGCTCGAGTTATGTTCATAAAACCATCAGCGAATATCAAGATGACTCGAAACGGCCGATCCCGCCAGAGTGCTTTTTGGCCTTTAAAGTTACCCGATCGAGCTGAGATCAAGATGGCGAGCGGGAATAAGATCGAATATCACGGGAAAAAATACTAGAGATCTAACGAATGGTCAAATTTCGAGAACAAATTTTTCAACCGACCAACAGTCAGCAAAAGTTCCGTCGAGATTTTTCTTGCCAACTAGCTCTCCAGCGCGCCGGAACTGGGCGCCGGCGGTAAACCGTCAACCTGGTTACCGCCGGGGACCTCGTAGAGCTCCAAGCCACGCGTCATAAGTCCACGCGTGTCTCTGGAGTGCGCACGGTGAAATGTTTCCAATAATAAAATGGACACATACATGTACGAGTTGCACTGCGTCTTTCAGCGCGCGAGAGCGATGCTGCCGCGGCAGCGAACATGTAGGTAGACATGCACAGATGGACAAGCATGCGAAAATACGATCGACGTCAGCAGGCGCGGCAACGCACCGGGCACGAGCGCGCGCACGCACATGCGCGCGCACGAGAATATATACAAAATCTCACGCGGGCACGCACTCACAACCACGCGCGCTCACTCGCGCGCGGGCACCCCCTCACGCACACACACACACGCACACCCACACACACACACGCGCACAAACACACACACACACACACACACACACGCACCAACAAAAAATCACACACACACACACACACACGCGCGCGCATACAGACACGAACACAGACACAGACACAGACGCACCCGCACGCACACGCACACACACACACACAGACGCGGCCGCGCACACGCACACACACACACACACACACACACCTGCCTGCCAGACACACACACACACAAACGCAAACATCTACAGATACAGACGGACCGACGCCTTCGCACTCACAAACCGACCCCCCGCTGCTCAGCGCTCTCATTCCCCCGCGAAATCCTTGCGCCCCCGCGCACCCCGCCACCCCCCATTTCCGCCGGCGCTCCGGAGGGGGGAGGCACCGCCCCATGTCGGGGCCGGCCCTCCCTCCACTCCATCCACTCCGCCCTCGCGGAGCGCTGGAGGGGGGGGATGAGGGGGGGGGGGGGGCGCGGGCGGCGCCTGCACCGCGCGCGCACACACGCACACAAACGCACACACACACACACACGCACGCACACACACACACACACACACACACAAACAGACAAACGCAGACACAGCCACACACACACACACACACGCGCCCCCACACACACCACCTGCCAGACACGCACACGCACACGCACACACACACACACGCACACAGACATACACACACACACACACACACACAATCCACAGACACGGACACACTGACGACGTCGCACTTACACACCCATCCCCACACTGGTCAGCGCTCTCCGCCCCCGCCACCCCCCTGCCGCCCCTGCGCGCCCCGCCCCCCCTGCTCTTCCCGCCGGCGCTCCGGAGGGGGGAGGCACCGCCCCATGTCGGGGCCGGCCCTCCCTCCACTCCATCCACTCCGCCCTCGCGGAGCGCCGGAGGAAAGGGCGGAGGGGGAGGGAAGGAGGCGGGCGCAGGCGGCGCCAGCACCGTGCGCGCACGCACACACACACACACGCACACACGCACACCCACGCACACACAAGCACACACACACACGCACACACACGCACACACACACACACGCGCACACGCACCCGAACACACACAAACACACACGCACACACGCAAGCAAGCACATGCGCATACACGCACACGTAAACACGCACACACACACACCTATATATACATGCACATACACGCAAACATAAACACACCCGCACACACACACACACACACACGGACGCGCACAAACACACAAACACACATACCCACACGCGCAAACACACACACACACACATACACGCACACACATGCACACAGACGCACACATACACACGCACACCCACGCACGCACACACACACACACACACACACACATACGCAAACACACACACACACACACGCACACGCACCCGAAGACACACACACACACACGCAAGCACATGCGCATACACGCACACGTAAACAAGCACAGACTCCCATGCACAGACACGCAAACATAAACACACACGCACACACACAGACGCGCACAAGCACACTCACACACACACATACACACACGCACAGACACACGCTCTCTCACACACACACACACACACGTCCACACAATCCTCCTGCGCGCACGCACACACACACGCACACACACACACACATACACACACAGCCACGGAGAGACGCACGCACACACACACACAAACGCACAAACACACCGACAGAGCGAGTTGCAAACAACCACGCGCGCACACAAAGCACACGAACACACACACACACACCGGCCACACACACACGCACGCACACACCCACAACCACGCCCACACACACGCACACACACGAACACACACACACACACACAAACAGAAAATACACACGCACACACACACACACACACGCACACGCACGCACACCCGCACACAGACAGCCAATCACAGCCAGAACGAAAACATTTGCACAAGCCCTCGCGCGAGCGAGCACGCAAAAGACGCACGCGCGAACGCGCAAACAAGCTGCCGCACACGCGCGCGCACATTCAAAATGCAAAATGAAATGCTCTCCCCATGCGCACGCACAGGCACGCACACAGACGGAAAGACAAACGCGAACAAGACACACTCCAGGTGCAGGCTAAAACGGTAATCACACGCAACCTGCCACGCAGGCACTCACAGACACACACACACACACACACGCCGACCACACCCTCTCACTCTTTCACACACACAAACTCCCACACACGCGGAGACGCACACATGCACACGGACGCCGACACGTACAAACACACAAGCCGCCCCACACCCCACCCCAATACACGAAAACACATGTGCACGCGGACGCACGCACAGTGACTGAGAGACACACACATACACACAGAAAGGCACACTCGAAATGCACCCTACATCAGTGACCACAAACCTACGGCCACGCACGCACACACGCACACACACACACACACACACACACGCAGCCACACGCACACACCCAAAACCCCCTCAGCAACACACGCACGCACCCAGCACACAAACACACACGCACACACATAAACACACGCACACACACACACACACACGCACAAACGCAAACACACCCGCACACATACGCACGCACGCGAACACACGCACACACACACACACACACACACACCGTGTAAAGCACCGACCAGACGCCAGCGCCCACAAGCCGAACACGCGCGCGCGCTCACGCCAACACGCCACCGACTGCCACACCCAACGCACATTCAAGATGCAAACGTGACGTCCGCACATATCGCACGCCGCGCGCGCAAGCACGCACCCGCACACACACACAGACACAAAGACACGCAGAAACAAGGATACACAGACACACAGAAAACCAGTCACAAGGACACACAGACACCCAGACACGCAGACACTCAGAGACACAGACACACGGACGCACAAACACACAGACATACAGACACACAGACACGGACACACGGACACACGGACACAAAAGACACACGGACATACAGACACACAGACACACTGACACACAGACACACAGACACACAGACACATAGAAAAGCAGACACACGGACACACAGACAAACAGACACACAGACATACAGATACATAGACACACAGACACACAGACACACGGACACACGGATACACTGACACCAACACACAGACACACAGACACACCATCACCAACACACAAAGACTGACAGACACACAGACACGCAGACACACAGTCACACAGACACACGGACACACACAGGGACACACAGGACACACAGACACACAGACACACAGACACACAGACACACAGACACATACACACACAGACAAACTAACACACTGACACACTGACACACAGAAACACAGACACACAGACACACTCACACACGGACACACAGACACACAGGCAACCGGACACACAGATACACAGACACACAACCACACGGACACAAAGAAAGACAGAAAAAACCGACACACAAGCACAGGGACACACAGACACACAGACACGCAGACACACAGACACAGAGACCCACAGACACACAGACACACGGACACTCAGACGCACAGACACACAGACATACAGACACACAGACACAAGGAAAGACAGAAATACAGAAAACCAGGCTCACAGACTCACAGACACACAGACAAACGGACACACAAACACACAAGGACACACAGGCACCCAGACACGCAGACACTCAGACACACAGACACGCGGACACACAAACGCACAGGCATACAGACACAGAGACACAGACACACAGACACACGGACACAAAGACACGCGGACATACAGACACACAGACACACTGACACACAGACACACAGGGGACACACAGACACACAGACACACAGACACACAGACACACAGACACACGGACACACAGAACAAACAGACCCACAGACATACAGACACATAGACACACAGACACACAGACACACTGACACACTGACACACTGACACCAACACACAGACACACAGACACACGGACACACGGACACACTGACACCAACACACAGACACACAGACACACCAACACCAACACACAAAGCCTGACAGACACAAAGACACACAGGCACACGGACACACAGACACGCAGACACACAGTCACACAGACACACGGACACACCCAGGGACACACAGACACACTGACACACAGACACACAGACACACAGACACACAGACACACAGTCACATACACACACAGACACACTAACACACTGACACACTGACACACAGAAACACAGACACACAAACTCACAGACACACAGACACACAGGCAACCGGACACATAGATACACAGACACACAGACACACGGACACACAGACACACACACACACACACACATTCGCATAGACACACAAACACGCAAACAAACGAACACACAGACATACAGACACACAAATACACAAACACACAGACACACAGACACTCAGGCACACTAACACACACAGCACCAGACACACAAACACACAGACACTCAGACACACAGACACACAGGCACACAGACACACAGACACACAGGCACAAGCAGACACGCAGAAACACCAACACACAGACACGCAGACACAAGGGCACACAGACACGCAGGCACAAAGCCACACAGACACACAGACACACAGAAAAACAGATACACAGACACACTGACACACTGACACACAGACACACAGACGCCAAAAAAAAACACTGACACACAGACACTAGGACACACAGACACAGAGACACACAGACACACGGACACCCAGACACCCAGACACACAGACCCGCAGACACACAGACACACAGACACACAGACACACAGACACACAGCCACACAGCCACACAGACACACAGACACACAGAGAGACAGAAACACAGGCACACAGGCACACAGACACACAGACACACAGACACACAGACACACAGACACACAGACACACAGACAGACAGACAGACAGACAGACAGACAGACAGACAGACAGACAGACAGACAAACAAACACACAGACAGACAGACAGACAGACGGGGCTGCCAGCGCCACGCGCGCACACACAGACACTGACACACACACACACACACACACACACACGCGCACACACACACACGCAAATACACGCGCACAGACAGACAGACAAGCACACACACACACACACACAGACGCACAGAAAGACAAACACACAGACGATCCACAGACAGACAGACACACAGACATACTGACACACAGACACTCAGACACAAAGACACGCAGACGCACACAGAGACAGAAACACAGAAAACCAGTCACAAGGACACACAGACAGCCAGACACGCAGACACTCAGACACACAGACACACAGACACACGGACACACAAACACACAGACATACAGACACACAGACACGGACACACGGACACACGGACACAAAAGACACAGGACACACAGACACACAGACCACTGACACCACAGACCACTCAGGGACACACAGACAACAGACACACAGACACACACACACACAGACACCACGGACAGACAGACCAACGCACACACAGACATTACAGACATAATAGACACACAGGGCACACCAGACACACGGTACCACACGGACACACCCGAAACAACACACCAGTACACAACAGACCACAACAGGCACCAAACCACACGCAGACTGACAGACACACAGACACACAGACACACGGACACACGGGACACAGCAGCCACACATCCACACAGGGACACACGGAAACACGAAGGGACCACAAAGACACACAAACACACAGACAAATACACACCCAGACACACAGATACACAGACACACAGAAACACAGACACACGGACACACCGACACACTGACACACAGAAACACAGACACACAGACACACTGACGCACGGACACACCGACACACAGGCAACCACACACACAGATACACAGACACACAGACACACGGACACAAATAACGACAGAAAGAAAGACACAGAGGCACAGGGACACACAGACACACAGACACACAGACACACAGACACATAGACACAGAGACCGGCAGACACACAGACACACAGATACACAGACACACGGACAATAAGACACACAGACACACAGACACACAGACACACAGAAAGACAGAGAGACAGAAACACAGACACACAGACACACATACACACAGACACACAGACAAACTGACACACAGACACACAGACACACAGACACACAGACACAGAGACACAGAGACACACAGGCACACAAACGCGCAGACAAACAAACACACAGAAAAGACTGACAGACGCACAGACACACAGACCCACGGACACACGGACACACAGACACACAGTCCACACAGACACACAGGACACACGGACAAACAACAGGGACACAACAGACACACTGAACACCGGACACCAGACAAACAGGACACACAGGTGGGGGGGGGACACACAGTCACTTACACAGGCAGACACACTAACAAACGACACACTGACACACAAGAAACACGGACACACGACACACTCAAACACGGACACACCAGACACACCCCCCAGGCAATGGACCACACAGATACACAGAACACAGACCACGGACACAAAGAAAGACAGAGAAAAAAAAACAGAGACACACAAGCACGGCACCGGGACACACAGACACACAGACACGCAGACACACAGACACAGAGACCCACAGACACACAGACACACAGACACACAGACACACGGACACTCAGACACACAGACACACAGACATACAGACACACAGACACAA
The DNA here is from genome assembly GCA_963575745.1 of Prorocentrum cordatum. NCBI lineage: Eukaryota > Dinophyceae > Prorocentrales > Prorocentraceae > Prorocentrum > Prorocentrum cordatum. The sequence goes on along the minus strand of CAUYUJ010005026.1, from coordinate 15,339 downwards.
GGAAAGACAGAAAAACAGAAAACCAGGCTCACAGACACACAGACACACAGACACACATACACACAGACACACAGACAAACGGTCACACAGACACACAAACACACAGACACACGGACACACACACAGAAGCATAGACACACAAACACGCAGACAAACAAACACACAGACATACAGACACACAAATGAACAACCACATAAACACAAAGACACTCAGGCACACTGAAACACACAGCACCAGACACACAGACACACAGACACTCAGACACACAGACACACAGGCACACAGACACACAGACACACAGACACACAGGCACACGCAGACACGCAGAAACACCAACACACAGACACGCAAACACAAAAGCACACAGACACGCAGGCACAAAGCCACACAAACACACAGACACACAGACAAACAGATACACAGACACACTGACACACTGACACACAGACACACAGACGCAAAAAAAAACACTGACACACAGACACTCAGACACGCAGACACACAGACACACAGACACACGGACACCCAGACACCCAGACACACAGACACGCAGACACACAGACACACAGACACACAGACACACAGACACACAGACACACAGCCACACAGCCACACAGACACACAGACACACAGAGAGACAGAAACACAGGCACACAGGAACACAGACACACAGACACACAGACACACAGACACACAGACACACAGACACACAGACAAACAGACAGACAGACAGACAAACACACAGACAGACAGACCGACGGGGCTGCCAGCGCCACGCGCGCACACACAGACACTGACACACACACACACACACACAAACACGCGCACACGCACACGCAAATACACGCGCACAGACAGACAGACAAGCACACACACACACACAGACGCACAGAAAGGCAGACACACAGACAGATCCACAGACAGACAGACACACAGACATACTGACATATAGACACGCAGACACACAGACACAAAGACACGCAGAAACAAGGATACACAGACACACAGAAAACAGACACACAGACACACGGACACACAAACACACAGACATACAGACACACAGACACGGACACACAGACACACGGACACAAAAGACACACGGACGTACAGACACACAGACACACTGACACACAGACACACAGACACACAGACACACAGACACACAGAAACACAGACACACGGACACACAGACAAAGCGACACACAGACATACAGACACATAGACACACAGACACACAGACACACGGACACACGGACACACTGACACCAACACACAGACACCCAGACACACCAACACCAACACACAAAGACTGACAGACACACAGACACACGGACACACGGACAAACGGACACGCAGACACACAGTCACACAGGCACACGGACACACCGAGGGACACACTGACACACAGACACACAGACACACAGACACACAGACACACAGACACACAGACACACAGACACACAGACACACAGTCACATACACACACACACACACACAGACACACTAACACACTGACACACTGACACACAGAAACACAGACACACAGACACACTCACACACGGACACACAGACACACAGACACACAGGCAACCAGACACACAGATACACAGACACACAGACACACGGACACAAAGGAAGGCAGAAAAAACAGACACACAAGCACAGGGACACACAGACACACAGACACGCAGACACACAGACACAGAGACCCACAGACACACAGACACACAGACACACAGACACACGGACACTCAGACACACAGACACACAGACATACAGACACACAGACACAAGGAAAGACAGTAAGACAGAAAACCAGGCTCACACACACACACAGACACACGGACACACATGCACACAGACACACAGACAAACGGACACACAGACACACAAACACACAGACACACAGACACACACACACACAGACGCATAGACACACAAACACGCAGACAAACAAACACACAGACATACAGACACACAAATACACAAACACACAAACACATAAACACACAGACACTCAGGCACACTGAAACACACAGCACCAGACACAAGGACACACAGACACTCAGACACACAGACACACAGACACACAGGCACTCAGACACACAGACACACGGACACACAAACACATAACCACACAGACATACAGACACACTGACACGGACACACGGACACACGGACACAAAAGACACACGGACATACAGACACACAGACACACAGACACACAGACACACAGACACACAGACACACAGACACACAAACACACAGACACACAGACACACGGACACACAGACAAACAGACACACAGACATACAGACACATAGACACACAGACACACAGACACACGGACACGCGGGACACACTGACACCAAACACAAGACACACAGACACAACCAACACCAAACACACCAAAGACTGGACGGACACACAGACACACAGGACACATGGACCACGCACACGCAGACACACAAGTACACAGGACACACGGACACAAAAGCAGACACACAGACACACTGACACACGGACACACAAAAACACAGACACACAGACACACAGACACACAGTCACATACACACACAGACACACTAACACACTGACACGCTGACACACAGAAACACAGACACACAGACACACAGACACACTCACACACGGACACACAGACACAGGACACACAGATACACAGACACACAGACACACGGAAACAAAGAAAGACAGAAAAAAACAAACACACAAGCACAGGGACACACAGACACACAGTACACAAGACACGCAGACACACAGACACAGAGGACCCACAGGACACACAGACACACAGGACACACAGACACCAAGGACACTCAGACACACAGACCACACACCACACTACGACCCACAACAGACACAAGGAAAGACAAAAGACAGAAAACAGGGTCAGTTTGACGCACAGGACACACAGACACACATACACACCAGACACACAGGACACACGGAAACACAGACACACCAAAAACACACCAGCACACACAGGAACACACACACACAGACCGCATAGACACACAAACACGCGACAAACAAAAAACACAAGACAGACAGACACACAAAAAACAAACACACAGACAACCGGACACTCAGACATCACTGGGACACACATGACACACATGACACACAGGACACGCAGGACACACAGGACACACAGGACACACAGGACACACAGGGCACACAGGACACACAGGACACACATGACACACAGGACACACAGGACACACAGGACACACAGGACACACAGGACACACAGGACACACAGGACACACAGGACACACAGGACACACAGGACACACAGGACACACAGGACACAGAGGACACACAGACACACTGACACACTGAACACAAACATACAGACCGCAAAAAAAAAAAACTGACACAAGACACTCAGACAACACAGACAACTCAAAGACACACAGACCCAACGGACACCCAGACCAGACACCCAGACACAAGACACGAAGACACACACAACACACAGAAACACGGACACACCCACACACACCCACACACACCCAGACACACACAGACACACACAGACACAACAGACACACACAGACACACAGACACACAGACACACAGACACACAGACACACAGACACACAGACACACGGACACACAGACAAACAGACACACAGACATACAGACACACGGACACACGGACACACTGACACCAACACACAGACACACAGACACACCAACACCAACACACAAAGACTGACAGACACACAGACACACAGACACACGGACACACGGACACGCAGACACACAGTCACACAGGCACACGGACACACCGAGGGACACACTGACACACAGACACACAGACACACAGACACACAGACACACAGACACACAGACACACAGACACACAGACACACAGTCACATACACACACAGACACACTAACACACTGACACACTGACACACAGACACACAGACACACAGACACACTCACACACGGACACACAGACACACAGGCAAACGGACACACAGATACACAGACACACAGACACACGGACACAAAGAAGGACAGAAAAAAAACAGACACACAAGCACAGGGACACACAGACACACAGACACGCAGACGCACAGACACAGCGACCCACAGACACGCAGACACTCAGACACACAGACACACGGACACTCAGACACACAGACACACAGACATACAGACACACAGACACAAGGAAAGACAGAAAGACAGAATACCAGGCTCACAGACACACAGACACACAGACACACAGACACACAGACGAACGGACACACAGACACACAAACACACAGACACACAGACACACACACACACACAGACGCATAGACACACAAGCACGCAGACAAACAGACACACAGAAACACAGACACACAGACACACAGACACACAGACCACACAGGCACACGCAGACACGCAGAAACACCAACACAAAAAACACGCAGGACACAAGGGCACACGGACACGCAGGCACAAAGCCACACAGACACACAGGACACAGAGACACACAGACAAACACAGATCACACGACACACTGACACACTGCACACAGACACACACATTCACAAAACACACAAAACACACAGACAATCAGGCACACTGACACACACAGCACCAGACACAAGGACACACAGACAACTGGGCCACACAGACACACCAGGCACACACAACACAGACAGCTCAGACAACACACACACGGACACACAAACCACACGGGACATTACAGACCACACTGACACGGACAACACGGGACACACGGACACAAAAAGACACCACGGGACATACAGGACACACAGACACGACAGACACACAGACACACAGAGAGACAGAAACACAGGCACACAGGCACACAGACACACAGACACACAGACACACAGACACACAGACACACAGACACACAGGCATGCAGACACACGGACACACAGACACACTGACACCAACACACAGACACACTGACACCAACACACAGACACACAGGCACACCAACACCAACACACAAAGACTGACAGACACGCATGCACACAGACACACGGACGCACGGACACGCACACGCACACAGTCACACAGACACACGGACACACACAGGGACACGCAGACACACTGACACACAGACACACAGACACACAGACACACAGGCACACAGACACACAGTCACATACACACACAGACAAACTAACACACTGACACACTGACACACAGAAACACAGACACACAGACACACACACACGGACACACAGACACACAGGCAACCGGACACGCAGATACACAGACACACACACACACGGACACGAAGAAAGACAGAAAAAACGGACACACAAGCACAGGGACACACTGACACACAGACACGCAGACACACAGACACAGAAACCCACAGACACACAGACGCACAGACACACAGACACACGGACACTCAGACACACAGACACACAGACATACAGACACACAGACACAAGGAAAGACAGAAATACAGAAAACTAGGCTCACAGACTCACAGACACAGAGACGAACGGACACACAAACACACAAACACACAGACACACAGACACACGCACAGACGCATGGACACACAAACACGCAGACAAACAAACAAACGGACACACAAACACACAAACACACAGACACACAGACACACGCACAGACGCATGGACACACAAACACGCAGACAAACAAACACACAAACACGCAGACAAACAAACACACAGACATACAGACACACAAATACACAAACACACAGACACACAGACACACAGGCACACTGACACACACAGCACCAGACACACAGACACACAGACACTCAGACACGCAGACACACAGGCACACAGACACACAGACACACAGACACACAGACACACAGAAGAAGAAACACCTACACAAAACACCCCAACACACGGACCAAGAGGGCACACGGACACGCAGGCACAAAGCCACACAGACACACAGACACACAGACACACTGACAAACAGATACACAGGCACACTGACACACTGACACACAGACACACAGACGCAAAAAAAAAACACTGACACACAGACACTCAGACACACAGAACCACAGACCACACGGACAACAAACACAACAGGGACACACAGCCACAACAACCACACAGACACACAGACACCCAAGAAGAGAACAGAAACAAGGCACACAGGCACACAGGACACAAAGACACAACAGGACACACAGACACACAGACGCACAGACACACAGACAGGACAGGACAGACAGGACAGACAGACACACAAACACACAGACAGACAGACCGACGGAGCTGCCAGCGCCACACGCGCGCACACACAGACACTGACACACACACACACACACACACACACACACACACACACACACACACACACACACACACACACGCACACACACACACACACGCGCACACACACACACGCAAATACACGCGCACAGACAAACACACAAGCACACACACAGACGCACAGAAAGTCAGACACACAGACAGATCCACAGACAGACAGACACACAGACATACTGGCATACAGACACGCAGACACACAGACACAAAGACACGCAGACACAAGGATACACAGACACACAGAAAACCAGTCACAAGGACACACAGACACCCAGACACGCAGACACTCAGACACACAGACACACGGACACACAAACACACAGACATACAGACACACAGACACGGACACACGGACACACGGACACAAAAGACACACGGACATACAGACACACAGACACACTGACACACAGACACACAGACACACGGACACACAGACACACAGACACACAGACACACAGACACACGGACACACAGACAAACAGACACACAGACATACAGACACATAGACACACAGACACACAGACACACGGACACACGGACACACTGACACCAACACACAGACACACGGACACACCAACATCAACACACACAGACTGACAGACACACAGACACACAGACACACGGACACACGGACACGCAGACACACAGTCACACAGACACACGGACACACACAGGGACACACGGACACACAAACACACAGACACACAGACAACCAGACACACAGATACACAGACACACAGACACACATACACACGGACACACCGACACACTGACACACAGAAACACAGACACACAAACACACTGACGCACGGACACACCGACACACAGGCAACCACACACACAGATACACAGACCCACAGACACACGGACACAAAGAATGACAGAAAGACTGACACAGAGGCACAGGGACACACAGACACACAGACACACAGACACACAGACACACAGACACACAGACACACAGACACATAGACACAGAGACCGACAGACACACAGACACACAGACCCACAGACACACGGACAATCAGACACACAGACACACAGACACACAGACACACTGACACACAGAAAGACAGAAAGACAGAAACACAGACACACAGACACACATACACACAGACACACAGACAAACGGACACACAGACACACAGACACACAGACACACAGACACACAGACACACAGACACACAGGCACACAAACACGCAGACAAACAAACACACAGACATACAGACACACAAATACACAAACACACAGACACACACGCACATACACTCAAGCATACTGACACACACAGCACCAGATACACAGACACTCGCAGCGCAGCCTTGCCCTAGTCTGCCCGCTCCGCCCCCCCCCCCCGGCTTGCTTCCCCTCTCTTGCCCCCTCAAAACCCAGCCCCCACCGCACCCCCCGCCCTATCGACCCGCATGCCAGGCGGACCCCGCAGACGGATCCAGCTGATTACCCTGCATATCCACGCCCCCCCCTCGGGTCCCCTCCGAGACCCGCTGCGACGCGCGCGTCGCATCCCCCAAATCGCAGATGCGCTGGAACGCAGCCAAGTTCTCGATCCTTCCCGCGCCGAAACCTGTGACCACTCGCGCGGCGCCGCCGCCACTCGACGGTCCAGGCGGCTCCGCGCGCCTCGGGCGCACCAACACCCCCCCTCGTATATACGCGCCCTCGCCCGCGGCAGCCCCCTCCTCGACCGCGACGGGGCCGGGCGCAGGTCGCGCCGCCAAACGCGCCGACCTCCTCCGAGGGACCTCCGCCTCTGACCGAGGCCCCACCTTTTGCTGCCCCGACGCTGGAGCCCTCCCCGCCCCCAGTCTTACCCCCTCAGCGCCGCCCCCCATCTCCTCCGCTGCCACATCTTTCCCCCCCGCGACACTCGCGCACGCCACATCGCCACCTAGACCCCCACCGCCCGCGCGCGCCCCCGCGGGCCCTCGAGCACCTCGGACGCGGCCTGGCCCAGGGACGTCGCGCTCCCCGCCGACATCCCTAACTCCAACCGCGGTCACCGCGCCACCCGCCGCCCCTGCATCCAAGCGAGGCGCCGCCGTCTTCCCCCGCGCGCGCCGCGCGGCAGAACGCGGAGCGGCGCCACCCGGCGAGCCAGAGCCCCCCCCCTCTCTCGGAGACACCGCCCCCCCGCCAACCCCAGCGGTCAAGTCGCGGACGCCTGCCGCGCCCCTTGACTCGGCTGCGCCCGAAGCCGCGCCCTTCGTCGTGACCGCTAGCCGCCCAGCGGGACCATCACCATCGACGGCGCGCCCCTCCCCTGACTCGGAAACCGCACACTTCCTCCGCAGGCGCCTGCTCGCGGAACGCGGCTTGGCAGCGGCAACCGAGACAACGCCTCCCCTGCGTCCTCCACGGCCTAGCCCTGCACCAACTCCACCGCCGGACGTAGGCTCACCCCCCGACCCGACAAAGGCCGAAGCCCCGGCCCGATCGCCAGCGACGCCGCGCGCGCGCCCGTTCCCTCGGGCCGACGACGCCCCACTCCCCCCCTTGCGCTCCGTCGCTCCGTCGGCGTCACCGCCAACAGCCCCACCCCCGCCCCATCCGCCGCCACCAGACGCACTCGCATCACCGCCCCCCGGCCCACTCCCGCCACTGCCCTGCCCCTCACGCGCTGCGCCCACCTCTGTCGCACCTGCGCCCGCGCCCTGCCCCTGACCGCGGCCCAGGCGGCAATACACTGCCATGTACGCCTCCTTCTGCTTGATGTGCGCCGGCTCGCCTCGGATCAAGCGCGGTGGCTGGTCGTCGTCAAACATGAAGTACCTCCCATCATGAACGCGGCACAGAGTCGTGTAATGGCCGCTATTTACTGACCGCCCATTGTGGTAAACCACACCGACCAACTGCATCTGGGGAAGTCTTGGCAGCCCCAGGTGCTCTTCCACCCACACTGCCTCCCGCGCCTCGGTGCCCCTCCTCAATTGAACCACCAGAACTCGTGGCACACCAGTGGCTCTCGTCTGCCTCACGTGCTTAACCCGGTCGTGCTCGTCGCGGCAACACCCCGGGCAGCTCTTCTCGATTTCTTCAGGAGCACAGAAGTCGCAGTACAACTCCTGCAGCATCAAGGGCCCACCTGGACGTCCATGAACACGCAGCTTCAGTACATCCTCAGCCTCGTACGCGACAGTCTCGTAATTGCACACGTCACACTTCTCCCGCTTCTCCACGACGAACCCGAACATCTGATCAACGCACGTCACCCGTAGATTCACCGCGCGGATGCTCTCGGGTTCCCGCTGCGCAAAACGACCTGCCAACATCTCTGCGTCACGCGCAGCCACCATCAGCTTACCCCAATACGCAAACACATCCTGCTGCTGCCACGGGTCGTTGAACTCACTCGGCCGCCCCATCACATCGTCGTCGCAGTCAACGCTCGTACGCCGCAGCACACTCACAGGTCCCTGCTGCCCGCGTCGCGAGCACAACTGGTTGTACGTCTCCCACATCCCGCACACGCAACAACGCCCCGTGCCCCGGTCCTCGCACTGCTGCTCTGAATGCCATCGAAGCCACTCCCAGACGGCAGGCGTCCGCAACATCAGCTGCGTCACACTGACCACGTAGCAGGTGTGCCATGGCCGCGGCATCCCTCGGACGGGCACGCACCGCACGCTGTCCCACGAAGCCGCGCGAATGCCAGCCACGCTCGGGACATACATGTCTGCCGGGCACGGTGGCGGCGGAGGCGGGCAGGGGCTCGGTGCTGGCGGAACCGGGCGACCCAAAGCAAACAAACTCTGTGGCCCGAACGCTGCGGATATCGCTTGTTCCCGACGGCGCTGTCGGCGGCCGGCAGCCCGCTGCTGCGTCCGCAAGTACGCCTCTCGATCTCGTTCCTGCGCCTGCTGCCGGGCCAGCGCCGCGGACTCTCGACCACGCTTTAACCGACTCTGAACCTCCACACCCTCCAGTCTCTGTGACTGATCGCGCGTCGCCTGCAGCACGACTCTCGCGCGCTGCGCCACGGCCCTCATCTTCTGCTCCCGAGATCCAAAGCACGCGTGGGCACGCACATACCCGAACAGCCCATAGTGGTCGGACATGTGGAACTCGGAACCCTCGAAGAACACCTTCCCTTTCCCTACCCAGTGCACCTCGGACCAGAGATCCGCTCCAAAGAGCACCCGGTCACGTCTCTGGCCAACAGCCCCCCTCTCGCCGAGACCCGAATAGAACTTATTGCCGGGGCAACCCCAGGATCGGCCCTCATACCATGCGTCCCTCAGACGCAACTGCTCCACGGCTGCCGGCACCTGCGCATCCGTGCTGTTCATGTCGCCCACGATGAGCAGCCGATGGCATTCGTCCCCGCACTTCGCCACAATCTTCCCAAGTATCGCACGACGCCGTTCCCATGACGCGTCCGTGGGCAGGTGCACCGCCGCCACGTGCACATACCCATCGCCGCCGGCGCCGCCGTCTCCGGGCACCTGGACACGGCACAGCACGCACGGATCCTGCCCTGGCACAGCCACAGATTCCGCCCGCAGACCGTGCCTGACGTACAGATGCACATACCCCCTGGACTCCTGCGCCTGCGCAACGCCCGCCAATTGAAACTCCCCTGACAGCTCCTCGCACGCGCCCCCGCCCTCGCACTCCTGCAAGGCAACGACGTCACACCCGCGCGCCTGCCTCCAACGGAGCACCTCGCCAAGGACCGCGGCGCGCTGATCCCGCGCGGTCCAGGAATGCGGCGCCACGGCAGCGCGATGCCCACCAGCAATGTTCCACGTCGCAAACGACAACGTCGACGCGCCCTCAAGGCCCTCTCCCTCGCCTGCCTCGTCCGCGGCCCCCCCCACCACACCCGCCATCGCCCGGCCCGCGCCCGCCGCACTGGGCCCAGACACATCCGCGCGCGGGACGACGCCGAAGAGGTCCAGAGCGTCACGGCACTCCTGGTCCGAGAGCAACAACTCCATGACATCCCGCGCACCCCGCGCGCCGACGCCCGCGCGGAAAGACGCGAACGCGCCCCGCAACGCACGACACACGTCTGGCACGAACGACTCCGCCGACGCATCCAGCACCCTGGCACCGGCCCCGCGACCAACGTGGCCCAGCAGGAGCCCGAGTGCGCCGGCGATCCTCTGCGAAGGCACCCGAACGTGCGGCGCCTCCCCAAACTCTACACTGGTGGCGGGCGCCGCCCATCACTGGCCTGTATCGGCCGCAGCAGCGCGTCGATATTCCGAGCGATTCGCCCTGCAACCGCCTCCCTGCGGCCTCGATCGTACACGCACAACGTCAGAGACTCGGCGCGCCCGAGCGCCTCCCCCGCCCGACCAGCCTGGACGCGCACAAAGATCCAATCCTGGGGAACGCCAGACACGCTCAGAGCGTCCACGGCAGCAACCATCAGCAACTCCTTCTTATCGCTGACGCTGCTCGCGTCCCAAACGCTCGTCCAGTTGTGCGCCACCCGAGCAAAATGCTCTGGGTTCTCCTCCGCGCCGACGTGCTCGCCCACCTTTGCCGAGGCCACAGTCATCGGCAGGTCTAACCCTGAGCACAGCTGTCGCGCCACCTTCAGGAAGAACTCCAACGCCTGACGCTCCAGTCTGCCCTCCGCCAGAGCGCTCTCCGACCGCACGTTCACGACCCACTTGTCCATCCGCAGCGCGCAGCCACCGCGAACATCCCCGAACGCATCCTTCATCTTCCTGGCCGCCTTATCCAAGCTCCCGTGCAGTCTCGGCGGCACCAGCGCACCCATGGCCTCCTTCACAGCGCTCATGTGCAGCGGGCCCAGACTCGGTTCCACGACATCGAACACGCGACCATCCCACCGCCCACACGCCACCCACCGATCCACCATCATGTCAGCGACACGGCCCAAGAACTCCACTCCGTCGTCGTCCGGGCACTCCCGCGACAGCCGCGCAGCGGCAGCCCTCAAACGCTCCCGCAACTCTTCCACCGTGTCAACACCAGAGAAGTCCTCTGCATCCACACGCGCCAGCTCCCGCGCGGCCTCACGTTCCTCCAACGTCACACCGCGCACCCTCTTCCGGTCCAGAAGCCTGTCAGCCACGGCGGTCAGACGCCGCCGCGCGACGTCATCACCCCCCGCCTCGGCATCGACAGCCTCAGCCAGCGCGGACACGCACGGCGCGCCGTCCTCACCCCAGAGCCAAGTGTCATCATCAACCACTCTGTTCAGACCTCTGAGCCTCTCCGCCTGCGCCGCGCGGACGGTCTCGAGACGGCCCAACAATCTGCCCGCCGCACACCTCTCCTCTGCGGTCCACAAATCCGCCTCGCAGTACCCATACTTCCGCAACGTTGACGAAGCGCGCGCCTCCAACCGCAGCTCGAACCGACGGCGCTCCCGGAACGCCGTCGTGTGCCTGGCCCGCATGAAGTCCGCGTACTCCGGCAAGTCTTCCTCGAACACCAAGTCCCACGGATGCCTGACGCGCGTCGTTGCGACGAACCCGATCCCAGCGACGGCCGCGGTCTTCGCCGACATGTGCACGCGGACTTTCGCCAACGTCATCCCCTGCGCCTTCCAGTGCGTCAAAGCCCACGCCAGCTGCAGCGGGTAGTTCTCGCGCGCGAGGCCGTCCTCCGTCGTGGACGATACAGTCTGCCTCCAGATGGGCACCCAGTTCTTGCGCACAGGATCGTTCTTGAAGAAAGACCGCGGCTCGCCATTCTCGTCCTTTCCCAGATCGACGTCGTCGAACTCGACGAAAACACAAATGGGCGCCTGCAAGTCCGGGCGCGCACTGTTGTGCGGGTCCGCCCCGACCGGCCACATGTACCCGCGCAGCGTGCCCATCGCCCCGTTCATCAACCCCGCCTCGACCCACAAGTTCTGCGTCAGCAGCACGCGCGCCCCTTCACACATGTGAAGCTCGTTCTCGATCCCTCGGAAATCGTCGGCCGCCATCTCTTCCGGCCGAGATTTACTTTTATCCTTCCAATTGTGATAGGCGCGCAGAGACGCAATGGGCTTGCCACTGGCAGCCGCCACCTGGCACAGCCTCTCCAGGTTCACCCTATCCGCGCCGCAGGCACCCGACGCCCGATCCTTCCTGCCATCCATCAGCAGCGGCGCCGTCTCGAACGCTGCGAGCTCCTCCCTGCCCTCCTTCGTCATCTGCAGCACCGACCTGTTCCGGCGCCTCAACCACGCATGATCCGACTGGTCCCACGTGCACTGCGCCATTCCTTTGGTCACCTCCAGAAAACGATCGGCATCCCGCCGGTACTCCGCCTGCCGCTCAGCGGACAGACCCTCCTTCTTCCCACTCCATCTGTGCACACGCCGTAGCACGGCGACGTCCTGGAACGTATTGCGCACAAACTGGCCAGTGGCCACCAACTTCTCCGTGCTCCACGCATCGTCTGGAGTGCGCTCCGCCCCCCTCGGCTTATTTTTCCCATGCCCCTCATACTTGCCCATTCGATACAACGGATCGTCGCCAACGGGCGGCGCCTGCTGCGGATCTCCTGCCAGCACGACATCCTTCCCGCCGAGATACACTGGCTTGTCCTCCTCCATCTCTCTCCCCTTTCCTCCTTTTCCGCCTCCTCCGCGTGCCGCAACCTTCGCATCCGTGCCCAGAGTGTCCTGCACCTTGTACTCGATCTTCCCCAACATCTGCCGCCCGATCATACTCATCTCATCCAACACAAACAGCTTCGCCTGCCGCAGCCGGCCCCGCGTCCGCAAGAAGCGTTCACCGCCCTTTTGCTTCCAAGGCCCGCAGTACCCCACCGGAACGCCGAAAGCCCTGTGCAGAGTAGTCGCCCATACTTCAACTGGAACGAGGCGCACCCTGTCGGAGCAGCCAGCAAACAGCAATTCCGCACCTCCTCATCAATCTCCGACTGAGAGCGCCTTCCCTCGCGCATCCCACCCTGGAGGCCCGGCACCCGATCCATTCTGGTCCGCGGAGCCGTCTGACGCGCCCTCTGTCGCCTCGCCGCCACAAAACTACTCACCGTGCGCGACTTCCCCGTGCCTGCCACGCCCGTGACCATCAGGCGGAGCGGGTCCTTCTCGGAGTGGCGTCCATCCATAACGATGTCGTGGGCAAACTTCTGCCAGGGGTCCAGGTCTTCGCGCAAGACGACCTCGACCCCGTCGCCCACGTTGGCCTTGCCGTACCAGGCATCGCGCAGCTCCTCGAGGCGCCGCTTCTCCCCTGTCGACACATTGCACGGTTCATCCAGCCAATTGAAATCCTTCGGGTTCACACGCACCATCCCGCGAACGTCCTCCCGCGCCATATCCCCGACGCGCACGTCTGCCGCCTGCACCGCGGGGCCCGCCGCGCTAACACGCTCATCCGCTGGGCGGCGATCCCACTCGGACACCTCCCCCGCACCTGCGGCACCCTCCACGCCCTCCCCTGGTCGCGGGTCGCGCAACACGATATCCCGAGGCTCCTCGTTGGGATCGTCCTCGGCGTTCTGCGCGAGTCTGTCCACCAGCTCCTCCAAGTCCTCCCCCGACTCCGCCGCATCGCTCTCTCTGCCAGCGTCACCCTCCCTCGAGCACCGTCGGATTCCTGGCCCCCCACGTCGCCCGCGGCGTCGCCCGCCCCAGCGTCACGCCCCTGCTGCCGCGCCCGGTGCCGACGCACCATCTCGCGGCGCGTCCGCCTCAGCAGCTCGCGGTTGGTCCGCACCCCACCAGCCTCCAAGATTGCGCCCAGCACCTCCTTGTAGAACGGATTCGCGCGTTCGCACTGCTCCACGACCCACGCCAGCACCCACTGTCGGAGCATCGGGTCCGTGAGCATCTCCATCAACATATCTCCCCAGAACCGATCCCCCCTGCCCCTCCACGCCGCCCCCCCCGACTTGAACCACAAATCCTGCACTCCCAGGAACCGATCGCCCCCAGCATGGGGCACGAAATCCGTGGCCCCAATGCAGACTTCCGGCACAGGGCGGACGTTGCGCCGCATCTCTGCACCGATCATGGCTCTGCGGTCCGCCGTCGCCATGTGCCG
>CAUYUJ010005025.1:540733-557121 GCA_963575745.1 Prorocentrum cordatum | reverse complement strand
CCCCGCAATTGCGGATAAGAGTGAGGGGGCGGGCGCGGGCGACGCGGGCGTCGTCAAGCCGGCGGACCTCGTGGCCCCCACCTTCCTTGTCGATGGCGCTCTCCTCCACCTCCTCCTCCTCCTCCTTCTCCTCCTCTTCCTCCTCCTTCTCCTCCTCCTCTTCCTCGTCCTCATCGTCATCGTCATCCTCCTCCTCCACCTCGTCCTCCTCCTCCTCCTCCTCTTCTTCCTCGTCCTCCCTCTCCCCCCTCGTCTTTTCATCATGGTCCTCCCATTGTCGTCCTCCCCCTCATCGGCCTCCATCATCGTCCTCCCATTGTCGTCCATCATCATCATCCTCCCCATCCTCCCCCTCCTCGTCCTCCTCCCCCTCCTCCCCCTCCCCCCCCTCGTCCTCCTGCTCCTCCTCCTTTTCTTTCTCCACGTTCTCCTTACATCCTCTCTTCTTCCACGTTCTCCTCGTCCCCTGTTTACTCATCCTGCCTCCCCCTCCTTTTCCCAAGATAACTGCAACGCAATCCTTTTTTCCACTTTATGCTCCCCGCCTTCTCTGATCAAGGCAACTCGCCAGGGCAAAGTTGCTGGACGGGCTGGCGGGGATGTGCGGGGCGTGAAGAGGTCCTTGCGGGCTCAGACGGCATGCAAGAATCCGCCGCCGCGCTTGTGCGGCATTGGTTTGTTCAGTGAACGTGGTTTAGGTCGCGGGTGGGTCGCGGGCTCTCCACCTCCACCTGGAAGGAATGCAAAAGCAGCCCGCCGCAAGCGCCAAACAAATTGGTTCGTACACGGAACGAGGTTTGGGTCGCGGGTGGGCCGCGGGTTCTCCACAGGGAGCGAATGCAAAGGATGCCCGCCGCAGGCGCCGAAAATGTGGTTTGTACCCTGAACGTGGTCGCGGGTGGGCCGCGGGCTCTCCACCTGAAACGAATGCAAAATATGCCCGCCGCAGGCGCCAAAAAATGTGGTTTGTACCCTGAACGTGGTCGCGGGTGGGCCGCGGGCTCTCCACCTGAAACGAATGCAAAATATGCCCGCCGCAGGCGCTGAAAAATGTGGTTTGTACCCTGAACGTGGTTTGGGTCGCGGGTTGGTCGCGAGTTGGTCACGGGATGTGTCGCGGGCTCTCCACTTGGAAGGAATGCAAAAAAACCCGCCACAGGCGCCGAAAATTGGTTTGTACCTTGAACGCGGTTTGGGTCGAAGGTGGGTCGCGGGTGGGTCGCGGGGTAGGTCGCGGGTGGGTCGCGGGTGGGTCGCGGGTGGGTCGCGGGTGGGTCGCGGGTGGGTCGCGGGTGGGCCGCGGGGGGTCGGGGGGGGGTCGGGGCTTGGGTCGCGGTCGCGGGGTAGGTCGCGGGTGGGTCGCGGGTGGGTCGCGGGTGGGTCGCGGGTGGGTCGCGGGTGGGTCGCGGGTGGATCGCGTGGTGCGTCGCGGGGTGCGTCGCGGGGTGCGTCGCGTGGCGGGTCGCGGGTGCGTCGCGGGGTGGGTCGCGGGGGACGACGAACAAAAAAACAACACAACAACAACAACAACAACAACAACAACAACAACAACAACAACAACAACAACAACAACAACAACAAGAATCCGCACCGCGGAATTCCACGTCAGCCACGCACCCAGGGACAGTGAATGACCGTTCGGCCCCCTCACTCTAACTCAAGCATTGTCAACAAATTCTCTGGGGACGAATTGTTTATCCGTAAGGGCTTCGCCCCCTGCCGCCGGCCCCCTCTCTCGGAGAATGGGCCATGCAAGAGCTAAGTCATGAGGCTTTGGCGCTGTCGCGCAGCAGTATCGGAACTTCATGCGAGGCCGAGTCGCAATCAGCAAAACCAACTGATCACAAGAGGGGTTACCACACAGGGCGATTGGTAAGACGTGTATGGTTTACGAGCTTGGTTACCACACTTTGGGATTAAAGGGCCGAGGGAGTACTCGCAGTTTGGGTTACCACGCCTTGCGATGGATGTGCGTGAGGGGTGGCACCGAATTTCAGAAATGTTGCAAATCCCCTGTGTTTTTTGACCCTGACCCCGCGGATCTGCGTGAGGGGTGGCACCGAATTTCAGACATGTCGCAAATCCCCTGTGTTTTTGGACCCTGACCCCGCGGATCTGCGTGAGGGGTGGCACCGACTTTCAGAAATGTGGCAAATCCCTTGTGTTTTTTGGACCCTGACCCCGCGGATCTGCTTGAGGGGTGGCGTCGAATTTTAGAAATGTCGCAAATCCGTTGTTTTTTTGGACCCTGACCCCGCGGATCTGCGTGAGGGGTGGCACCGAATTTCAGAAATGTAGCAAATCCCATGTGTTTTTGGACCCTGACCCCGCGGATCTGCGTGAAGGGTGGCACCGAATTTTAGAAATGTCGCAAATCCCTTGTGTTTTTGGACCCTGACCCCGCGGATCTGCGTGAGGGGTGGCACCGACTTTCAGAAATGTGGCATATCCCTTGTGTTTCTTGGACCCTGACCCCGCGGATCTGCGTGAGGGGTGGCGTCGAATTTTAGAAATGTCGCAAATCCCTTGTGTTTTTGGACCCTAACCCCGCGGATCTGCGTGAGGGGTGGCACCGAATTTCAGAAATGTAGCAAATCCCATGTGTTTTTGGACCCTAACCCCGCGGATCTGCGTGAAGGGTGGCACCGAATTTTAGAAATGTCGCAAATCCCCTGTGTTTTTAGACCCTGAGCCCGCGGATCTGCGTGAGGGGTGGCACCGAATTTCAGAAATGTGGCAAATCGGCAAATCCCTTGTGTTTTTGGACCCTGACCCCGCGGATCTGCGTGAGGGGTGTCGATTTCGAGCCCCCCCAGCAATTCAGACAACGCGCCCAGGGGGTGCTAAAAAATCTGGTTTGGGCCTCCCTCCCCTCGCGCGGTCAATCAACTAGTTACAGTAACCAGCAAGAAGCAGAACTGTAACATTGGAAACTACAATTTACAACTGGTACAGGAAACTGCGAATCACGGGCCTACAGCCTGGTGGCCCCACAAGGGGGCCGGCGGACTCTTTTTGCGTATTTTTGTTGTGCATATGGACTAAGATTAATGTTTCGTCCACACAATCCCCCTGTAGGGGGACAGGCCCGACATAAACCAACCCAACCCGAAGGCCCCAACCTGCCCTCCGTTCCCAGTGGGAGGGGCGTCGGGGAACATGGAAAAAGCACACGTGGAACCCGTCTCCCCCCAGTCCGAAATCGTGGTTCTCGGGTTAGGCCGGGGTGTTCTGGTGGGTAGTCACTCCGGCAGCGCTCGCGGAAGCAAACCGCGCAGACGAAGCCCGCGCTGGACCTGGCGACGGCGGGTCCTCCTCGCCCTCCGCGGCCTCGTTGGCGTTCCGCCTCCTCCACGGGCGAGGGGCTTCGGAGGCTCGGAGGTTGGCACCAACACCAGTGTCGTCGATTGCCTCCACCGGGGAAAGATGATCCCGCTCTCGTCGGGGCTCATTTTTTTCCAGGCGGACACGCAAGGGACAACGAGCCGCCGCCCTTCTCTCCGTGCACGTCGGGGGCGCCCACTCAGGGGGAGAGCCTGCGATGCGCAGCAGCAAATCAGGAGACGGGGGTCAATGCAAACGGGGGTCAGCCAGAGCTCCGGATCTTGCAGGATCCTGCAGAGCCAGCGGTGCACTGACCCGGGTTTGGGTGCAGGATCTTGCAGAATCCTGCGAGGCCTGACTGGCCCGGGTCTGAATTGACCTGGGTCGGTACATCCCCGATCTCGGTGATGGTGGCAGTATTGGGGCCTCTTAGGTCCCAGGTGGGAGAAATATTTCCACCAACGTCAAGATCTAGGATTATGATGTTCCAACTTATTTTAGCCTCGATCACCTAAAATAATTTCGAGCACCAAAAAAATACCGAAACTCGAAGGTTTTCACGCGTCGGGCAGTGGGAGACACTCGTCCGACATGTTTCGACACTGTTTCGGCACTGTTTCGATACTTTTCC
The DNA here is from genome assembly GCA_963575745.1 of Prorocentrum cordatum. Taxonomy (NCBI): domain Eukaryota; class Dinophyceae; order Prorocentrales; family Prorocentraceae; genus Prorocentrum; species Prorocentrum cordatum. The sequence continues at coordinate 553,166 of CAUYUJ010005025.1, read as the reverse complement.
CTGGTGCTCGAAATTATTTCTGGGATGTGGTCCTTAAGTACGATGGGAGCAACAGAAATCTAGGATGATCTTCGGGTGCGGCCGAGACGCTGGAACGCATCAGTGCGGGTTCGGAGTGGGCTCGATGTTCTTTGGGTCATTCCCGGTTGTTCCCCTGGCGCTCCTCGTGCACCCAGGCGTTGTTGGAAACCCAATCGAGGATTGAAGAAGCCCTGGGACACACAAATAAATAGACACAAATAACCAGATTCCCCATACTCTCCCATATTTTCTGGGTTTGTGTCTTCCCCCCACTTCCCATATTTTCCCACATCTCCTGGGGAATCGACGATTAATTGTGTCTGTGTGTGTTTCTTTCCCTCCTGATTCGTTATCTGTCTGGCCGTCGAAATGATGGCACGCCGAATGTACCTGCGCGCAGTTCCGCCCAGACGGGCAAGCTCTGCTTTCTATCTCGGGTCGGGCGAGGGGGGGAGGCTTCTCCTCCTCCTCCTCCTCCTCCTCCTCCTCCTCCCCCTCCTCCTCCTCCTTCTCCTCCTCCTCCTTCTCCTCCTCCGCCTCCTCTTCCGCCTCCTCCACAATTACCCAATATGAATACTACTCTCCCTCTTCCCCTGATGATGGTTTGAAAGTGGCCGACCCCCCCCGCGTATTGTTTTTTACACACAGGTTTCCCCAGAGTTGGGTTTTCGCTTGCATGTTTTCCAAAATGCTGCTCTCGCTGAGGCGCCGGCCTCATTTTCGGGCCCCGCTCGTTCCGAATCGTGCTCCCGCTGCAGCGCTGGCCTCATTTCTGTGCTTCCGCTCGTTCCGAGTCGTGCTCCCGCTGCAGCGCTGGCCTCATTTCCGCGCTTCCGCTCGTTCCGACTCGTGCTCCCGCTGCAGCGCTGGCGTCATTTCCCGTGCCATGCCACGGCATGCAATGCAATGCTAGGTTGATACTACGCTTTGCGGTGCTCTTCTACGCCATGCCATGCCGTGCTCTACAATGCATCGCGTACCCTTTCGGGATCATTGCCCTGCTCGACATCCGACTGTGCGAGTAGAGAGGGGATCTGCGCCATGGTAAGGGATGGGAGGGAGGGGTAGGATGTCAGATATGACGCGAGCGCACCTAGCTTGTCCCCCTCCCCCTCCCCCTCCTCCTCCTCCTCCTCCTCCTCCTCCTCCTCCTCCTCCTCCTCCTCCTCCTCCTCCGGTCGAAAGGGGGGAGGCCGGGAAACGGGAGGTTGCGAACCTTGGAGCGTGCCATGGGCTTCGGCTCTGCGGCCAGGCGTTTCCCCCGATGCACGACAGCTCCGGGTGCCGGGAAAACCGGTTGCATCCACCAGGTTCGATGGCCCATCGGTCGTTGAAGGTAGGTATTCTTGGGCTCCCGTATTCCAATCTGCTCCAAGCGCCTTCCTACTACAATGATCGAGCGGCTTCACCTTTTCCGCCCTCCCGAGGGGGCGGACGGAATCCAATCTGCTTTCAACGCCTTCCTACTTCATGTTTCTCCCGACTTCTTCCGACCGATGGGTACCCCCCCCCCTGCGAGCGTCCCCATTTCGCCCGACCCGCTCCCCCTCCCCATGCATCGTTCCCGCCATCCGCGGAGCCGTTCTTTCACACGGAACCCTTGTTCACCACTTCAAGCAATTATCTTTTTACCCTCGCTGCGGGCATGCCGCCGCTGTGTGCTGTCGTATTGCTCATCGTGCATCTGGAAAAACAACAACAAAAACACAACCCCGGGTGGACGCGGTGGTATGGTTGCCTTAGGCACGCGTGGCCAGGTTGCCGCGCGTTCTGACAATCGTATGGGTCACCGCGGCTAGACATCGCCGAGATCGGTGCTCCCATGTCTTGGCAACGGCTTGCAGGGAGGCAGACAAGAGGGGACGGACACGAAGCATTGCGCGAATCGTGCGAATGCCGAATCGGTGGGTTCCCGGATCGATCATGAAGTTGCCACGGCCACGGGGTCACGTGTGGCTCCAGCCCCACTCAGAGCTCTGCAGGGTACTCAGTCGATGGCCTAAGGTCATTATTTGCCTGGCACCTCCATCTTTCGCCGCCGCCTTCTCGTGCCTCTCCCACCTGCTGGAAGCGTTTGTTGTCATAGTCTCCTTTGGCCTTCTCTGGATCTCGTCGGCCATCTGCCATCTCTTCGCCCTTCATGCCGCGTTTCGGTGCTGTTTTCGGCCAGCGCGCGGCGTTCAGCAACCGCTGCGGCATTCGGAGTGGTAGCCCAGCTTGGGCTGGCTGGGTACCGCAGTTTTGTGTCGTCTCGACGCGGAGGTGACCCCAGAGCGGTCGGTTCAAGGTTGAACGCCGTCAGTGGCCTAGATGTGACCGAGAAGAACGATTTGTGCGATGGGGTTGTCTCGATCGCTCAAGTTTGAACGATCCACGCGGTGTCAGAAACGAATGCCAAAGTCGTCACGGCACGAGCTTGCCTTAGCCCCCTCGCGTGTTCCTACTTTCAGGCTTCCTGACCCGAATGGCCCAGCTTGCGGAAGGGGGAGCAAGCCAGCATAATCATCACCGGGGGTCTGAGACTTGGGCCGCAGGCCGAAGATTCCAACATCGGTTTCCCCGAACTCAGCGACGAAGGAACAGCACACACCCCATACCCATAGGCGTGTCGAAGGGAGGAGGACTGGCTATGGTTATGGGTGCGGATTGTCGAACCCTGGGTGAAGCTCCCGTTCGAGCGGGGACCCTCATCCGACAACACGCACCCATAGCCCCCCTCCGTCCCCCCTATGGGTATGAGTGTGTGCTGTTCGTTCGTCACTGATAGGATCAACCGTACACACGCTAACGGCGATGTAGGTTCCGGTATTGTGGGAACGCGCGGCTCGTGCTTTCCTACAATTCGCCGTGTCGTTTTCGTTCGATACATCCGCAGATCGGAAATGTAGGAAAGTGTGGTTCTTGATTTCCTACAGGTCGATGTCCACCATCACCGTTAAGCAACATCGCCGTTGGTGTGGCCTTGGATCAAGAAGTCGCAAGAAGGATGCGATCCAGGATTCGAGGTTCTTCTGCAATCCCTCGCGGGCTCCAGAGAGAGCCCCTATCCGTCCCCCCTATGGGTATGAGTGTGTGTTGTTAGTTCGTCACTGAGAGGATCAAGAAGTCGTGGGAAGGATGCGTTCCAGGATTCGAGGCGCTTCTGCAGTGCCGCGCGGGCTCCAGAGAGAGGAGGGCCACCAGATGCTCGGGACTTCCTTGAACGCACCCCACGCCGATCGCATCCTGATGTCATTCTTGACCTACGAGCATCAGGAGGGGAACAAAACACACAGACAAGTGAGAATTGTTTAATTAGCTCTTTTGACGATCGGCGCGGGCTCTCGCCCCCCCCCCCCCCGTGGAGTGGATCTTGGCTGTTTTTAGCGCATGTTTCGAGCTGGTGTGTTCTCCCCCATGGGACCCAATGGGACCCACGATCCCAAACAGTCGCACTAAGCAGATGTCGGGAGACCCCCCACCCTCCCCCCCCCGCCTTGCGCCAAATGTCGAAACGCCGGATAAAAAAAGTTCGCCAAGTAATTCCGAGGAAAGTATGGGAAAATGTGTAGGAAATGTGGGGGGGGAGACGAACATCGAAAAAACAAGACATAGGGGGACTCCTGGGATTGGTGTGTACTTATTTGCGTGTCCCTGGGCCCCTTCGGTCTCGACCCGCGAGCATCCATCTGGTCCGTTTACTGGCGCGGGGTCGGGAGCGTGTCGTCTGAGGTGTCCTGTGCGTCCGCCGGGTCGCGGCACGCGGAGAGATGCGCGGACCCGCGCGGAGGACTCCGAGCCCCAGCTGTCCGACGACGACGACAAGGCGCGACGCTTGGGAAGGCGGGAAGGGCACAGGTCGCGATTCTTGTTCTCGGATGGGTACAGAAAGGGGCACGGCGCTCAGAAACAGCGTGGTTTTCGTCCAGGTCGTTTCCAGCGGTGCGCGCTGACTTCTCCCGGTCGTCAAGAGACTGTTGCGCCGTGGGTGCCCCGGGTTCCTCCGATTGGATCCCTTGGATAAGAGCCCCAGGCCCTAGGCAAGAAATGTCCAGGAATGTCAGGGCTGGGTTTCTTGCGATGGTTTCTTTTCGGCCGCGTCCCCACTGTAGGGCCAGGCGGCGTGAGGAGGGTGGCGAAAGCCGAACCGAGACTGGCACGTCTGCATATCCACCGCCTGGGCAGCCGATGTCCGAGGACACCGCGAGGCATTTGATATGCACGTGTGTATATATATAGATATATAGATATAGATATAGCTATGAAATATTTGAGGGGGGCGGTCCCAAGAATGTGAACATCCACCGCCTCCCGGTGGCCTAGGATACCAATTACACAGGAGTTGGGTGTGTACGTGTTCAGGCCTCGCAGCCTTTTGCCGTGACAAAAATTCTCGGACGGTCTCCAGAGAGCTTGAACGATTTCGGCCATCCTTCGGATCTGTGTTCGTCAGGAGTACCATGGCAGGAAAAATACATTGACGTGCGATATTCTCTCCCCCCTGAGTTCGTGACGCAGCTCGCTGAGTACGCATGTCGAGAACCGGCAGTGATCTGTCCGCCGAATGAGGGTGATCAGGAAGTCTCCGTTTTTTGGACATGGTTCCCCATCTCATGTTCTGCAGGACACAACGCTGGCAAGCTGTACCCTCAAAGGCGCAGGGCGGCTCAGGAAGTCAAGGGTGGGGACGAGGAGGAGGAGGAAGAAGAGGAGGAGGAGGAGGAGGAGGAGGAGGAAGGGGAGGAGGATGAGGAGGTGGAGGAGGAACAGGAGGAGGAGGAGGAGAAGGACGGACAGACGGAGGGAAGGAAGGAAGGAAGGAAGGAAGGAAGCGAAGGAAGCGAAGGAGGAAGTGGAGGTGGAGGAGGAGGTGGAGGAGGAGGAGGAGGAGGAGGAGGACGAGCAGCACCACCAGCAATTCAGCACAACCCGTCTCGTACCGAACCCACACAGCAGACCAGGGGTGGGCGGGAGTTGTCCTGAATGACTGATAGGGCGCATGGCGCCAAGCGCTGGCACCGACTGCCCAGCTCGAAGAGAACTTACGTGAGCCCAAAGGCGACGGACCACCGAGCGCGCTCGCCCACGTGCTTTCGACCAGGCGGACAGCACCGAATTTATGCTGCTTGCCCGAAACGACCTGACATTTCAGCGGGATTGCCCACGGGTTGATAACCGTCTAGTTTCGGACGGCTTATTTCCAAAACGTGTTCAACCAATGTTCTGGCGGATTGATTCTGAATCGTGGTCAACCCAAGTATGTTCCAGCGAGTTCTTTCCGGAAATTGATCCATATGTTTTGTCGGAATGTTTCCAGAGTTTGATCCATATGTTCTGGCGGAGTGTTTCCAGACCAGGTTTTTTAGTATCCGGACAAACCGCCGCCGCGGCCGTGCGGCGCAATGCCGCCGCGGCAGACGCGATCCCGGGACCTTCCCATCCAAACGTAGGCCAGACATTATGGCAGGCCTTTTGGAGGCCTCTGGCTAATGGGAGCTTGCTGGCGTTCTCGGGGGCAATGTTTAGGGGAAGAGCTCAAGATGTCAGTTCAGGTGTCCCCTCTTGGGGCCAGTTTGGGGGCCATTTGGCCGTGTTGGGGCGATCTTGGGGGTCTCCTGGACCGATTTGGACGCCCCAAGGACCAAACGCGCCAAGAATGCTATAATCACCTCCAGGCATACAGATCGTTGTTCCAATGATTGTGGTTTCTTCTAGAACGAACCCTGAGTCAACCTTACGCAATGCTGCAAGTGTGGCTTCCCAACCACGCTCCCGAGACTCTTGGAAAATCACGCGACACAGCCCAAGAGCGCACCGGATTTCCGGGAACTCGGGGTGTAGGGCCTTTTGGGACAGCATTCGGCACAGGGAGTTCGAGGGGACTTCAGGAAATTCAGGTTTCTCTCTAGCGGCACGGGTGCGGATAACAATATCAATAAGTCATGCATATGTCAGTTATCACGTGGCAGGTGGATAGAGGACGTGAGCGTATTCCCAACAGGTAGGAAAAGTAGATACGAGGTATCATGTTGATCCGTTCGCTCAATAAAATCATGTTGTGGGTGTCATCTTGTCAATGGGATTTGTTGCGCACGCCCACAACAGCCCAGATGTTGCTAAGTTCGCGGAATTGATGGGGCCCAGAGCAGATGCACAGTCGAGTCCGTTGAAATTGTTCCATGGGGCCCAGAGTTAATACACGGTCGAGTCCGTTGCCGTTTTACTTGGTTGACCTCCATCCACGACATCCCGAAATGACCGCCAAGGAGGATCCCGCCAAGTGGTCCTTCGTGGCCCACTCCATCTCTGGCAGAAGTGCATATCTTATCGAAATCGTGCGAAGGCCAAGTAGTCATGGAATCCTCCCGTCTCAACGCTGTGCTCGGACGTGAGCATTTTAAGAGTATCGCTAGGGAGGATAGGCTCAGGGGGGGACGCATCGACCCCCATTCGCCCATTCATCGCCAATAGGGGCCCGATAGCCCACACCGCCCATGACCATGCGGTTTCGATATCGAAGGTCTACCGCGCCACGTATCGTCGATTCTAGGTTGATGTGTCGCCCCTTCAATCAGTAATTCCTTAGCGTTGCCCCTCATGAGCTCAGAATTCCAACGCCGTGGTTCTTGCACAGCGTGGACCCCAAGGGGTCCTGGCCTTTTCCCCCGCGGCTGGCTCTTCATCCTGATCTTCTGACGGTCTGGGGGCCCAACGAGGGCCCACAGAGGCCGATAGTGGTCAGATGGTGATTGGTCTACGGGTCTGGACGTCTGAGCTCGGCTGCTTCTGCTGGTCTTCCTGTCTCTAGCGTCCCGCTTCAATTGGCGGCGCGCACTAGGGGGTGTCGCGGGGGCTGGCCTCCTTAGAACTGAAGAACATATTTTTGGATACCCAAATCCCAATCTACTTCAATCGCCTTCATACTTCAATAATTGGCCTGCTGTTGCTGTGTTATGTTGTTTTCTGGGGGGGCCTGGACCCAATCCACTTCATCCGCTGTGTCACTCATAAGCATAAATCGGCAACGCGCAGAGGGGGGTGGGGGGAGGGGGGGAGGCTTCTTGGAATCACCCCTGCTTCTTAGAAGGCGCGGGCCTTCTCGACAGACGCAAGGCCGAGGCCTTCTAAGAAGCAGGGGTGTTTCTGAGAAGCCTTCCCCCCTCCCCCCCACCCCTTTCTTGCGCGCCGCCAAATGAAATCTCGCCGAGGGCTGGCGGGCGGCAGACCCGGGAGTCACAGCAGTCTTACCTTTGTGATAAAGCAACACATCACCAGAGTTCCCCAAACAACGTGTCCAATGGTTTTCGGAAGCCGGGCGAGGGCTGCTAAATCCGGGGCTGCTAAAATCGACCTCCAGGAAGTTGTCTTCGTCCTTCCGGGACGAAGTCCGTTGACTGTTTCGCGTGCCGCGCCTCATTCCGGGAAGTTGGTTTTTCCTTCCGGGAGGGCCGTTTTAGCAGCCACGGTTTAGCAGCTCTCGCCCAGCTTCCCAGGTTTTTCGAGGCTAATCTGAGTATGACTGTCCTCCGCGCGGATTTCTTCTGGATTTGCGCCTGACGGCCCCGCCCACCTCTTCGAAGGCGGCCCGCCCTCCGCCCGTGGAACCCCTGCACGCGTGTAGTGGAGCTGCGCGCGGCGCGCAGGGGAGCGCAGCCGCCTTCGGAAAGCAGCCCGCCCCTGAGGGTTCCCCCGAAGGGCTTAGGCGACCCGTCCTCCTCCTCCGCCTCCCCCTCCTCCTCCTCCTCCTCCTCCTCCTCCTCCTCCTCCTCCTCCTCCTCCTCCTCCTCCTCCTCCTCCTCCTCCTCCTCCTCCTCCTCCCCCCTCCCCCCTCCTCCTCCTCCTCCTCCTCCTCCTCCTCCTCCTCCTCCCCTCCTCCTCCCCCTCCTCCCCCTCCTCCCCCTCCTCTCCTCCTCCTCCTCCTCCTCCTCCTCCTCCTCCTCCTCCTCCTCCTCCTCCTCCTCCTCCTCCCCCTCCTCCTCCTCCTCCTCCTCCTCCCGCTTTCCATCCGCGAAGCCCTTGCAGAGTCTGGAGACGAGTGTGCGCGGCGCTCGGGCGAGGGCCACATTTTGAAAGCGATCCGCCTTCCATCTGCGAAGTTCTTGCCAGCATCGAAAACGAACGTGCGCGGCGCTCACGCGAGAGCCACATTTTGAAGATCGCCCGCCCTGCATCCGCGAAGCCATTGCAGCTTTACGGTTTCAGTGTCACAAATGGTGAGCGAGTCTCAGATGAAACGCCAAGCCCGCCCTACCGACACGCTTCGGGATGCAATATGAAGGACTCAATTATATGGAGAAGAAGGACGATGAGGAGGAGGAAACTGTTTCTCGATTGTGTTCAGAGCCATGGGATCACCTCCGCCGACATTTGCTGGAGCTGGCCGCGGGTAGCTCCATTTAAACTGGGTGGAGTTGGCCGCTAGCAGTACGGAGGTGGAAGTGAAGAGGACGGCAACACCAGCGCCAACGACCGCAAGTGACCGTGTGATGTGAGTGTACCATCCCTTGGGGGACAAATGGCCTGGTGCAGGGGCACGTCGACCCAAAATGGCAGCGATGCCTCGGCCCGTTGCCATCACAAAACTCCCCGGCAGTGGCAGTGGGGCGCAGGCATCTGCGCTAGACCGCACAACTAGGCCACTGCTTGGTCTCGGATTGAGCGCAGCAGGGCTGGCTTGCCGTTTGGCGAGCACGATGCGCAGTCCGAGTGGCCTTAAGCCGGTAAACGCACCTGTTTCGCCACCCTCGCGCACCATCAAGGATTCTACTATTATTGCGACTTTTCCAAGTGCCAAAAAGGTGTTCGTCCCCACGCAGGTCCGAGTCCCACGGCACCTGCGTGGCAACCGCGACGGCTCTGTCTGGAGGGTTTCCAACCCGGCACTACTGGGTAGCATCCTCAGCCCCTCTGTGGCCGCCTTGCCTTGGCTTGCCTGTGCGATGTCTGGAGGAGCCGGACAGCAAGGCGGAGGCGCCGGCCGGGGCGGCGTCACGCCCCGCCACCCGCCTTTTTGGCCGTCGGTCGTGGATGCCGAGCCCCTGTCTGGCATCTCAGGCGTCGCCTTGACGGTCACCGAATCTCCATCGCAGCCGCAGTCAGCTCCCAGCCTGCATCCAGCGCGGCCTGCTATCGAGAGCCCAGTGATTGAGGATGCCCAGGCCTACAGTGATTGAGGATGCCCAGGCCTAGCTGCGTCGCTGACGGCCGCCCGTGGCCGCGCGTGCACCGACGCGCCCGCCGTGCGACCTGCCCTTTCAGACGCTCGATGGTGCCACGCCGTCTTCAGGACCACGAGCTCCAGCGCTGCCGCCGTTCCCTGGCGCTGCCCTTGCAGCCCCGCCGTCGGCGGCATCATCAAGCCAGTGGCGCCCAGGAGTCCGCGCCGTCCCACGGACGTCGGCCCAGCGGGGTCCCCGCGAGCTCACCGCTGTGGACCAACAGCGCCGCGCGGGCGCTTGCCTTTCCCCGACGGGGCAACTCGCGGCCCCCGACGACTAGCGAGTCACCATGTTAGGCTCCGGCAGGACCACTGTGGGCAAGCCGCCGCGCCTGTCCGGTTGCAGCGCGGCGACCACGCGCACCTCGCCGGGGCGCAGACCACGGCCGTCCTGAATTGATGTTGCACGCGAGGTGGCTCCTGAGATCGCGGCATTACTTTCTGCCTCGGTTAGCTTCGGAACAGAGCGCGATGCCCAGATGGAACAACGCCGCGCCTGCCGCCGTGAGCGGGCCCACCAGGTGATCGACCTAGTCGCGGCCTGACCACCGAGAGTGGCCCTCGCCACCTTTGCTAGACAATCAACGAACCGCATCAGAGGTCATTGGCGTGGAGGCGGATGGAGATATTACATGTGGCATCTGCTTGGATGAGTGCACCAATTTCGATATACGTGTTCCGTCAGCGTGGCAGTCGGTTTCATCGGAGCTGCGCCTGCGCCAGTGCCGCCACGAGCCTTGACCCTTCCGAGCCCAGAGCCGGGCGAGGCCAATTTCGGGGCAAGCTGACGCAAGCACCTTATTCACAATGCCCGAAGCGCAGGCAGCAATTGGCGGCGCGGGAAGTCACGCGCATCCACATTGCTTCCGCGCCCCACCGAGCAACGCCTGCAGACGAGGCACCGACCACGCTCCAGGGAGCTCAAATCACAAGAAATCACGCAGCACGCCAACACCCACGCGGTGGCAGCCGGGACCATAGAGCTTGCCAAAAGAGGGTGGAGCCGATATGCCAATTTATGTTTGGTGGCCTTCCAGCCAACGAGTACGCCACCTCCGCGTGCTGCAGCCGCGCCCAGCTAACCGCGGGCGGGCCAAGTGCGATCGCGGGCGCCGGTGCATGAACCAACCTCATGGGAGAGACGCTCGCGCGTCAACGCGCCGCCGAAGCAGGGCACCCGCCACGGCAATTCCCCAAACGAGCTCTGAGCGCCCGAGGCGTCGGCAACGGGGCGCGCGAGCGCACCCGGCAGTTGATCGCCCCCGCGGGATGGACATTTGAGTTGCGCGGGGGCGATGCCTTAGCCTCAGAGATCGCCATGCGCCGACCACTTGCGACGGGCGAGAATTTTGACCTGGTGGCCGGGCGTGACCTGGGCGGCCCATGAGAGCGCCGGCGTTGCCCTCGGCGCCCGAGGTTCAGCAGCGTTCTGGCACTGGTTGCGGCACCGCCATGCGCCACATGCGTCCTCCAAGAGGTGCCATCTACCGCGTCAGTCGCGAAATTTGGATGGCGCAAAGTCAGGGGGATTCCCCGCGATCTATTATGCGGCCAGGTGGCGGTGGCCCAGGTGCAGGAGGGCACGCGCGCATTCGTCGAACAGCCGAGTCCTATTTGACCGCACCGTGCCACGTCGGGATCAGATATCACAACGCCCACAGGTAGGCGCAGCGGCGTTCGACCAGTGTCGCACGGGGCCCATGGGCCCACGAGGCTTCCAAGCTAAGAAGCCCTCTCTGGCCACCGCCAAGTCCCCACATCTACTTCGCCGCTTCGCAACTAATGGCGCGCGGCCAGCCGCGACTGCGACGGCGCTTCGGGCCGCGGGCAAATTACCGGGACTCCGCAGGTCTGGTCCTGACGCGTGGCAGAGCGCGTGGCGCAAGGCAATGTTACTCTCGGGACGTCGGTGGGCACCTCGGCCACTCTCTTGACTGCGCCCCACTCCGCCACGGGCTCACGCGTCAGCCCAGATGCTCTCCAAGAGCTCGAACGCCTGAAACGATTAGAGGCACCGCGGCCATCGGCACTAGCTACCATGCCCGCGCCGGCAAGCGCAAGTCTTGGCTTTGGCAAAGGCCATCGGGCACCCAGGCCCCCGTAGAAGTCCAGGCTACCAGGCAAGCAGCCAACGCGCCCAACGCGAAACGGCACCCAGAAGGCCCGGGCGCCGCGGCAGTCGCAGCAGTCAGCACCCGCGACACTTCAGGTCCCAGAGAACATGCGCAGTCCCACTGGGCATCGACTCGCCGAGCTTTTCCCTTGGCTGCATCCATGACCTGCCACGCGATCGAGCTCGCCCTGAGCACTCCAGGCGCCCGGGAGAACGCCGCCGCTGCGACGAGCCAGCCAGGGCAGCTCACAAGCGCCGCGCCGGCCAACGCAGGGTTTTTCTCTGCGAGCCTCGAGCGCGGCAAGTCCAGAATTTCGCGGCGGGTATCCTTGGATCCCAGGCGACTCCAGACACCGATGGGCCCCCACCAGATCGGGGCCCCATCGACGACCCAGCGCGACCAGGACCAATGCGCGACGATCTCTTTGAGGTACGGCGACGAACCACCGCCGCCGCCAGATCCAGCAGCTCCGAGGCTTCCCCGAGCACCTGCACCACAATCACGAGTCATGGACGCTTCTATTGGACGCGCACCAGAGGACTGGACGAACTTCGACGTCACGCAGAGCTCATGCATGCAACGCGCGGGCACCGCATCACATATGTGACGAGATGCGCAGGCTGCATACCCGCTGGCGGCACGCTACACGGACACAGTGGAGAACATATGGATCGCTGCCCGTTGCCCGCTCTCTGTCATCCGAGAAATTGCAGGCGTGATCTACAGTGGCCGCGAGTGCCAGGCGCCGGTCAAACGCGTCACTAACACCTTCGTTTGCATTTGTCACGGCCCCCGACCGCGAAGTTGAGGGGGACATCCTCTTCTTCCGCCAGTACCACAACTGGCAGGTGGCCGATAGCGCCAGCAGATGGTACGCAGCACGGCTGCTCAGGGGCGATGCCAGCGACATTGGGCATCATTTCTCCGAGCGTTGGCTGAGCATCCTCTCATGTTGGCGATCCACCGGTTCGCCGTGCATTGCATCGGCGAACAACTTAGGCGCGAGGCAGTGTGAATTCTTGTCCAAGGCAGCATTCGCCGGCAACTCGCTGATATCGCACAGAGGCGCCACTCCCACAACGTTTGGTTTTTGGTCGACAGC
>CAUYUJ010005025.1:515733-535733 GCA_963575745.1 Prorocentrum cordatum | reverse complement strand
TTCACGGAGGCTGGCCGGGCTGTGACAGCTAAGGGGCAGCAGTCGAAGGGTCAGCCCAAAGGCTGCGCCAAGGGCGTCGCCGACAAGGGCGGCAAGGGGAGCAAAAAAGAGCTCCGACGGCACAGAGGCTGACAACCGGCCTGTCCGGTCGCCGGCCAAGCGCCCCAAGGGCACGGCGGGCACCGATTATCAGCACAGGTCTCGCAGCCCCCGCCCCGGCAATCAGCAGTTCAACAGTTGGGGAAACAAGTGGTGAGTGGGCCAAGCACCACTAGTCGAGGGCGCCGGGAGTGATATCTCGGAGGAAGCATCAGACGACACGGAGGCGCCACCGCTTCCAGGTACCAGTTCAAGGTCAAGTGAGTCAGCAAATTCTCCACTCGAAGCTGCCCAGGCAGCTTTCTCTGCATTTAGCGCCCGCGAGGATTTGCATAGCCTGGGTCCGAGCGACCACTTGTGCGGGCCAGCGGCTTGCCAGCAGCCGACGATAGCCCGCGCGTGCCAACATTTTCAAACGGCCATTTTGCGAGATCGGTTTCAATGTGGGTTGCCGAGCTGCAAACCGCTCGCCAGTCGGCTCTTGCCTTTTGGAAGCATCGGAAGCTAGTGACGGACCCACAGTGGCAGACTATCTTTAGAAGTTTGCCAGCTCACTGTCAGTCAGTGCTGGGTCCGGAGAAGAACCTTCTGCTGCTGAAAGAGATGCTCGAGGCTATAGCATGGCCAGATAATACCTTGTTTCGCAACCTCTGCCATGGCTTCCCTTTGGCGGGGCGCCCGCCTGCTAGTGGCATCCACGCGCCCGCTGCCAAGTCTCCGGAACCAGCCGAGACTTTGCGGTCGCTTTTAGCACATCCGCGCGAGCGGAATGAGGCGACTCTCGGTAGAATCGCCGCGGAAAAGGGCGGCGATACGAGGGTTAGGACTCAATTTTTGTCGGCCTGCTCAAAAGAGGTCGAAGATGGCAAGGCCCGCTTCCGTAACCTAGACGTAAAGTCTTGTGTTTTAACAGCTCGCTTCCCTATCGTGCAGGGGGAGAGAGACGGAATGCCAAAAATTCGCTGCATAGACGATTTCACTGCGTCTGCGGTGAATGGCGCGGTTGTACGCACTGAAAGAACATGTCCAGACACGCTGGACACTTTGGTGGCATTAGTGCGCCACGCAGCAGCAGGCAAGCAACACATTGCCATGAGGTGGAGGAAAGATGACTTCTGGCATGCTTTTAAGACACTGCCGATTTGCAGCGGCCACTTGCCGCTAGCAGTGACAGCTTGGCCAGAAGCAGTGGCAGACGGTAAGGCGTTACAGTTGCTGTGCCTACCATTTGGCTCTTCCGCCTCAGTGTCCGGTTGGGATCGTTTCGGTCTCGCCATCCAAGGCATTTTGGCAGCTCTGTTTCACTTGTTATATTTGCGTTTTGTCGACGATATGTTCGCCGGCGATTCGGCCCTGGAGGGGCGCGATATTGGCAGTGACTGCTTAATCGGCCCCGCCGGCTCTGCGCGCCTGGCAAGAGCAGTCGTGTCAGAACTGCTGGGCTGGGATCTCGACGCCGGCGAAGCTGTCACCGAGGCCACTAAGACCGTAATCCTCAGAGTCTGCGTAGAATTTGACGACCACAACCAGCTGATCCAGTTTAGATTGGAAAAATGGATCGCAGAAATTCGGGAGGCTCTGCGGCGAAGATCGCTCTCGCCTGCGCGGGCTTTAAAATTAGCAGGCAAATTGAGCTGGGGTGCGACCGCCGTCTTCGGCCGAGGCGCGCGCGTCTACCTTGCTGCCATTTACCACCACGGCTCAGGCAACCAGAGCCGGCTGTCCCAGCGCACCAAATTGTGTCTGCGTTGGTGGCCGCGGTTCTTACAGGAACCGCCATCGAGGAGCGCCCCGGTGATGCGTCGCCAGAAAAAGCGTTGCATCCTTTACACCGACGCCACAGGCCAGGGACGGATGGCGTGGGTCATCCAAACTCCCTGTTTAAAGGCTTGGGCTGCTGCTGATGTCCCAGTAGAGGCGAGGCAGTGGGTGCTTCATCGGAAGAACCAGATCGGCACTTGGGAGCTCATGGCGGCTCTCTGCGCGCCTAAGTTTTTGCTGAGTTATCTGCCTGGCGAGTTTGAAATCTTCGCCTTCGTGGATAGCACAAGCGCGCCGGGTGCACTTTTACGCGGCTGTTCCAGGCAATTTGATTGGAACGAGCTCATAGGCGAGCTTTGGTTTGCAGTCGCGCAGCGTGGTCACTATTTGCACCTTTGGCACGTGCCATCGCATTAAAATTGGCCGACGCTCCGACCCGGCCAGAAGCCAAGTCAGAGCAGCTGCGTAAGTTAGCCGCGCTGCGCAGGCGGGCTCCGCCTCGGGCGGCGCAGGCGCTGGCTGCGCTGGCGACCAGACGCCCACTGCGAAGCGATTGGACGCCCCCGCCGAAGAGAAGGCCCGCGCTGCTTTCCTAGTGCTTGGAGAGGCGCGGCGGGCGCGGGCCGCTCCTGCGCCTGCAGCGCTCGCAGCCGCCGTGGCAGCTGCTGCCAATTGCAGCTGCTATCCGGGAGCGGAGCCCACTGGCAGGCCACGGGGCGAGATCAAGCGGGCTCGTCGCGAAGCCAGCGGCGCAGACCATCTGAGCTTGCACACCTTGTGGGTGGAATTTGCCAGCTGGAGGAAAAGCGCCTCCCAGTATGCTTCCGCAGTGCGCCTGTGGGGCGACGCTGCCATTGCTGTCGGGGCGCCTGGGTGGCCACCAACAGAACTGATCCTTGACACTTTCGTTGGTTTGTTTCGCAGCGGCCACACCTGGCAAAGATGCGTGTCGCACGTGCGCAGTGTATTGCACTTGGTGCAGGCTCCGCTGGGCGCCCTCGCAGATACGCATAGATTGTCGAGGGGCGCCGAAAAGATAACGAAGTATGAATTCAGAAGAGAGAAAATCCGTGCCACAGCTGAGGAGACCAGACGCATCCGTAAGTGGTGCTCGGAAGCCGGATATCCGACACTAGCGGCCTCGTGGGCGATTGCCCGCCATTTTTGCTTGAGATATTCGGAAGTATTAAATCTGGGGACCCACGCGGTCGCATTTTGTTTTACCGGCGAGGGCCGTAAAACGTGCATCATCCGTTTTGCTCACCGGAAGTCGTACAATGAACCCTGCGAGACGACGAGGCGTTGCATCTGCCACCAGCAGGGTCGGCTCCTGTGCGGTGTTTGCACACTGTTCTCCTTAGGAGAAACAGGCGCTGTTCCTTTTTCAGGAATCCAATACGCCGACGCTCTCGCTGTGCTAAAGCTGGCAGCGACCGCCCTGCATCTGCGTAGCGCGCCTGCTTGGGGCACGCATGCGTTCAGGAGAGGGTTCGCAAACGAAGCCCTCCAACAAGGAGGGCCGACAGCATTGTTCTTTAGCGGTGGATGGAAAGGCGCGGCTGCTTTCGGCTATGCTAGCGCCCAGAGCCGAGGGGCTCTCACGGCCGCTGAATGGCTAGTAGAACATTATGAGTCCAGCGACGGCGAGCAGGACTGAGTTCGCATCGTTTGCATCGGGGCAAGGGAAAACACATCACGATGTCCTCTCCTCAGGCGCTGCTGCGCGGTCCGCCGCCTCCTGGCGCATTGAGAACCTCAGGACAGGGCCCAGGAGGCTCCGGCCAGGCAGCGCTTTCCTTTTGCCCCTTGCTGGCGCGAAGGCGCCGGCGCCGAGCCGTGACGGGGCCCCGGGGCCCGAGAACGTGTTCCGAGGTGCTTCGGGGCACCGCAGAGGCGAGGGCCTGCTTTCCCTTGGGCCAGGCTGCCAAAAATGATTTTCATGAAGCGTAAACTCGTTTCCGGCACAGGAAAATCATGTGGAGCAGGCCCAAGCGTGGTCGCCTCCCCTCCTCTGCTCCCGCTCACACGCCTCTGCGCCTGCTTCGCGGGCAAGCGGTCCCTGGCGGGCCGGCTTGCGTTTTCGGAGGCGGAAGTATTCTCGGTGCTGGTCTCTTGGGTCTGCCGTTCTGGTCGCCCCGCAGGGGGCGCTCTCGGTCTCTGCGGGGAGCAGGGCCAAGCCAGGCCAAAGCACGAGCGACGGCCTGGCGCGCTGTGGCACTGCCCGCTCCCTCGCAGGCACGTGCCTGAGAGCTTGTCGGCAGGGGCCGCCTTCTCAGGCTTTCTGGTGACCGAGCGCTCTCCGCGTGGGACGGCGCCCGCAGGGCGGGCAGCAGCCGCCTGGCGGCGGTTTTGCCCACCCACATACCACCCTCGCGGCTTTCGCCGGCGCCACGTCCCGGCAGGGAACCTCAGGACAGGGCCCAGGAGGCTCCGGCCAGGCAGCGCTTTCCTTTTGCCCCTTGCTGGCGCGAAGGCGCCGGCGCCGAGCCGTGACGGGGCCCCGGGGCCCGAGAACGTGTTCCGAGGTGCTTCGGGGCACCGCAGAGGCGAGGGCCTGCTTTCCCTTGGGCCAGGCTGCCAAAAATGATTTTCCCCAACAGGTACTGCGGCAAATATACGCGATGCCGAAAAGTCGTCTATACAGCGCACCCGGCGCGAATTATCCTTCCAACCCTCGTCGGCCGGAAATCGCGCGTGAGAACGCAATTGCCAGGCAAGGAACGCCACCTTGCATGGCCATCGCTGACCTCCTTTTCACACTTAGCTTCGAAGACCGCTCGGACCGCATCCTCCAGACCGGCCGGTCGCCGCACGCGGCGGAGCGTGTCCTCATTCAGAGCGCTGGCTTGCGCCCGCAAGCCCGATGCAGATTCCGAGCACTGTGCGCACGGAATCTGCGGCAGCACGCCACTGCGCGGAATCTCGCCCAGAACGGGAAACCCATTGCGCAAATCAGCTACCAACCGAGTATCGGGCCACGCGATGGCCTCGAGCATCTCGCCGAGCACAAGCAGATTTTTCTTCGGACCAAGAACGCCCTGAACGTGCGCCGGCAGAGAGCCGAACCTGCGCGCCCAGAGCGGGTCCAGCACGCCCTTGCGCTCACGCCAATGCGCGAGACTAGCTGCCCTAGCAGAAGCCAAAGCCTGGCCACCAAGCGAAAGCACACGAGCGAGAGGAGCAGCGACCGCCTCTGGCACCGAGGGACGATCGCAACACGAGGGCAAACCAAGAGCCCATTCTAGATGATCGAGCGGACCAAGACCGGAGACCGCAGGATCCTGCAGGAACGTATTTACACAATCCCTGACTCTGGCCATGCCAGGAGCCGCGGGATATTCAGGGTGAAACTCGCACGCCTCCGCTGGACCGCCGAAATCGCGATCGGCGCAGAAGTGCTCCTCAAAAGCTGTGGATCCGCCATCAAAGCGGGCAGAATCCACAGTGGAGCCTCCTGGGCTCTCACTGCGATCGGATGCCGATCACTTCTTGCGCTGCCCCTGCTGCCAGCCACCCAGCCGCCCTGGGCCCAGCCGCTGCCGCTTTGCTGCCGGCCGCCCTGGCTGCGCCAGGGGCTGCGGGAGCGCGGCGGCGCGAGAGGCGAGAGAGACCGCGGCGCCGACGCCGCAGCAGCGCTGCTCGCGCCCTCGCTCTTGCCGTACTTGCCGCCCTTGCCAGCGCTCTTGCCAGCGAGCGCCCGCGCAGCCTCAGCCGCTCTGTCCTCGACCTTCCGCTTCGCCTGCTTCGCGAGGTCTGCGTCGACCTTCGTGAAGTAGAGCCTCCAGTCCGGGTCACCGCGCTCCAAAGCCTTGGCCATGGCCGTGCGCACCAGGATGTCGTACTGGTACGCCCGTCCTGCGGGCCAGAGACACGCCCGTCCTGCGGGCCAGAGAGCATTGCTCGATCACGCCCGTCCTGCGGGCCAGACACCACGGAAGCCCGCCAACGACGAGCAGCGAAGTGCAGTTATCGTCGCGCAACCACGCACCACCAAGGCACGGCCCCCCGAGGCCGCGCCGCGAAGCGCGACAACCTTCGCCCCCGCGCGCGCCAGCACAACCGCCAACCAGCCAGCCGGAGAAGCGAGGAGAGGAGACGACACGGCATCCCCACGCCGCGGTCCGCCAGCCGCGCGGCCTCAGCTTATGAGCACAGAGGGGACCCGCGATCCGCCGTGCCACAGAGGCACTGCCAGGCAGTGAGGCCGAGAGGCCAAGAGGCGGAGAGGCCACGAGCAACCTCCCTGGAGATTTTCCTGCCCCCCAAATCGCTTGGGGGCGATGAAAAGTATGGGAAGTATGGAAACTATGGGGAACCCTTTTGTCTGTGCCTCTTTGTTTGCGTGTCCCAGGGCCCCTGCACACCAGGAGGGACGCCATCCTTGTGAGGCTCGTTTTTTTGTTCGTGGGCCAACGCGCCCAGCCCACAGCTGGCCCGCAGAGCCGGCAGAGGCCTCCCGCCCGCTGGGAGGGAGGGAGGGGAGGGAGGGGAGGGAGGAGGGAGGGAGGGAGGGGGGAGGGAGGGAGGGAGGGAGGGAGGGAGGGAGGGAGGGAGGGAGGAGGAGGAGGAGGAGGAGAAGGAGGAGGAGGAGGAGGAGGAGGAGGAGGAGCTTTGTTGGCTCCCTGGAGAGGAGCGCCATACCCGTGAGGGTCGCCACTGCTCGGGGGCCACGAGCCCCGCACCCGGCAGAGGGGGCCTGCCCATGTGAAGGAGCGGCATCCCTGCGAGGATCGCCCGTCTTCGAGGCCACGGCGCCCCGCCCACGGCAGCTGCCCCTCTGGGAAGTTGAAGGCCAAACTGTCAGATTGGATTGGGCCCCAAGGGCCAATCTGGCCCGGCCAAACTGGAGGATTTGGGTTATTCGCCAGACTGGGTTCGCGTTGGCTCCCTCGCCAGATTGCCCCCGTTTGCCAGATTGGGCCTGCCGGATTGGCGCCAGATTGGCTTCGACTACCCAGCCCCTCTTTGCAGACAGAGGCTTCCAGCCATCCTCGTCGGGGTCGCCCCTCTTCGAAAGCCAGGGCGCCCAGCCCACAGCTAGCCCAAGAGCGGCGACGCTCCGGAGGGATGGCGCCCCTCCTGGTGGGCGGGATGCCTCTGTCGGCTTCGCGGCCCAGCTGTGGGCCCGGCGCCTTTCGGGTCGGGCGAAAGGGGGGGATAGCAAAAGGGGGGTTTGAGAATCAGCTCATGAAACTGATTTCCCCAGCGCCTCCCGGCGCCAGGAAACGCCCATGTATCGAGGAATGGGTCCCTCGGTGAGGCCGAAACCAGCTGCATGCAGCAAGTTTCGTAACCCCCCCTTTCCCAGTCCCCCCCTTCCGCCGGGCCCGACTGTGGGCCCGGCGCCTTGGCCTTCGACAGCGCGACGACCCTCACGAGGCTGGCGCCCCCCGTGGGCCAGCTGTGGGCCGAGCGCCTCGGCCTCCGGAAAAGACGGCCCTCGCGAGGATCGCGGTCCTCCCAGCGGGCTGGGGATCCCCTTGTGGGCTGGGCGCATGGGCTTCGGTCGGGCCTGTCCCCCTACGGTCGAACAAATAAACATACTAAAATTATTCCTCGCATGTACATTCACGCGTTCCCACACGTAAAATACTCCCAATATGCTCAAAACTGATCAAAACATGAGCTTGGCGAAGGACCCAACCATATGCAGTTGTGGGTATCGCATTTGGGGAAGCCCCGTATGGGGCCACGAAACGCTGCCCTGGGTGGGGGGGGGGAACGCATGCGAACTGCGCAACTGGGACCTTCGGTGGAGCTCCCTATGGGGCCATGAAGCGCTGTACTGGGTGTGGGGAGGACGCATGCGAACTGCGCCACTGGGACCTTCGGTGGAGCTCCCTATGGGGCCACGAAACGCTGTACTGGGTGGGGGGGACGCATACGAACTGCGCCACTGGGACCTTCGGGGGAGCCACCTATGGGGCCACGAAACGATGCCCTGGGTGGGGCGGGGGGGGGCCAGCTTCGGTGGAGCTCCCTTTGGGGCCACGAAGCGCTGCCCTGGGTGGGGAACCGCATGCGGGCTGTGCCACTGGGACCTTCGGTGGAGCTCCCTATGGGGCTACGAAGCGCTACCCTGGGTGGGGGAACCGCGTGCGGGCTGTGCCACTGGGGCCTTCGTTGGAGCTGCCTAGGGGCCCACGAATGCCACGAAAGCGCTGCCCTGGCGGCCCTGGGTGGGGAACGCATGCGGGCTGTGCACTGGGGCCTTAGCCTTCGGGTGGAGCTTTCCTATGGGGCCACGAAACGCTGCCTTGGTGGGGAACCGCGTGCGGGCTGTGGCACTGGGACCTTCGTGGAGCTCCCTATGGGGCCACGAAGCGCTGCCCTGGGTGGGGGAAACCGCACAATGCGGGCTGTGCCACTGGACCTTCGGTGGAGCTCCCTATGGGGCCACGAAACGCTGCCCTGGGTGGGGGAAACCGCATGCCGGGCTGTGCCGCTGGTGCCCTTCGGGTGGCGCTCCCTAGGGGCCACGAAGCGCCTGCCTGGGTGGGGGAACCGACGCGCGTTGTGCCACTGGGCTCTTCGGTGAAGCTCCCTAGGGTTCCCCGAATCGCCTGCTGCCCCCGTGGGGGAACGCAAGCGGGCTGTGCCACTGGGACCTTCGGTGGAGCTCCCTATGGGGCCACGAAACGCTGCCCTGGGTGGGGGAACCGCATGCGGGCTGTGCCGCTGGGGCCTTCGGTGGAGCTCCCTATGGGGCCACGAAGCGCTGCCCTGGGTGGGGGAACCGCACGCGCGTTGTGCCACTGGGCTCTTCGGTGGAGCTCCCTAGGGGGCCACGAAACGCTGCCCTGGATGGGGGAACCGCATGCGGGCTGTGCCACTGGGACCTTCGGTGGAGCTCCCTATGGGGCTACGAAACGCTGCCCTGGGTGGGGGAACCGCATGCGAACACCCCCACTGGGGCCTTCGGTGGAGCTCCCTATGGGGCCACGAAACGCTGCCCTGGGTGGGGGAACCGCATGCGAACACCCCCACTGGGGCCTTCGGTGGAGCTCCCTATGGGGCTACGAAACGCTGCCCTGGGTGGGGGAACCGCATGCGAACACCCCCACTGGGGCCTTCGGTGGAGCTCCCTATGGGGCCACGAAACGCTGCCCTGGTGGGGGAACCGCATGCGAACACCCCCACTGGGCCTTCGGTGGAGCTCCCTATGGGGCCACGAAACGCTGCCCTGGGTGGGGGAACCGCATGCGGCTGTGCCACTGGGGTTTCGGTGGAGTTCCCTATGGGCTACGAAGCGCTGCCCCTGGGTGGGGGAACCGCACGCGGGCTGTGCCACTGGGACCTTCGGTGGAATTCCCCTATGGGGCTACGAAACGTGTGGGGGGTGTGCCGAGAGCAGAGGCAAGGAGGGGGAGGAGGGAGGAGGGGGGGCGGGAGGGGGGGAGGAGGAGGAGAGGAGGTGGGACGCGGGGCGCTGTCTCTTCAAAACGAGGACCCAACACCACAGGATGGTTGGGGAAAATCCCGAGGCTATTTCCTAACTATGTTGGAATATTCCTCCTGTAAAGGGACAGGCCCGACTTAAGCCTGGGCCCTCGAACAAAAACGACGACTCTCACCTGGATGGCGCCCCTCCCAGTGGGCGGGAGGCTTCTGCCAGCTCTGTGAACCACGTGTGGGCTGGGCGCTCTGGCCCTCGAAGCGTGGCGACACTCGCGAAGATGGCGCCCCTCCCAGTAGGCGGGGGGCCTCTGCCGGCGCTGTGGGCCAGCTGTGGGCCGGTTGCCTTGGCCCCCGATGACTGGCGACCCTCACGAAGATGGCTCTCTTCCCAGCGGGCTGGGAAGGCGCTGCCGGCTCTGTGGGCCAGCTGTGGGCCGGGCGCTTCGGCCTTCGAAACAATGGCGACCCTCACGGGGAGTGTGCCCCGCGGAGCGCACAGCGCACAGCTGGCCCACGGAGCCGGCAGAGCCCTCTGCAGCCCGCGGGAGGAGCGCCATCCTCGCGAGGGTTGTCATTCTTCAGGAGGGGACGAAACACACAGACACAATGAATCGTCGATCCCCAGGAAAATATGGGAAGGGGGGGGAAGACAAAAACCCTGACTTATTTGAGTGTTTGTGGGCCCCTTCAATTTTGTCGAAGGCCACAGCCCGTTCCACAGCTGGGCCGCGAAGCCGACAGAGGAATCCCGCCCACCAGGAGGCGCGCGCCATCCGTGCGACGGTCGCCACTGCTCGAGAGCCGAAGCGCCCGGCCCACCGCCGGCCCAAAGTCAGGAGGGCAGGAGACACACAGACACAATCGGGCCGGACGAAAGGGGGGGATTTGAGGAGGAGGAGGAGGAGGAGGAGGAGGAGGAGGCGGAGGAGGAGAGGGAGGAGGGAGGAGGAGGAGGAGGAGGGAGGAGGAGGAGGAGGGGGAGGAGAGGGGAGGAGGAGGAGGAGGAGGAGGAGGAGGAGGAGGAGGCACTTGTGCAGCACACCTGTCCTCGACCGACCCCCGGGGGCCCGCGTCCCAAACGGCGCGTTGTCGGCATATCCATGCTGACGCCCTTTCACCAGCGAGCTCAGAATTAAATTCTGGTGTGGCTGCTGAAAATTCGGCGGCTGAGATTGCAAATGGACGGATTTCCCATGGGAAGTCGCCCCATCGGATTTCGGAAGATTTTCGGCCCCAGCCGGGAGAGTCGGCAGACTAAACAGGGTGAGTATTAGCGTGGGGTCGGAAGCCCCTTCGCAAGCTGCTGCCTGGCGGCCTCGGCCCCGAAGCGAAGCTGATATTCTGGCGTCGTTGCATCCATCCGGTGCCAACAGCGTGCAGACGAGCTGTGCGCGCACGCCCTCTAGCGCGTCGCCTTGACGGCGTTGCCCGCCAAGACGGCGCGCCCCGTCACATATAGGATGGGGTCGCCCAGGCCACCCACCAGGAAAGAAATGGAAAAATCCGTTTGGAGACGGATTCGCCTGCTCCGCGACGACGGACAGCATTCTTTAGCGGAGGACGAGCGTAAGCCCCTTCGCGCCGCGTCCAGGCGGGCGCGCTCGCCCCAAAGATGGGCGCTCACTCATCCATTTCATCATTCAGATCTGCTCTGTGTCCTCCGGCGGCGGCGGTGGCAGAGTTGAATTGCGTCGGCCGCGCGGTGGCGTCAGGGAAATCCTATCTTTGACGGAAGCCCAGCACCGTCCAGCTGCAGGGAGCCAGCGCGGCAAGGCAGGTTCTCCACCGGGGCAGCATCGCACGCAGTGCTCGGCAGGCGCGCCTATGACGCCCTCCGGAGGCCTGGGTGGTGCGCTCAGGCTGCGGAGGGGGATAGGCATCGCATCAGCGCTGGCTACGTTTTGCCCCACGGTGCCTACCGCGCATTGGCTGGTTGTTGTCTCTTGTCTCGAGCGTTCTTCCGCACTGGCTCAGACGACCGCGCGGCAAGCAATTTGCCCTCTCACAGCAGACCTTGCAAGCCCGAAGTGAATGCAAAGCAATTTTGCGAAATGCGTCCGTGCCGCTGGCATTTAGGCTCGTCAACCTCGCAAGACTACGCTTGTAGTGCCCAAGCGCTCAGTTTCGGTACTCTGTCTATCTGTACTTTCAGCTGTGCTCGCCTGTGGTCCACCATGTGGTCCACCATGGCCGGCCAGTTCGCCCCTGAAGAGATCCGCGCGGACCTCGCTGGTCTGCCGGCTAGCGCGTTCAACAAGACCGAGATGGATGTCCGCGTCCAGTGGATGGAAACGGTCTTGGACGTGGAGCCCCGGGCTCGTGGGAAGCATGACCTGCGCTTCTACACGGGCGTCGGGCGCCTGCTCGCCGACGTGGTTTGCAGCACGCAACCGGAAGATTACGCGGACGACTACGTCCGCGACGTGATCAAGGGCAACTTCAAAGCTGGCGACACGCCATTCAATGAAGAAGGCAATCCTGAGAGTTGGAAGACTCTCAAGATGACTCCGGCCATGGTTGTGTTCGCCTTGCGTGTCCAGGCTGCTTTCGCGAAGTCAGCGGGAATGGAGGTGGCACAAGGCTATAAGGATGGGCAATTGGGCGACGGTGGTTTGAAGGATGCTCTCACAGAGTTCGTAAAGTGTCAGGCCGAGAAAGAGGAGCAGACAACTAAACCCAAAGGGTTGTCTTTCAATTACGCCAAGAGGATCGAAGACGTAGGCCTATCAGTGTTTCCACCAGAAGCTCTGCCATCAGAGGATCTTCTGGCCAAGTGGGAAGCGGCCGGAAAGATAACCGCAGAAAAGGGCCGCATGTACGTCGGCAGTGCTGACGCAGATGACCTGATGGCATTGCACCGGCCAGCGTGGACGAGGTCGCCAGCAATCGATTTGATGCCGAGCGGCGGCAATTGGGATGATCGGCTCAAAGCCGCGCTCGACATGAAGAAGGCGCGCTCCTTGGAAGAGCGGGTGCACTACCAGGGCTTCGCCACGTTCCTGGGGCATGTGTTCTCGTGGGGCCTCAAGCTCGTCATGATGAAGGTTTGCTCTCAGACGCACCTCCTGTCGTATGTCTTCATCCTCGCCCGGGTGGCGGAGGAGCACGGTGGTGTGGCCACAGCGTACCATTATGACGTCAAGGTGCGGAAGGAGATGGCCACGGAGCTGGAGCGTGAGAAACCCAACGTGCTGCGCTGGCTCCTCGAGCTGAACGACGACACGGCCAGGGCAGCAAAAGATAAAGCGCAGTCTGGCGCTGGCAGGGTTGCGAAATTCGCATCAGCTGCTGCAGCGGGGTCTTCTGCTCAGAGCGCCGCTGGGAATCACGGTCGTGGCAGCGGCGGTAAGGCTGTCGGCAAGGGCGGCAAGAGTGGCAAGGGCGATAACCGGCCCGTGCGTTCGCCGCCGAGGAAACCTCCCAGCCAGCGTGGCCGTTCCAGGAGTCGTAACACTAGGAAGGATGGCTGGTATCAGCTGGGGTGGTACGACGGGAAGAAGAAGTGAGCCTCGCCACAGAAGTCTGCGTCCGAGGACGACGCAAGCAGTACCGGCGCAAGTGTTCTAAGCGAAGATAGTGGGCGGCAGCATGCGCTTGGTGGGTTTGCCACTTTGAGCGGGGCTGTCAGCGCGCTGTTGGCCGATTCAGTTTTGCTTGAGTCCATGTGTGCGTGGGATCATCTTGAATGGGCTTGTACTTTGCCAGCGTTTGAAGGGCCCGCTGCAACGCCAGCAATAATAGTTGAGGCGTTGGAGCGGGCAGAATCTTTAACGGATTCTGAATTGCACGAACGTCGTGCGAGCAAGCTCCAGTATTGGGCTGATAGGAAACGTGTGACAGACTCTGCGTGGCGGCGGGCAGTGTCGCGATTGCCAGCGCACTGCCAGTGCGTGCTCGGGCTGGATAAGAATGTGTTTCTCGTGGCCGAAATGCTGGAGGCGATCGAATGGCCAGACCAGTTGCTCATTGAGCATCTGAAATTTGGTTTTCCGTTGATAGGGGAATTGCCGCGCTCGGGCATTTTGCCGCCAGTGCCTTTCCCGCAGCTGTCGTTCACTCCTGAGTTTCTGTTCCGCCATTGTGAGGAGCACAACGTTGCTACGTTGCACAGGGCGCGCAGGCCGACCGGCGCGCACCCGATGGTGGAGGAAACCTTTAAAGCAAAGTGTGCACAAGAGGTAGGAGAGAAGAAAACATGGTGGACGCGGCTGAACACGGCAGCGTCTATCATTTCTGCACGCTTTCCTGCCCTGGAGGGGTGGAAGGAAGATGAGCGGGGTAGTGTGTGCCCGAAAGTGCGATTGATGGATGATTTCACTGCCTCGCTTGTGAATTCGGCGACAGCTGTAGGCGAGCCGATGCCAGTGGATACGCTGGATACTTTGGTGTCCTTGGCTGTGTGGCTTGCCCGTGGCCAGCCTGCAGATTGCGAGTTCCTGTTCAGGAAAGAGGACTTTAAGGGTGCATTCAAATCGCTCCCGCTCCTGTCTCAGCACTTGCCTTTTGCAGTTGTGACCTGGCAAAGCGCCGCTTTGCGCGGCAAAGGTTTACAGTTGCTATGCTGCCCATTCGGGTCGCGAGCTTCTGTATATAGTTGGCATACATTGGGCTCGTGTCAGCAGGCGCTCCTGGCGCGAGAATTGTACATTGCGTATCCTCGGTTCGTTGATGATTTATTTTCGGCGGACCGCGCCCAGGGGGCACATGGGGCGCTCACGGGGCCAGCGGGCACCGCGGCGCGTTCGCAGCAGATGCTCCAGCTGACCGGCTGGGAACTCGAGCCGAAAAAACGTGTGCACAACGTCACTGCGGCTACCATGCTCGGCGTGGAATTAAGGTCTGTGCCAGGTGCTCTCATTTTCTGCATTGGAAAGCATAAGAGAGAGAAGTGGCTGACTGTTCTCACGCGTGCACTCAGCGAGAATGTCCTGCGCCCTTCCGAAGCGAAGCGGCTGGCAGGGCGGCTGAGCTGGGCAGGCAGCGTTGTCTTCGGCAAGGGGGCTCGTGCGTATTTGGCAGCGCTGCATTGGCAAGCCCACAGGTCCTCGGGGACGCTCACTTCTAGAGTCCGCGCAGCACTGCAATGGTGGTGCCGGTTCCTAGGCAGCGTCCCCACGCGCCGGGTATCGCTCCAGCCGCTATCTCTGCCCAGGTGTGTCGTTTATACAGATGCCGCAGGGGATGGCCACATGGCTTTTGCGATTGTGCATCCCGCTTTCCGCGCCTGGGGGGCCACCAGGGTGCCCCGGGAGGCGTGGGCGTGGGCGCGCGCGCGCCGGACCCAGATAGTGCTCTGGGAGCCCGTTGCTGCAATTTGTGCTGTGCGCTGTCTGATCGAGCATGGGCTCGCTGAGTGTGAGATAATCATGTTCGTCGATTGCAATCCAGCCTTGCATGCGCTCGTTCGCGGAGCGAGCCGGCAAAGTGACTTAAATGATGTGATCACCGGCTTCTGGTTTGAAGTAGCCAGCGCGTGCATTTTTTTGCACGCTTTCCGAGTGCCTAGCAAGTTAAATATTTCTGACGGCCCGACTCGGCAAGAAACTTGGGACGAATCTGTCTTGGCTTTTCAGTCCCGCGGATTCCGTCAGCTCGAGTGGGCATGGCCGCCCACACTGCCTTGGTCACCGTAGTGCTGTTGAAAAAAATGCATCATCTGAGGCCATTGCGGCCAAGAGTGGCCGGATGCGGGTTTATAGCAATGTTTGCGTTTGGACTCTCGTCATTCGTAGCCGGTTTTGCTCAATGCTTGAGTTCATTGCCGGCAGTCGGGAGCGGGCTGCCTTGGCCGGCGGCGATGCTGCCCGGCAAGTGCGGCCGAGACTGCCTGAAGCGGCTCCGCAAGATACACCCGAGACTGTCTTGGCGCAGCTGCTCAGGCGCGCGGCGGGCATCGCGGATGTCCCGGTGGATGTGCGCACGGTAGAGGCAAATCTCCGGCAGGAAGGGGCCGTGGCGCCATCTGATTTCTTGGGCATCACGCCGGAGGAAGCTGTTGAGGTGTGGGGCGCGTTCTCGAGAGTGTCTCTTGCTGTCGTCAGCTCCTTCTTGGATTTATGTAAATCCGGTGGTCAAAGTGTGGCAAAGGAAATCGCTTCGCCTGCACAGTGTCCGCAGTCGCCACAGGTGCGCCAGGCAGCTCTGCTTCCGGCCATGGCGCGGCGGAAGGCAGGTTCCACGCCCCAGGAACAAGCTGTGGCGAGGGCGGCGTTGCGGCTATGCACTGCGGCGCGGACGTCTGGCCGGCTCCCTGCGCCGCACGTCCTTGCCGACGCTATTGCTGCCATGGCACAAGCAGACGCTCTGGCATTGCACAGTCCCCCCGGAGCACCGCGGCAGGAGATCGCACGTATCTCACGCGATGGCATTGCCCCAACAGCGATGGCGGAACAGGCAATGTGGTTGGAATTTTGCGGATGGAAGGCCAGCGCTGCAGGTTATGCCTCGGCACTGAGACTCCATGGCCAAGTCGTTCTCTTCTGCAGAGTCCCGCCATGGCCACCAACACAGGGTATATTGGATGCATACGTTTGTCTCTTCAGGAGTGCGGCTACTTTGTCAAGATATTTGTCGCACACTCGCACTGTCTTAGTCTGGTTGCACTGTTATGTGGGTGGGCCCCCTTGCGGACACAGCACGTGTTGTGCGGGGAGCTGAGAAGGCAGGGCGGGCGCTGCGGCGGCCGAAGATCCGTGCCTCTTCAGAGCAGACAAAAGAATTGTCACGGTGGTGTTCCGGGAACGGCTTCGTTGACATCGGTGAGTTTTTCGTAGTGGCGCGGCAGTTTTGTTTGCGCTACGGCGAAGTCTTGCAGCTGGGTTCCGACACAGCTCCCGCGTCGATCAGTGCGATTGTGGAAGAGCGGAATGTCGTGGACATCGCACTCATGAATAGAAAGTACTATTCTGAACCTGTTGTTGTCACTCGCAAGTGCATTTGTGATCTCCAAGGGGAAGCAATGTGTGGTGTATGCCGGGTGGTTGCCCGGTACAAGCTCCGGGCCAAGCTCGCGAGTGGTGCCGCGGCTTCTGCGTCTACAGACACGGCGCCGCAGGCTGAAGCTGGGAATAATGTCATTTTCCCAGGCATGACATACGCGATGAGCCTTGCTGTGCAGGCGAGTGAAAAACTCTTGCGTGCATTGGGTGTTCCTGCTGTTGCAAAAGCATTTCGCTTCGCGCAGCTGCCCGGCCCCACTTGCGTGCATTGGGCGTCCTGAGGCTCTCTCTCTCTCTCTCTCTCTCTCTCTCTCTCTCTCTCAGGCTGGCGCCAGCCAGCTGCGCGTGTTTGTCGTGCCCAACGTCCGTGCGGGAGCGCACGCAGCATAGTGCTGCGACGTAAAATTTTCTTAGCCCTCAAATCGCGCAGCGGTTTGGAGGGCAGGAAAATTTCAGGAGTTAGCGGTGCCACACTCCTCCTAGCCTAATGGCCTTGAGCTCCCAGCAGAACGCACGAGGCTTGGATACCTCCAACTGGGGGTGGCGGACTTCACCCGCCCTGGTGGGTCAGCTGACGCGCCGTGTCCTGTGGACGGCGGGTGTGGGTCTGTCTGTCCGTCCGTCCCGTCTGTGTCTGTCGGTCTGTCGTCTGTCTGTCGGTCTGTCTGTCCGTCGTCTCCCTGGGACGTCCTCGTCCTGCCCGTGGGTGTCAGCTGGCACCGCGGGGTGGGCCTCGTGGCGTTGGTGTTTTCTTTCCCCGCCCGCCCTCCCTGGGTTGCGCTCCGCTGGCTGGGCGTCCTGAGGCTCTTCTCTCTCTCTCTCTCTCTCTCTCTCTCTCTCAGGTTGGCGCCAGCCAGCTGCACGTGTTTGTCGTGCCCAACGTCCGTGCGGGAGCGCACGCAGCATAGTGCTGCGACGTAAAATTTTCGTAGAGGCTCGCCGGCTCTCGGGGTCCCCCATTGACGAGCTCTCCCTTCTGGAGACGTCATGCCAGCAGCAACGGCTGCACCCCCAGGGCAGAGATCCGAGCTTCCCGTGGGCGGCCACCTGGCCGAGGCGTTTGCCATGCCGGCGCGCAGGTGCGAAAAGCAGCACGCTCACAGACCGTCCGACGGCTTGGAGGCGAGGCGGCGCAGAAGGGGCCCCCGTGGAGAGGGCCGAGGACCAGAGGGCGAGCAGAGCTCGGAAGTTGCTCGCGCCGTGGATCGTCTGCGTGCTGTGGAATTGTCTGTTGGGCTTCTGGCCTCGCAGTCCGTTGGGTGTGTCTCTTGGGTCTGTCTGCGGGGTCTGCGGAATCTTGACGCTCTACGCAACGGGTGGAGTCTGACCCCGCACCTTCTGGCCCCGTGCCTACAGCGCCGGTTTCAAGACATGCTCCGCGTGTGAACCATGTTTTAAAAATAAGGGTTGGTTAATAAATACAAGGATGAGCTTATGCAGACATGAATCATAAATGAATCATGGATTTAAAGTCCTATATTTTAAACATCCTATGTATTCAAAACTGCCCTGTAGACTGCACCCTCCCCCACCCTGGGTGGTAAGCCCGCCCCGATGCCCCCCCCCTGCGGACATCTGATGGGGGTGCGGCAGGCTCGCGCCGTGCCGACTTTGGCGCTTGCCGATGCGGAACGGAGCGGCCGCTTCCGAGACGTCAGGTCGTTCAGTATCGACCGACTCTCGGTCGTCGCCGCCGGCGGCGGGGTCGGCGCCAGTCGACACGATCCGAGCCTATATTGTGAGGGTTGGATCGACGCGAAAGCGCAGCATCTGTCGGGCCGGACGAAAGGGGGGGATTGGGAAAGGGGGAGTTACGAAATTTGCTGCATGCAGCTGGTTTCGGCCCCGCCGAGGCGCCCATTCCTCGATGCATGGACGCCTCCCGGCGCCGGGAAAATCAGCTACGTGAGCTGATTCTCAATCCCCCCCTTTCGCCCGGCCCGAATCTGTGGCGGCCTCGTGGCTGATGGCGCGGCGGCACGGGGGGGTGATGCCACGTCGGGGCGGAGAGGGGAACCGGCGGGGGCGGGCGGCAGGGCCGTGCTGGAAAGGGGGGAGGGGCAAATGAAATGTTGTATGCGTTTCAGGCCCTTTTGGCTACAGTGCCGGTTTTAATACATGCTCCGCGTGCGGATCATGTATTGAAAGTGCAGGGCTTGAGTGTTCAAAACAAGGAGGTATTCATGCATACATTCATTCATGCATTAATAATGTATTTTTAAATGGTATATTTCTAAAAATCCTATGTGTTAAAGACTGCCTTGTAGGATCGAGAGCGATATCCGTTCAGAGGATGTGCAGAAGCTGGGAACACCTAGTTCCTATCGAGACGCGTTTTCCGCAATCGATGTTGCTCAAGGTTCCAGGGCTTCGCGAATTAAGCATGTCATTCTGGTAGCGGAGCGTAAGCTCCAATACCATTCCCCGCGCGCGATCGGCGCCGCCAGGCGCCTCCGGAACGGGATCCACGGCATCTCCACGACGAGTTTCAAAGAGGTCAAGGTTTTTTTGTTGGAGGCCGGCTTCCGCAACATCAGCATCCACAGCATCGACGACAGCGCGAGGAGAATATTCGGTGGAGGCCCATCAGTGCCTGGACATGACGACCCACCTGGATTGGATTCGGTCTCTCCCTCACGATGGCTGACTATAAGACTCAGGCAAACCTGCGGGGATTCAAGCGGTATGTACCGCCTGGACGGAAGCCGCACGACGACGCGTAGCCTCTCAAGGCTTACATGCAGTCGCTACTCCTTTGGTGGCGGTTGACGCCGCTGGACGAGAAGGGGGCAGGCCCGAGCATGGCGTCGAGGTTGTTCGGCGGGGCCTTCACGACTACTCAGGCGCTGGAGGTCAAGCGTGATGGAGTTCGACACCAGGGGGACGCAACAAGAGCTGTTCCAAAAGTTGAGGAGGAGTTCGACGGGAACGGCGAGATCTTGACAGCAGCGGGCATGGGTGGAGCTGGTCACTTGATGCAAAAAATCACGGGGGCAATTGAGCAGCATGGTCAAGAAGACAAGCAAGGTATTTTCTTGGACAGATTCCTGGACTTGCATTCCGAAGAGTGTGACACGGAGGCAAATACCCGGGGATCGCTGGGACCCAGCCGCCGTCGCGCACGGCCAGAAGTTCGAGGGCCGGCCCAGCGGCGTCGACGAGGGGCGCCCTGAAGGCCCAGAGGGGGCGGAGAGCGGCCAAGAACTAGGAGTCGCATGCCTCGGGCCTCGATCCACCCCGCGCCCCTGCCTTCGCGGAGGGGCGGCGCGGGCCAGGGGGGTCGATCCTCATCCTGGGCACTCGGCGGCGGCCCCCGGCACCGAGAACGAATTTTGGGGGCCGAATTCGAGGAGATGCCTCGGGCGGTCGAAGGACCGTGAAAATCCCAGAGGATCCCTAGATCCCGACTCGGGATCTACATAAATACATGACACCATTAGATCCATAATGCGTGCCGCATGTATTTTCAGATCCCGATTCGGTCACTGTCTTGTTACAATGATTCGAACATGTTCATGCATGATGCCATGTTCGAATTGTTGTGCCAGCGCAACAGCCGCTTGACTGCGCGCCGCCAGCGGAGGGGGCGGAAGCCCTAAAACCAGGCCCATAGGGCCAGCTGCAGGGGCGAAGGGGGGGAACCCCCAAAGCCCCATAGGGCCAGCGGCGGGGGGCGGAGGGGGCGGAGGCGGGCGAGACCCATAGGGCCAGCTGCACGCGCGCGGCTGAGGGGGCGGAAACCCTTGAAGCCCCATAGGGCCAGCGGCGGGGGGCGGGGGGGGCGGAAACCCTAAAGCCCCATAG
>CAUYUJ010005025.1:478775-515633 GCA_963575745.1 Prorocentrum cordatum | reverse complement strand
GCGCTCAAAATCCAAACAGGTCATCGTCAGGAATCGCCGACGGCATCAGTGGCTGAGGCGAGGCGCTGCCCGTCTCGACGACCACCTGGGCGCCCTCCTCGTCGCCTGCCTCCGCCTTCGTCTTGTCGTTGATCACCGCGGAGCTCTCCTCCGCGCTGCGCTTGCGGCCGCTGTCGGCGCCAGGCGCGGCCGCCGCGGCCGGCCTGCGCATGGCAGAGGCTGGCCGCTTCAGAGGGGCTGCAGCCGCGTCTGCGGCAGCCTCGTCCTTCGTCTCCTCCTCCACCTCCTCCTCCTCCTCATCCTGCAGGGCCCCATCTTCCTCGTCGCCCTCTGCGTCTTGTGCCTCTGGCTCCTTCTCCTCTGCCTCGTCCTCTGCTGGCATCTTAGGCGCTGACTTCATGGGCTTCGCAGCTGCGCGGCCTGGCTTCTTCATGACGGTCTTCTTCGACGCTTTCCCGTGCTGCAGCAGCCACTCCTGCTTGCGCTTCTCGAAGTTGGTCTTGTTCGCCGTCCAGTCGGCTGTGCTCTCGATGTAGTCCTTCGCGATCGCAGTCACGAAGTCCTTGGCCGATTCGTGATGTTCGTCATTGTACCCCAGCAGCTGCAGCATCTGCTTTGAGCCGACCTTCATCTGGAGCCACTTCACGTCAGCCTTCCTCTCCACCACAACCTTCACGACCGCGCCGTCCTTGTCGCCCTTGAACACGATGCTGTCGCCACCCTTGCCCTTCGCGGGCTCCTCTGCGGACGCGTCCGTGGAGACAGTGCCGACGATCTCCCGCTGGACGCCGTCTGGCCACGTGGCCAGCAAAGGCCTCTCTCCCTCCTGCTTCTGGCCTCTCGTGAACTCGGGGTGCTCGGGCCCGCTGGCCTTGCATCGCCAGGCCATCTGACGGGGGAGGAGGCCAGGGGGCGACCAGTAAACACATGTGCTGCTGCCGTACTGGCAAGACTGGGTCGGGCGGGGCAGGGTCAGATAGAGGAGCGGAGGTGGAGGAGATCACGGGATGTGGGTTGCTGTTTCAGGAGAGTTCAAGAGAGAAGCGCTTCGACAGAACTAGTCCAACCTGCATTTGCTGGTTGAAGCCGAAGTTCCATCCCTCGCATGTCTCCAGCGTTTCCATGTTCTTTGATATCCTCCGTTTCTTGCCCGAAGATGCCCCTGAAACTGCATCTTCGGAGTCGGCGGGGGTCGCAGCCGCCCCCTGCGGCGCAAGACGCATGGCCCCCCCCCTTCAGATCGGGCACCCTGAACCAGCGCTTGGACAGACCCCGCAGGTGTTGCCCCATCTGCGACGGCCCAGGGCGCGCGATCCTAGGTGCAGGGTCAGATGTTTACTCGGATGCTCATGTCCTCAGTCTCAGCTTTCGTCTTGAACTGCTTTGCCCAATTCAATTTCCTGGCCAGGCCGGAGCTCGAGCTGCGACACGCGGGCCTTGCATTTTTACATCAGTTGCGGCTAATGCCACTCCGCCGACCCAGGGCCCGATCTGACGGTTCAACAGAAAAAGCAACACATAACATTGACCCGTGTGTCTTGTGCAGCGCTTGCTCGGCGTGCCTGATCAAGTTCCTCATTTTTTTGCCATGTCATCTGCCCATGCGTCTTGCTCATCGGCGAGCTTCCACTTTGCTTCGTGGTGGGCAGCGACCTTGAGGAATATGTCCTGCACGTGGCACTTGCACGCAGGGTCTGTCTCAATCCCGCAGCCGCGTTCCCCTGCCCCCGCGTTTTCGACGGGCCCCGATGACTACCCGCGTGCGTTTCTACCCCAGTAGACCCGGCCGCGAGAATGTTCCTCATTTTTTTGCCATGTCATCTGCCCATGCGTCTTGCTCATCGGCGAGCTTCCACTTTGCTTCGTGGTGGGCAGCGACCTTGAGGAATATGTCCTGCACGTGGCACTTGCACGCAGGGTCTGTCTCAATCCCGCAGCCGCGTTCCCCTGCCCCCGCGTTCTCGACGGGCCCCGATGACTACCCGCGTGCGTTTCTACCCCAGAAGACCCAGCCGCGAGATTGAGAGACCCCGCATGCACACCCCGCGTCCTTCGCCACGCTCTGGCTCAGCGACACGCCAGTGTGGCTGAGGATCTCCCTTGTCGCTACGATGATGTCTTTGTTCTGTTCCATCTGCTCTCGATTTTGCTTCGCATCGTGGAGCTTCTCAGTCGTGTACGCTATCTGGTCAGCCTTCGAATGCGAATGCTTGACGGGGCGTGCAAGTGCGGTTCGAGGGTGGATTTTGCGAGCGATCGTTGTTGGGCAAACTTGGTTTTTTAATGTTTCGTAACGTGCAGCAATTTCTATTTCGCTTTCCATCTCGTCACGCATTCGAAACGAAATGTGACATGGCGATCTCTCGCAATATCCCCCCCCGCCAATCGCGCTCGCACTCTCGGCAAGCAACCGCAACTCTGTGCTTGCTGGGTCGCCCCCCCACCCTTGCCTTGGTGATCCAGAAACACCACGTCGCTGCCGCCATGGCGGCCCGCGGACACACCGCCGCGTCGCCCATCTCGGCGGCGCTGAAGCAGGGTTGCGCCGCCGCGGAGGGCGCGGCGCTGGGCTGGAACCGTGCCACTGGCCGATTGTTTCCGAAGGGGTTTGGGCCACATCGCCCAGGAGGGGTCGACAGTCGAGGCGATTTCTTCGCTGGTCCCTGGGGTCGATGGTCGAGAACATCCGCTGCGCCCTTTCGACGCCAGACGCCGGTAGACGCACGCCCGATCGATGGTCGGCGCGTGGATCGAACTGTTCTTGTCTATCGGCGCGAGGCGTCGAATGGGCGCGAACGACTGCATGTCGATGCATCTACGGGCTGGGCGAGGGGTGATGCCGAGGTGGGCCCACGCGATGGGAGGGGCGGAGATGACAGGAAAGGAGGGGGGTGGACATGCCCATGCGAGAGAGCGCAAGAGGAGCTGGGTAGGGAGAGACGGAGAGGGCAGGGTGGGGCGGGACAGCTGAATGTTGGCGGTGATCAGATACGTGCGCACTGGCCTCAGATAGGCTGCGCTGGGAGAGCGGGAAGAGGGAGGGGAGGGGGTGGGCCGTGGGCGAGGGGGGGGGCACGGGCCGAGTGGCGACGGTCTAGGAAGAGGACGAAACATAGCTATACACGTTATATCTGTATGTCTCTGAACCTTTAAATGCCACACAGTTGTCTATATATAAATGTATGTAGACACGTTTACCTGTATACAGATATAGGTAAGCAGATCGGTAGATCGGTCTATATATAGTGTACCGACATATGTATATAAAGTATATGCAGATATGTCGAGATTTTGTATGCATGTATCGATCAATACGCGCGTCTGCTTAACTAGAAGAAGACATCACACATACAAAACGACAGGGATGGAGGGTGGGGAGACAGCAAGAGTGAGAGTGAGAGAGAGAGAGAGTGTGAGAGAGAGAGAGAGACATAGAGAGGAAGAGAGAGACACCTGGATAGAGAGATAACGAGAGAGCGAGAGAGAGAGAGAGAGAAACTAACAAACAAAACAAACAAACAAAAACGAGAGAGCGAGGGCGAGAGCCTGAGCGAGGGGGGCGGAGAGAAAACAGATAAGGAGAGAGGGATAACGAGAGAGAGAGAGAGAGAAACAACGAGAGAAAGAGAGAGAGGGAGAAAGAGAGAGAGAGAGAGAGAGAGAGGAGGAGGGGGGATGGGGTGCGGGAGAGGGAGGGATATATATATAGAGAGAGAGAGAGAGAGAAAAAAAAAAATATACAGAGAAAGAGAATGCGCATGGACACCGAGGGCGCGAGCGAATGAGAGGGCGAGGGGAGCGGAAGGGGCGAGGGGGCGAGGGAGGGGGCGGGGGGGAGCAGATCGAGAGATGTGATGAGAGAGAGAGAGAGAGAGAGATGAGAGGAGTGACACGGGGGGGAAGGGATTGAAGAGTGAGAGAGAGAGAGAGACAGAGAGAGGAAGAGAGAGACACCTGGATAGAGAGATAACGAGAGAGCGAGAGAGAGAGAGAGAGAGAGAGAGAGAGAGAGAAACTAACAAACAAAACAAACAAACAAAAACGAGAGAGCGAGGGCGAGAGCCTGAGCGAGGGGGGCGGAGAGAAAACAGATAAGGAGAGAGGGATAACGAGAGAGAGAGAGAGAAACAACGAGAGAAAGAGAGAGAGGGAGAAAGAGAGAGAGAGGGGAGAGTTGAGTAGGAGGGGGATGGGGTGTGGGAGAGGGAGAGAGGGAGGTATATATATATATTTATAGATGAGAGAGAGAGAGAGAAAAAAAAGATATTACAGAGAAGAGGAAATTTGGCCGATGGGACTCGAGGGCGCGAGCAGAATTGATGAGGGCGAGGGAGGGAAGGGGCTCGACGGGGGGCGAGGGGAGGGGGGGGAGGGGGCTAAGAACGATGAGTGGTGAGAGGAGAGAGAGAGAGAGAGAGATGTGAGACGAGAGAGGAGAGAGAAGAGAGAGAAAGAGAGAGAAACGGGGGGAAGGGAGAGTGAGAGAGAGAGAGAGAGAGAGAGAGAGAGAGAGAGAGAGAGAGCGAGAGAGAGAGAGAGAGAGAGAGAGAGAGAGAGAGAGAGAGAGAGAGCGAGAGAGTGAGAGGGAGAGGGCGGGAGAGGGGGGGAGTGAGAGAGAGAGAGAGGGAGAGAGAGAGAGAGAGAGAGAGAGAGAGAGAGTGAGAGAGAGGGGGGAACAATCAATCACGAAAAAGAGAAAGGAGAAATACACGCTCAACAAGGACGCAGCCGCGCGGGCTCGCTCCTTGAGCTCCTTGAACAGATCCTCCGCCTGGGACGCCACCTGGCGCCGATGCTTCTGGGGCGTCTCGGGGCCCTGGGCGATCGGGCGAGGAGGGCGAGGGGCTCGCGCAGGAGCAGAGGGTGAACAAGTAAGACCAATCTGGACCAGGTAAGTCTTTGACTCGGACCGCCAGGCAGGACTTGGACCAGGTAAAACCAGGCACGACCAGGCGCGACTGCCCCCAGACTCAGACCAGGCACTGCCGAGCATGCTATACAAATCTGACTCCACAAAACATGGCAACTACAAAACACCAAAACAACGCATCGATTCCCCCGCCGCACTTTTCCAAACCCGTCCTCGTCGACGGCTGACTGGGAGTTCGCTGCCATCGGCCCTGCGGCTGGAGAGGCAGCGGGCCTGGGGTTGGGGGGCTGCGAGGCCGCCTGCGGAAGCACGCCAGGCGGCAAGAGCAAGAAACCCTCGGCGGACGGCCTGAATGGCGAGGCACGCGGGCTGGGCATGCGGTCGGGCGGCATGGTCGACGGCGGCCCGCTGTCCTCACAACTGGCGCCGGCTGCGGGGGGGGCGTCTTGGAGTCGAGCTCGGGGGCGGGCTCGCAGGGGCACGAGTCGGAGCTCACGCGCCAAGCAGCACAGTCCGAACTTGCTGCGCCGCCCGCCGAGCCTGCTGAGGTGGCCTGTGCTGCGCCAGACCCCGAGCCTGCTGAGGTGGCCCCTGCCGCGCCAGCCCCCGCCGATGCATGATCGGGGCTGTCGGGGATCTCGATCGTCTGAACGCCGCCGCGATCCCAGGAGTGGGCGGCAGTGGGGTCAGGAGGGGAGTCGGCGTACCTCCCCGTGCGCTCGGCCTCCTCGAGAGACGCCTGGATGGCCCTCGCTGCGTCCTGCTCCTCGGTCGATGCCTTGGCCTGCTCCGTCGGTTCGGGGGCCGAGTCCCACTGCGTGCCGTCGTCGCCCGCGCCTTCGCGGAGCGTGAATTCAGGCTGCCTGCCCATGTACCGCGAGGAACGAGGGTCATCCGAGTCGAAGAAGCAGCTGGCTAGGGGGTCGTCGGGCTCGGGCGTCGGGGGCGCCGCTGGGCGCAACTGGCTGGACGTCTTGCCCGTGAGGCGGCGCCTCTGGTCTGGTCCTCGAGGCGGGGCCATCGCCGCAGAAATCGGCGGTGATACGAGAAACGTCGTAAACAAAAACGAGCTCTCAAGAGCCCGAGCCAAAACGGCTGCGAGCAGGACGGGATGGGCTGAGGTGGCAAACCTGATCGACACCCCACGGCCGACGCAGGCCCGTGAAAGGATTCCGACCTATAGGCGCGTAAGAACTCCGACGCAGGCGTGTGAAAAGACCTTCAGACGTAGGCGTGTGAAAAGACCTCCAGCAAACAAGGATAAAAGGAATCTAGCGTCTGCGCAGCACGTATGGACGCACACCTTATCCTAGGAATGAGGTTCGGTTTTATACGGGTGGAACTAGCTAATCTACGTGTAATGTACGCGTGTACATATGCTAGTGGTTTAAGGTTAGATCCCTTTTTCTTTGATACATATGTTTCAGATCCCGATGGATGATGATATTATAAAAACATATGTTCTACATAGCAGATCCCGTTTCGGGATCCAGGGATCCTCTGGGATATGCGAGACATCGCCGGCAACGACGAAATATTATTTTTCTTTTGTCTGTCTTCCTCCTCGCCCCCCCTGCCCTGCTCCTCTTCTTCATATTATTCTTCCTCTTCTCGATCGGGGCGGGTGCCCGCGGCAGCTCCGGCCGCCTTTCCAGATATTTATGTTCCAACAGCTGTTGCGCATGATTGGCCTCGGTTTATCCGGGGGTCGTCGCCGGGCCCCGGGATTTTCAGAGCCGGACGGACCTGGGGCGAGAAATCGCATCAGCGGGCCCGGAGAGAAACTCGGGGGGCGAATTTGCGCGGAGTGGCCCGTTGGACTCGGGAAGTTCGTCGCGATTGGGGGGGTTACGCCCCCCCCCGTCGCCGCGGCTGGATGCATCTGGGAACGCGATTGCGACTGGAGTCTGGGATCGGCCCGGGGGGCCCTTGGCGAACGATCTCTGCGCGGGGAAAAGAAAATAGTTCGATCGGAAAGTCTAAGTCTTTGCAGTTTGCTTGCGGTTTTCGTCGTCGACGGCCGTCTCTGGGCCCCGGGGCCGTTCGTGGGCGCCGCGGGCCCCCGCCAGTGCCTCTTGGGTAACTTTAGGCGCCCCTTCACGTTGCTTCGGGGCGAAATGCCCGAATTCTCAATTCCGGTTTCCCGTAGTGCCCTCGTCGCGGGGCCGTCCTCGGGCCCACCCCGGCGGCTCCGGGGGCCCTGTCGGGGCCCCCAAGTATCCGATTACTATTGTCGAATTGTTGTTGGTGGAAGAATAAACGCGACGCCCGCCTGGGCCCCCGTCGGGGGAGCGGAAATGCGAGCGCAATGGCGCGCGCGGCGGCGCGCGACCCGCCGCCGGCAATAACGCGAATGCGCGGGCGCCGCGGCGACGACGACGGCGGCGGCGACGACGACGGCGGCGTCTGCGCCGACAGCGACGACGGCGACGGCGACGGCGACGGCGACGACGACGAACATCGCGACGACGGCGGCGACGAGGCCCAGGCCCGCGGGCGAACTTGCCCCCCGCCCTCGCCCCTGGTTTCCCGAGCCAGATTTTATGGGAGGAGCGATATTTCTGCGCGCAGTTTTACTCCAGCCGTCTCTCCGCTGCACTACAGATCTCGGAATGCACTGAGTGGCGCGCCTTTACTGAAGCCGCTTGCTCGCTTGAGAAAAGCCATTTCCTCGCTTTAGTAGCGCCGCTTCTTCGCTCTCGTAAAACCGTTTCTTCGCTTGAGGAAAGTCCGCGGTTTGCCTTGGTATAGCCCTGGGGGTGCGGGGCCAGGGCCCTGTCGGGGGGCGGGGGCCTTTTGTGTTTTTTTCCAATGCACCCCAGGATGCATTTGCTGGAGTAATCAGGGTGACGCTGCATCGGGCCGCAGCGATCGTTGGGGATGTTTTCGGCGAGTTGGGATGACACTTGACGGCGATTCCCGGGCGCGGGTGCAGGACGTCGTTGGAGCCAATGCACGGATTGGTTGACGCCCGGCATTTTTGGCACGTTGTGTTGTCACTGTGTTTGGTGGACGTGCCTCGGGCGCGAGTGAGTCTTTGGGGCGAGAACTCCGACTGCTGGGCATGCGAGGACATTCCCGACAGCGAGCGCGGCGGGCTCGAGGAGAAGAAGGCGATGGGCGAGGCGGCAGCAGCACTATCCATACATCTGGGCGATCTTGCGGCAGCAACACAACGCTCTCAATTTTAGATTCGACGACTTCTCCCGGCGCAGTTTGGCGCCATCAAGAGACAGGAGCTGCATGTCACTCGCAATTGAGCTCTGTATCCAAGGCTGGACGATGTTATGATATTTCTGCAGCAGGGGGGCTACCGATCCAATGCTGATCTGCGATGTGCCAGATGGCACGGAAGAGATCGCCGCGGCTGGCATTCACGTGCACGGCTTCAGAAGTACTACGGCATCCGCGCTATTATCGTGACGCTGCAATCTTCATACCATGGCCAGAATATATATATATAATATATATATATATATATATATATTAAAATAAAAAAAAGTTGCGGGGCGTCAGCAATGGGCCGAAGATAACCCGGCCGAAGTGGGCCTTTTTCCTTATTCAATCGGTTTCAGCGATATACAAAGATGGTTGGTTCACATGTTCCAAAGGCCGAGGCGAATCTTGCGACGAAGAATTCATCCCCAGGAAGCTCAACTGCTTCTTCTGGTTCAGGATCACAGCTTCGGCGTAACAGAAGATCAAACTTTGACGGTGGCCGGGGCCTTCTAGTTGTCGTGGCCGTGCCATATTTGGCGATCAACAGCGAAGCGAAGAAGTTGGCTGATTTGACATCCATGGGCGAAACCAACTGCGGTTTAGCAGTGGTGTCCGGCGTTCCTCAAATTGTAGCGGCGGGAGTCGCAGAGATGACTGTTGCACGCCATGGCACATTACGACAGCTGCTGGCGATGATGAAGCACATGGGTATGCATGGTCAGTACTCGTTGCCAGCCCATCACATGACGGATTGCACGGACATGTTCGAGCTGGCGACGGGGCTCAAAGGGGTGTCGCAGGACAGGTGGCGGTGATGGCGCTACGCGAGGGCTGGTTGTCGCGCCGAGTTCGAAGCGCGTTTCAGATACCCACGGACCCGATGATCAGCGACGCGCTTACCAAGCCTGGAGTACTCCTACAGCTGATGCAGATGTTGACGACAGGAGCTGCGAGGCTCTAGGGCGCGAAAAAGGTCATCGCGCGCAGGCGGATTCTTCATGCACCAGATTTTTCCTCTGTGTGCAACTTCGAGCGGACCGAGCGGTTTTCACAATGATGTGGTCTGGGCCGGGATACGACACACAGGTCTTATTCTCATGAATTTTACGTTGGCCGGAAGTTCCGTATCTTGATGCATGCCAATTGGTCTATCGAGTTCCTTTTCATTAGCGAAGTAACGATAGACGTCATGTTCTTCGTCTTCGTAAGCGATGTGATCGCCATTTTGAATTTAGCTTCTTGATGCGCGCTTCTGCCCGGCCTTCGTTCAGATTGCATTGCCGTTTTCAGTCAATTTCGGAATTCAGGGTCTGGGTTGCTCGGTTTGCAGCGTAGGTCTTAGACAATGGAATGAGACAGAGCTTATATATAGGCTTCGATCAGGAATTGTACCCGTGCATAAATTAGAAAAGGAGCCAGGGGAACTCAATTCCTATCAAGACGCTTTCTCCACTACCGATGTGGCTCAAGTTTCGAGGGTTTTGCGCAATAAACATCACAGCGGGGAGGCCGAGGGAAGGGGCAGGGAGCCACGCTAGGTGCGCTCGCGCCCCATCTGACATAATATCTCTGATCCATTCCAATTGCACTGTTCTCTCTATCCGCGGACGCGTGTCGTAGCCGACCTGCAACTCCAGCAAACAAAAACACACGGTGTTATGCGCAGTCGGAAAAAAGGGGATCTGCGTGCACATGAGGAGGAACAGAGGAGGAGGAGGAAGAGGAGGAAGAGGTGGCGGGTGAGCAGGGGTTGAAAAAGACGTGGACGAACAGCAGCAGCAACAGAAACTGGAGTGCAAAGGGAGGAATAGGATGAACAGGGGAAGGCAGAGGAGGGGAAATGACGGGGGCGATAACAATGAAGAAAGACTCGGATCCAGAACAGTGGCCCGCGCTGGGGCGAAAACGCCGATCTGAACGGCGGGAGCAAAGCGCCGATCCGAAAATGAGGCCCACGCTGCAGTGTGAGCACCAGTCTAAAACACCAAAGCAATCGGATGCTTAGAAGAAGAACGTGAAAATAATGCAATGTTTGAAATATTGTCTGTAGAAATAGCACGCGGAGATGGCACGGTATCTTCCGGACGCACTCAGGGGAAACAGAAGAGCAGTTTTCATAGGGACTAATTGTGAAAATGGGGTGAGTCGGAGGAGGAACGGGGGACGGGGAGCGGGAGGAGGGGGAGGAGGTCGAGGATGTGGAGGAGGAGGAGGAGGAGGAGGAGGAGGAGGACGAGATGGCCAAGGGGGGGGCGGGGGGAGGAGGAAGAGGAGGAGGAGGAGGAAAAGAAAAAGAAGGAGGAGGACAACGATGTTGGAGTCAACTCTCCCTCTAAGCTCCCTCTTCATAGGCCCCTACAAGGATTCAGCTCCACTGAGGCAAGGGCCCCGTTGGGAGACAACCGTTTGAAGATCCCGAGAACTGCTAGAATACGGTACCATTTTGGGAAC
Organism: Prorocentrum cordatum; assembly: GCA_963575745.1. Taxonomy (NCBI): domain Eukaryota; class Dinophyceae; order Prorocentrales; family Prorocentraceae; genus Prorocentrum; species Prorocentrum cordatum. The sequence continues at coordinate 505,093 of CAUYUJ010005025.1, read as the reverse complement.
TCCAACGCCACGAATCAACCTGATTGACATCAACACCGCGAATCAACGTAATTGTTGCGCTCTGACAACCCTTCATAGTTCCAACACATTATTTCTGGTACGTTGACACCCGGAACATGTCAAACGATAACCATTTATTAAAACGAGTGCGCACGACACTAGGGCGAGCGAGACCCACATGTTGCAAAGGAACCGCCCTCAACTGTGAAACCCTGGCCAGTTGTTACGACGAATGTGCGCGGCCCCAGGGCGAGAGCCGCATGCTGAAGCCGCCCGCCCTCGATCCGTGAAATTACTGCCAGTTGTCAAGCTTCAGGGCCGTCTGTTGCGAGGAAGTCTCAGGCGAGAGGCCCAGCCAGCCCCTCCAACTGACATCGGGGTGCGGCAGGGAGGAGCTACCTGCAGGGAAACAGGGATGGCGGGCCGCCCCAGGCGAATCCCGGCGGGAGCAAGAAGCCCCCGGGTCGCCGTGGACTCTGCAAGGCGGCAGCTGCGCGCCATCGGAGCGGGTCGCTGGTGAGCGCTGTGAGGCGAGGAGAGAGAACGACCAGGGCGAGCGGGGAGAAAGAACGAGCGACGAGGGCGAACGACGAGAGAGGGAAAAGATAGCGATACCGCTGCTTGTCCTGGCGAGCCCTCGTCACCATGGCTTGATTCTGCTCGACATTCTGGTCACAATGCTCCCCGGGAGGTGTCCAGGGATTCGCGGCATCGGGTTGTTTCGTATGCTCTCCCCGGATGAGGGAGATGAGGAGGATAAGCAGAAATGCGTGGCAAGAGAGGGCAGAAGATACATTGCATTCCGTGCTCCTCTCTCATCCGCCTCCCCAGGGGCAGTTGTGGATAGAGTTGGATCATGGAAGCTTCGAGAGTTCAGGTAGTCAACAAGACGTCATGCAGCCGTAGAGGTCGCGCAAGCACACACGACGCTCCAATGGTAAGAAAAGGAACATGTGTTTTTTGGGGGGCGCTTGTTCGCAGCTCCTCGAATGTTTCTAGGTTCGTCGGTGTTCCCTCCATCTGGGTCCTCGCGTACGCCCCGCCAGATGTGGGAGGGGAGAGGCAAACGTCACACGCTAGCTACTAGCGGGTGACATGTGTCACCCATTTTCGGGGTGACTTGTGATAGTGAGGAAATGCGGCTTTATGTCAGCAGCGGACGCGCAAGATCGCAAGAAGGGCGTTCTTATTCGGCAATGGGCGCTAGTCGCCGCAAGGGCACCCATGTATTCGCAGGCTTCCTCGGCCCAGGGTGTTGCATCATCGCATTGCGTCCTTGTGGTGCGGTTTGCCCGCTGCCTTCTGCCACCAACGTGCCGTGCCGTGCCGCACCTGCTTTTGAGACTGCGGGAGAGTGTGCCGTGCCGTGCCCGCGCGTGCCGCGCTGGTCGTGCTGAGCTTCTCGGGGTGCGAGGGGCTGCCGCGCCGTGCCGTGCGTGGTCTTTCGGGTGCGCAGCAGGCCGTGCCCGCGCGAGCCGCCGCGTCGCGGTCTGCCCGGGAGTGCGAAGAGTGGGCGTGCCCGCCGTGCCGTGCCGTGCTTCGCCTCGGGTTTCTGCGGGTGCGCCGCCGTGCCGCGCCGCCGTGCCGTGCCGCCCAGTGGATGCGCCCGGCTCCGAGGGTGCGAGAGAGGTGCCGTGCCGCGCGCGGTGCCGGGGCCGCGGGAGGGTGCCATGCTTTGGGCGCCGCGTAATGGGGGGGTCATAAATGGGGGGGTGGCGAGGGTGGTCCGAAAAGGTACCCAAAGGTACCTAAACGAGCCCCCTGGGGCTCTGGAGGGGCCCGAAAGGGGCACGAAAGGGGACCTTTTCTGACCCCCCCATTTGTGACCCCCCCATTGAGCCACGCCCAAATGCCGTGCGTGCGCGCGCTGTGCCGTGCCGTGCACGTCTTCGACGAGGCTGCGGAGTCGGGTGCCGTGGCCGCGTGCCGTGCCGTGCCGTGCCTGGCTTCCAGTCGGGGGCGGAAGAGAGGGGGGGGGACCAGGGGGGGGGGATATCATGGCGGGGGCCATGATATCTCCCCAGATTTCCTGGCGCCTCTTCTTATTTCGTTACGTCCCTGGCCCCCCCGCTGGGCCGCGCACATGCCGCCGGTCATGATTTGCACCCCCCCCCTCTTGGACACCCCCCTCTTGGTCGCTCCCGATCGCTAGGGTGCGAGAAAGTTGCCGTGCCGTGCCCGCATGCCGTGCCGTGCTTGGTTTCTCGGGAGTTCGCAAAAGGCGCTCTGCCGTGCCCGCGTCCCGTGCCGTGTCTGACTCTTCGCCTCGGGGTGCAGCGAGACCACCCTGCCGTGCTTGGCTTTCCCGAGCGCGAGAAGGAGTAGCCGGGCCGGGCCGGCCATGTTTCTGATCACACAGCGCTGGTGTTTCTGGGGCCTCTATGCCGGCGCAAAGATGTTTCCCAACCCCGCCCATCCTTGTGGTGGCCACCCCCTTTCTAGGGGAACAAGAAGTGGCATAAACATAATAACTCGGAGGTCCGCGCAAATTCCTCAGATCGGCGCTGGGGCCCCCGGCGGCGCCTCCGGCGCCGCCCCTGGCGCGCTCCGCGCGCCAGAGAGGGGGGTCCAGCGCCGATCCGAGAAATCCGCGCGGACCTGCGAGTTTTTATGTTTACAATACCTTTTTTTCCCTTACTTCAGCCGCGTGCCCGAGGTTGTCGGGCGCCGAGGCATGGTTCGGGGCAGCGGTTCCTCGCCGACTGCCGGCTGCAGCCGCCGTGCCAGTTTGCTTTCGGGTCTGTCGCGTGTCTTTGTTAGGTGCGGTGTGGGGCAGAAGTTTGCACAGGGTGCAGCGTGACACCCATGCAGCAACGTGCACTTCGCGCAGTCCCCTGCCATCCTGTGCTCGGCCTTCGTCTCGAAGAGGGCAAGTGCTGTTTCTCGTCTCCTCTCGCGCCTCCTGCCCCTCACCTCTCCTATCTTTTCTCTCTCGGCTGCATCTGTTTCTTCTCATCGTTTGTTCGTCTCTTTATCGCGTTCTAGATGGTCATTCCGTTCTCTTCCCTGAGACCTGCCAGGCGCGCGATTTGTTCACGACGCGGCACCCCTGAGGGTCGGCGGGGTGGTGGAGACGTTTACGGGCTGACACAACGTCACCCTGAAGGACGGCTGTAGGCTTAAGTCGGGCGTGCCCCTCTACAGGAGGAATATGCGAAAATAGTAACAAAAATAGTATGGGGACGATGTTTAATTTTTGTTTAATTTTTGCATCATGTTTTATGTGTCCTCCAAAATCTGTTTGTAGGGGGACATGCCCGACCTAACTGTAGGCCCCCGAGTTGGAGGGTCCGTGGCGCCGGGCCAACTCGAAACGCCCACCTCCGACAAATCGAAGGACAAGCGTGAGCCGCCTTCAAGCAGGAGCCGGCGGCGAGCCCTCCTCCTCCGGTCGAGGGTCGAAGGTCGAGGGCCGCGGATCGAGGGTCGAAGATCGAGGGTCGAGGACCGAGGGCGAGTATCGAGGATCGAGGGCGGGGTCGAGGGTCGAGGGCGAGGGTCGAGGGCGAGGGTCGAGGAGGAGGAGGAGGAGGAGGAGGAGGAGGAGGAGGAAGAGGAGGAGGAGGAGGAGGAGGAGGAGGAGGGGGGGGAAAAACGAGAAGGAGAAGGCTCTCGCAGAGGGCGGCGGGGCTTCTCGAGAGCCCCCGCGCCTTCGGAGAGGCCAGGGGCCTTCGGGCCTTCTGAGGAGGCCCGCCCCTTCGCACTTCCCCCCCGGACTCGCCGCCGAGGGAAGGGGGTGTCGGGGGTGGACAGACCTCCTACCCTGACACGTCGATTAAGGAATTGGCCGTTTTCGGTGCGCGAGGGGGCGTGGCGGCCGTCATTTCTGCGGGTCCCGGTCCGTCGGTTTCGGTCCCAGGCCGTTTTCACCAAGGGGAGGTCTGCTAAAGGGAGGTTTGTCCACCGCCGAGGGTGGAGCGTGCCGCGGGGAGCCCGAGCCAGGGGCCAGTGCCGTTTCCGAACTGCCCGACGCCGCCCCAGCCCTGAAGCCTCTCTGGCAGTCGCTGCGCCGGGGCAGACCGCGCGGGACAGCCCTGCCCCCGGGGGTGGGGGAGTGGAGCAGAAGAGAGGGAGGCGGAGAAGGGAGGGAGGCGGAGAAGGGAGGGCGGGAAGTGGGGAGAGGAGATGAAAGGGGGGGGGAGTGGAGGGAGGAGAGGAGGCGGGAGGGGGGGAAGCGGAGCAGAAGGGAGGGCGGCGAAGAAGAGAAGGGAGGGAGGGAAGTGGAGCAGAAGGAAGGAAGGCGGTGAGGGGAGGGTACAGTGGTTTCGTGTCGTGTCGACGTGGCGGCGACTCTGGCGCGGGCGTTCAAAGGTGAAGCGCCGCCGGCGGCCCAGGATCGGCCAGTATCGAACGATCTGCGCTATCGGAAAAGCGATCGTTGCTTCATTCATCGTTTTGCCGATCGGCGCGAGCCCTCGCCCCCCCCCCCCTCCCTCCCCCCCAATGGGAGTAGGTCTTGGCTGTTTTTGGCGCCTGTTGCAAGCAGGTGGGGCCTCCCCCACAGGACGCATTGCTGCAAACAGCCACACTGAGCAGAGGTCCAGAGCCATACCCCCAGACCCCCCCATCCCCCTTTCCACCCAATGTCGAAACGCCGAATAACAAAAACGCTCACTTATCGGACAAAAAAGGAGTCGTTGCAGGTTGAAGGATCCACACGGTGCCAGAAGCCAACGCCCTGATCGTCACGACCCGAACTTGCCGCTTGGAGGGCGAGGAGGAAGGAAGCGCACGCCCCCGCGCGCACATCCGTGCATCTGCGTGCGCGCGTGCCCCCGTGCAGGGCTCGTTTCGATTCCTTCGATTCGACTTGGGATCGCACTCGACTTGGGATTCCGATTGGTATTCCGATTTCTCAATGAGGCATTATTACTCTGCCGATTTTCGCCGATTCGACTCCTCCGACTTGGCTGCCGATTTCCGCCGATCCGATTCATTTCGATCGCCGATCCGACTTTTCGATTCGATTCTGGGTTTGCCGTGCCTCCCGCACCGCTCCTCTGCCCACCGCCTCCCCGCCTCCGTGGGCGGCACCCTGCGCGCCCGCGGTGTCGCGCGCGCGAGGGGAAGCAGCCGGCGGACACGGACACGGAGGACGACGAGGGCAGCAGGTGGGCCTTCCGTCCTGCTCCTTGCCTGCTGTCCCCGTCTGGCCTTGCGTCGGGCGTGTCCCTCTACACGAGGAATATTCAAAATAGTGGACGAATAGTCTGGGGACGATTTTTAGTCTTACTTTTTTCCCCAACAAAGTGTTAAAAATATTTTAAAACATGGTTTTGACTTCTTTTATCTTTCAAGCAAACATCCGCCTGTAGGAGAGCATGCCCGACCTAAGCCTGGCCCCTCTTTTGCCTGCCCGCCCGCATGGCCGGCCCTGGCCTTCTGCCTGGGCGTTCGTCGTCGTCTGCCTGCTTCTCCCCTCGCCCCCCTTCCGCTGGGCAGCACACAGCCTGCCCGGGACCAGCGCGGCGGCACGTAGGGTTTCGGCCGGAGGGCCTCCTCGGGCGCCGACCCGTGAGCAGTCTTAGGGAGGTCCATCAGAGGTGGGCCTTGGCTTGGCCGGTGGAATTGCTCATTCGTCTTCCCCCCGTCTTCCCCCGTTCTCTTGGAGGGGTTGGGTGGCTCTTGGAGGGGTCGGGTGGTCCGTCGCCCTCCCCTTGGGCGTGGAGGAGCAGCCCGCGGAGGAACCCCACCCTGGCGGATGCAGCGCTGCCTCGGGTGGCCTCCGCGCGTCCTTCCTCGGGAGCGGCTGGGAGTCGCAATCCCTGGATCGGAAAGATCGATCTTGCCGATCCAGGGAATGACAGTTTCATGTGCTGTCAAAGCTTCAAACAAGCTCCCAAGCATCACATGAGAGCGGTTGTTTTGTGATGAACGCAAGAGAGCTTAAATATAAGCTCCCCCGACCCTCAGGGTCGGGGGCAACGAGGTGGGCGGGGGGACATCAACCCCCGATCGCCCACTGAGAGGTGGTCAGAGAGGGGGGCAACGAGGTGGGCAGAGAGGTGGGCAGAGAGGGGGGGGCGGGGTGCATCAACCCCCGATCGCCCCCTGATCGCCGACAGGGGCCCGGCAGCCCCACCCGGCCCAGGGCGGTGCGGGTTCACCATCGGGGGCCTATCGCCGATCTGTCGACGACGTATCGCCGATTCCACGTCGATGCGCCCCCCCCCGTGTGCCTGGCCCCCCCCCCTACCGTTGCCCCTCGAGCGACGAGGCAGGGCAGGGCAAGGGCCTCCAGGGCCAGGCGGACGGCGCCCCAGCAGCTCGAGGCTGCGGCAGCACTGCCCCGCAGCAGAGGCTCCTCCTCCTCCTCCTCCTCCTCCTCCTCCTCCTCCTCCTCCTCCTCCTCATCCTCTTCGCTCCTTCTCCTCATCCTCCTCCTCCTCTTCACTCCTCCTCCTCCTCCTCCTCCTCTTCGCTCCTCCTCCTCCTCCTCCTCCTCCTCATCATCATCCTCCTCCTCTTCCTCTTCGCACCTTCTCCTCCTCCACCTCCTCCTCCTCCTCAGGTTCGGAAGATGCCCAATGGTGCAAACCAGAGCATTCCGCTGCGAAAGATGCCTGCCCCAGTGCGGCTGGAACGTTTGTGCCTCCCCATGGCCGCACACGGGAGTGAAGTCAACCCGCAGATCAAGGATGGGCAACCTTCCCAGGGGTACCCTTGCATCCTTGCCTCCTCGATCCCTCCTCGGCCACTTTCGCTGGCCGCGCCCCGCTCGAAAAGCCTCGACGTGCCGTCCAAGGCCCTTGCGTCCTTATCGCGCATCCTTCCTATACTGGGTGGCTGGATGGACTTCGCGGCCGCCCTGGGGTAGGCGCCTCCCGCAGGGGACAAAGCGCTCGTGTTGGTCGTCTGCGAAGGAGTGCTCGGGTCGGGCAAGCTGGGTCGAACGAAAGGGCATTAGGCAAAGAACTCGGGTCGGGCGAGCCCGGGTCGGACGAAAAGGCATGGGGAACGACGCACGGGTCGGGCGAGCTCGGGTCGGTCGAAAGGGCATTGGGAACGACGCTCGGGTCGGGCGTGCTCGGGTCGGACGAAGGGGCATTGGGAACGAAGCTCGGGTCGGGCGAGCTCGGGTCGAACGAAAGAGGGGGGGGAGCGAAATCTGCCGCACGCGACTGGCTCCGACGCACAGGGTCGCCCCAGGCGCCCTCCGCGCCGAGAAGCGGGGTGGGAGGGGCAAGTGTCGGGCGATGCGCACGGAGGGCGCCAGGGCACACGCTACCTCTGACTCTGCTGCTGGCCTCGACGACGGCGACGACGACGACGACGACGACGACGACGACGACGACGACGACGACGACGACGGCGGCGGCGGCGGCGGCGGCGGCGGCCACGGCGGCGGCCACGGCGGCGGCCACGGCGGCGGCGGCGGCGGAGACGACGACGGCGGCGACGTTTTGACCCGCCGTGCCGGCGCGAGCCCGCCCGCCGGGCAGGAGCAGAAGCAAGAAGGCCAGGCGCCGGTCGGGCAGGGGCATCAGCAGAGAGCAGCAGGGGCGGGCTCCTGCCTGCCGCGCGGCAGGGGGGCCCCTGCGCCGCAGTGGCCTCGATAGTTGGCCTCGGGTCGGGCATGTCTCTTGAGAGGAGGAGTCTTCAGAAGCAGGGGAAAAACAGTAGGGGCGATGTGTCTTAGATTTGGTGTGCTATTTTCCGTAGTTGTGGCTATCTTCTAACTATCGTTCAACATCTGCTTGTAGGAGGAGATGCCCGGTCTAAAACTGGCCCACGGAGGCCCCCCTTGTGTCGGGGAAGCGGGCGACTCGAGTTCGCTGGAGCTCGGGCTTGCCAGTGCTTCTTGACGAGCCCCGTCATCGGATGTTGACGGTCCAGCTGTCGTGGGATGTCTGCAGGTGGGGCCCGCCTCAGATTTCAGACTGGGTCTCGTCATGATCCTGACGGCCTCGTCAGACTAACCCGAGTCCCCAGCCCGAGTCCCCGAGACCCTAGCACTGGCCTGCACGCTTAGAGTTGGCGTCCCAGTGCCCCCCTTACGCCGCGCACCAGAAGTCACTCTTGTCCAGGGACACGTCTGCGAGTACAGTGAATACCCATGCCAAGAAACACCCTGGTCGACTCCAGGGTGCCCTGGGTTTCTTGGGTTCCGATGGTTTTGCGATGGAAAGCGTGACGTTCCCGTCCCCCCAAAAAAGTTGACGTCTTGGGGTCTCAAGGTTGGGTTCCTTGTGGAAGGTTGTTTGTGGACGAGCCTCCACTGTAGCTGGTAGACGGCCGTTGGCGTTGGATGCATCATCTCGCACTCTTCCTCCAGCTCCGCCTCTCGAGGAACATCCAACTGCAAAAGCACGAAGGGCACCAGATCCTGCAGGATCCTGCGAAGACCCCCTCTGGCTGACCCGGGTTAGCGAGCCGCTCGTGGCCGCGAGGCGGCCGCGCATATTGGCTCACCCGGGTTTGCGAAGACTTGCGTTGCAGTTTGGTTTTTTCCTGCGTTGCAGTTTTTTGGTTTCCTGCTGACCCGGGTCTGGATTGACCCGGGTCAGAAGATCCCCGAGGGTCGTATGGAGCAAGTATTTTCTGGAATCCCAGGTTCCAATCTACTGCACGCGCCTTCCTACTTCAACGATCGAGCGGCTTCCTCCCTCATCTTCAGGGGGCGGGCGGAGCGCCAGTCTACTTCCAGCGCCTTCCTGCTTCGTGGCTCTACCTACCTCTTCCGACCGATGGCTACGGTGAGGGCGTTGGATAAGGAGCTGTTGGTCGAAGACGAAGCAAGGGCATGAACATGACTTTCGGCGCTCCGCGCGGAGTTCTTGGACCTGCGCTGGGCGCGCGCTCCGCGCGCCAGGGAGGGGGGTCCAGCGCAGATCCAAAAAACCCGCGCGGAGCGCCACAAGTGCAGGTTTACGCGGCTGTGTTGCTCATCTACGAGCTTCGATAAGGAACCCAGGGCCCGGAAGCCAGTGGAACTGCAGTCGTGGAGCGGCAATGGACAGCACCGCCGCCCTCGTTAGATAGGGAGCCCTCCAGGGTCTGCAGCCTCCCGGGCACGTTCCTGAACGAAAGCCCCCACCGTGAACATTCTTCGTCGCTGCCTCTCAAAAGGTTTCGAGTAGGGGATCGACTACAGAATCGATGTACCCCCAAAATCGCAGTTCTATCGCATCTGCGAAACATACACAGAATGCCCAGCATATGTAGAGCATGTCACGCATTTTTCGTAGATTCGATGGGGAAACTCAATGTTGGGGTACATCAATTATGTAGTCGATCCCCTGCTGGAAGGTTGAGCCCGCACATATATCATATTCCAAGCGCGATGCGAAGAAGGTCAATCGAGTTGACGGTCGAAACGTGTAATCGAGCACGGGAGAAGTATGAGCGATCCGTGGTGCGCGCTCGCTAGGATATTCCTGCATGTTCTGGCCATTTGCGCGAAGACGCCAGCAGTTGTAAGTATTCCTGGCAAGGTGGTTTGGATTGAGTAGTTCAACCGTTCGCAGAACAACAACGAAAAAACAGAGAAGGAAAACATCCGATAACGTATTCAGCTGCTTGCGGCAAGTCCCGCCAACGTGCCAGCGCAACATTCTGGGTGGCGGCTATTCGCCTCCTGGGGGCCTCTTGGTACCTCTTGAGCCGTCCTAGGGCTATTTTAGGGCCATCTGGATGCGTTCGGATTCCGTGTTTGGTGGCTCGATTTGTCGTTGTGGATTCATTTTTATAAGTCTCGAGGGCCGTATGAGGGCCCCATCGGGGCCAATGTGGGGTTCTCTCTGGCCACTCTTGGGCCACCTTAGATCCTACCAGGCCTCAAGGTGCCATGGGGCACGGTGGCGCGTCTTCATTCCAGCTCCTTGCCAGGGAAGCCCCAGGCCGTGCAGAAGACGCACAAGTTTGGCAAACAGAGTGCGGATGGGCCGATCTGTTTGCTGTGAGGCAGGGCGCCCCCACCACGCTTCGCTCCCTCAGCTGAAGGGCGTCTCCCGCCATCGCAGCCCCGCGAGGCCAGCGCGAAGAAGAGAGAACAGCAAAGGAAGGGCGGCTGCCTGAGCGGGGGAGGCGCCTCCTCTGCTCCTCCTCCTCCTCCTCCTCCTCCTCCTCCTCCTCCTCCACAGCACTGCATGCAGTCGCTTCCCGCATGTGCGTCCGCTGTGTTCGCAGGTGTCGCTGCCATTCTCAGAGTCGCATCCCGACGCGTAGTGGGAAAGGCGCAGGCTCGAGAGCGCCATACGAGTCAGGTGTGCGGAGGCAGCCCAGACGGGCTCCAGGATCAGGGCGAGGCAAGGCCGCGTGGGGAGGGGTGAAAACGCCCAAATGGTTGAAATCTTTGTAGTGAGATGTATTTTTGCAAGTTTGTCTGACCCTAATGGGGTCCTCTTAAGACCCTCTTGGACCGTTTTGAGATCCTCCTTGGGCCGTCTTGAGACCATCTGGGGCCGTCCGTAGCCATTTTGGCCCAAGCCGCCCCAGCCCCAAGCCGATTCAGCCAGGGGTGGCGCGCTGATCCTGCGAACGTGTGTGGCCATCTTTGCTTGCAACGGAATTGAAACCCAGGGTTTTGCAAAGCACCCCCGTGTGCCATGATCGGCGACCGCGCGGGGGGGCATTGGCATGGACGACGACGGGATTTCGTCGACGGCATTGTCGAGTCCTCGATGCGCAGTTTCTCCCCCAGCTGCAGGCTGATTATCAGAGGGAGCTCCGCGCTGCTCTCCGCATGGCGGTCCGCCAGTCGCGAGGCCAGCCGATGGCGGCACCCAGTCCTGAGCGCAAGCCCATGGCGACCTCGGAGCCCAAGCCCGTGGCACCGCCGGCTCCGACGGCGCCGAGAGCCCTGGGGCAGAAGGCATAGGCCTCGAGGAAGGCCGGGGCCGTCCAGGAAACGGCAGCCACGTCTGGAAGTGTGACAGTCCCATCCGGCATTGCCCTGCAGCTCTTTCCGTTTGTTGAGGGCGGCCCGCCCCGGGATGACCTTGAGCAGCATTCGCCAGGGACGGTCACTCGCGAGCAGCACTCACAGCGGACTGCGTGGCAAGCTCCGGCAACCCTGCAAGCGAGTTCGAGCACGACCTTCCCGGCGAGACTGTGACGGACGTTAGCGACGCGGGCGTTTGGTTTGCTGACCCACCACCACAGTTTCATTCCCCGTTTGGCTCCAGGGCTGCGACAGACACCTGACATCATCGTTCAGTCTGTTGCCAGACGAATAGATCGAGACCATCTATAAGCGAGTCAACGAATCAGAAAAGGAGAAATTCATAAGTCCCGAGGCGAAGTGAAATCAAGACTGGGTCTCCCATGCGAAGAAAAGCAGCACAACAACGGCATCAAAAAAGCGAGCACTTGACATCGTGATCTCTCGTAGTTTCGACTACTTCATGGGGGTGGTCATGATCTGGATTTCCTTTCCCATCGGCGTGGAGGCAGTGCAAACAGTCCATTGCGATGGCGCCCCCGCGAGCACGGCTGCCATCGCGCATATCTTTCTAGTCACTAGCTAAGCTTGGGCTTCCACGCTGTCGGAGCGAAGGGATCTTCATCAAGAACTTGGGTAACGCTTGACACCGCTTTCGTTGAATCTGGCTCGGCTAGCGCGGCGCTTATAGTGGTCTCAATCGGTGGCGGGGCGTTGGACCTGATGGCGGGCAACACGCACATGCTCAAGATGCTTCGTCCAGTTCGCCTTGCTAGGACAGTGCGGGGGGTAATACACGTTCGCATTATGTGGCTACTCGCGCAAGGTATCCTGCATTCCTTCTTGCGCATGGTCAGGAGTTGTATCATCACCAGCATCTTCGCTATAATTGGCACGGGGACGGTCGTCGAAAGCAGCGACGAGGACCCTTCGTTGGAGGCCCGCTACAATTTTCATTCTATCGAGAATTCCATACTGACGCCCGCGCTGATGATGGCACGTGACAGCGCGGCCCCAGTAATATCCACAAACCGTTAAAAATGATGACAACCCCTCCCCCCTTCGAATCTCAAGTGCCATTATTTCACCGCCGAATACTTAATTGTTGAACTGGCCCCTGAAATATATTACACGGAGACCGAACGATGCGATTGATGAGTACATGTATATACATATATATATATATATATATATATATATATATATATATACATAGATATATACATAGATATATACATATATATATATATATATATATATGTTTATATACACATATGTGCATACGAGCGCACGCGCACTCACGCATTGGCATATGCGCGTGAAACGCATGGGTGCAGATGCGCAGGCAACTTCGGTCGACGAGCAGGTAGTTCTCTTCTCACTATGGGGCACTGCACGCGCGCGCGACTGCGCGCGCGCGAGCAGTGGCGCCCAGCCCTCCCGTGCGGCCGTCTTTGGTGCCTGATGGGCCCAGCGCTGTCGCGCGCGCCTTCCGCGCGCGGCGCGCGCGCGGTTTTCCAGTCCGGATCGCGCGTTTGGTTTCCGCGCCCTACGCGGCCAATTCCGCGGCCGTGCCTTTCGCGGATCGCGCGTTGCCCTGCGTAGACTGGGCCGGGGCCGTCGCGCGCCCGGCGGCCGCGCCCCTCGCGCCTGGACGTTGCCCCCAACAAAGGATGGAGCAGGGCCGCCGCGCGCGCGGCGGCCCAGGTCGCAGGGCGCGCCAGGCGCGGCACGTCCCCGACCCAGGGAGGGCGCGCAGGGGGCGGTCCTTGAGCGCAGTCCCTATCCGCTCCAAGTTCGGAGGGCGCCGCAGGCGTGGCCCGACGCCAGGAGGGGGCGCGCAGTATTCCGCCCCTGCACTCGGAGCGCCACGGCGGTCGCGGGGGCGCGTCAAGCGGTCCCGCTTCATGTCGCACGCATGTCTATATGCGAGGCAAGCGGGTAGCTTGGCATCTCACTCCGAGCATTCTGCACGGTGGGCCCGATTGCACTTGCGAGCGTCGCGCGCAGTGCCCAAGCCCGCCCAGTGGGACGCGCGGGTCGAGCCCATTTCCCGACAGATTCGGGCGAAAGCCGCGCCGCCGCACACGGCGACAACAACTTCAGCCACAACCCCGATGTCTTTCGCGGTCGCGGAATCGCTCGACGCTGCCCGGGGCGCGGCGGCATCGAAAGTTTCGCAGAACCTCGCTGAAGACACGGGCGCGGCCGACGAAACGTCCGACGAGGGCCCTTTCGAAGACGGCGGCTCAGCAAAGGCGGGCTCGCAGGGCTCGAAGGCGATGGGGCGCTGCCGAGACGCGACGAGCGAGATATATCTAATCCGGCAGCCACTCAACCCCCCGGTCTCGCGAGTGGGCGGCGGCTACGCCACGGGGCACCAGAAGTCCCATCGCGGGGGGCCTCGGCGGCGGGAGGGGCCGCCGGAGACAGGGCGGACATCGCCCAGGTGAGACGGACCATAGCACGGAGCTTCGCCTTTGACGACCTGCGCTCGAAGGCCACCCAACGCCCAACGCCGCGCATTCGATTCGGAGTTCCAGATGCTCAACTTGAAGACGAAAGGCGCGCTCAATCACGAATCAGAAATCACTTGCATGCACATTCTCAAACGCTCGCTCCTGGATGCCATCGCGGCCCGCCCCCTTCCGCGCGGAGCGTTCCTGCCCCGCAGGGGCCCAGGATCGCCCCGCCGCGGCACCGCCGGAGCGATGACGAACTCCCAGAAGACTATGATAGCGACAGGCGACGGCGACGCCCCCCGTTGAACGCGGGCCCCGCCGACGCCTGTCGGAGCACGCCCCGCCGACGCGGCCCTCGCCCCAGACGCCCCCCCCACGCTAGCGCGCCCTGAAGATCCCCAACTCTCGGCTTGGCCCTGAGGACTTGGCGACGCGGGCGTCGGCGAAGGGTTTCGCCATCATTTCCAAAGAGCAGCGTGCTGGGCGGCGGCGTTGGTTCTCTCGCGGCGACCCGGCGGCGGCCCGGACGGATGGCGAACGAGCGAATACCTGTGCTATAGCGAGATATCGGTTGCCTCGGCCTTCATCGCCGCTGGCGACAGAAAGAAGGGGGCGACCAGGAAGTTTGGAAGTTCACGGGGCGCGGCGCAGCCGCGAACTGGGTCACCGACGCCGCAGCGCGATGAACCCGCCGCGCAGGAAGCGCAAAATGTGGAAGTTGGACCCACGGGCGGCGAGAACATTCCTGCGGGTGAAGGACGGGGCCGGCCATCTGGGGGCGAGCCCGCGCCGGCGCGGGCTCGTCGCGTTGCCAGGGCGCCCCGGGCTGACATCACGCAGGAATCTGACTGCGGTGGAGCTGGAGATTGCGTCTGTATTTGTGCGCCGTCGGCTTTGCACGCGCGCAGTGCGAGGCCGAACGCGTCGGCGACTGGTGGCGACCAGCCACTGGCGGCAGGATGCGAGCGCAGCTGCATTTACTCGTGGCAGGGAAATGAAGAAATGAAAAGGCAGCAGGGTCTCGCAGGCGATTGCCGAAATAGTGGCCAAGGCAGGCGCGTCTGCGACGACGGCTGCCCCGAAAGCAATGGCGGCGGCGGCGAAGGCAACGCACTCGCGGCACATGAAAAATCAAGACTTGATCCCGATGTTTTCGCAGCTTGCGGCAAGTCGGCGGCATCGCGCGACGCTGCGGAGAACGTGCGGTTTTGTCCTGGTCTTTCTAAATCGAGAGCTCCATCGAAGGCGGCTTCTCGAGCTGCGCGCTGCCCCTCGGGCATCCCCGACGCAGGCGACGATGGTGAACGCGCCCTTGCGGAGGCGCCGCCGCCGCAGGTCAGAGCGGAGGATCCAGGGCGGAAGCTGAAGCTGGCGCGCACCCCTTCCCCCGCTCGCGGATGCGGGGCGACGGCCGCGTTGTCGTGCAAGCGGCTCCAGGAGGCGAAGGCCCGCTGGCGCTACTGCGTCGGCGAGGCGCCGCCCCCTGCCACCCCCGGGCCGCGCGGGGGCGGTCTGCCAGGGTGCCCGGGAGCAGCCAGTCGTGCCAAAAGATGTCGGCGCTAGGCGCGGCGGAATCCTGAGGCCTGGCTGGCTATGGTTCCGATTGATTTCAAGCTCAAGCTCTGCGCGACCGCGGAGAACGCTGCTGAGTCGCATCAGACACGCGTCAGTTCGCGACAGCATTGTTGCCAGAGGTGCGTTGCGCCCAAGACTTTGGCTCGGCACCATGATGCGCCGCGCAAGCCGAGGGGGGGCAACGGGAGCCAGCGATGCGGAGACGATGCGCTACCTCTTTGGCCCAGAGAAGTGGAAGCGGTTCAAAGCAAGTCGCAGGAAGTGGCCGGCGAATGCGGCATTCGAGGCCGAGACTCGCCGCCGAGCCAACGTTCGGGGATAGTTGCCCGGCCCCGAGGTGTAGAAGCGCCACGCGATGAATAAGCGCAAGATCGCGGGCCACATCAGAAAGGCAAATAATACGCGGCCCGTCGCGAAGGCCGAGCCCCACCGCGGAAGAAAAGGGCCAAGTTTTCTTATCGGGGGAAGATTTCGGAGGAGCTGATCGGCATGCCATGGTGTCTTGCGGGCCCATGCCGCCGCTGGACACTGGCGCGGCGAACCTGTGCGCTCGGAGCCGCCGCGATGCATGCAGGCTGCTACTCTAGGTGGGACATCGGCACATGCCCGGGGATTGGCCTGGCCACACTCCAAGTCCAGTTACTGCACTCCTGCTCGTGGGAGGCGCACGCGCAGCAATCCAGATACTTGGAGTATTCCAGTACTTGGGGGTGTATCAGATACTTGGAGATAGTTTCTGATGTTGGGGGCCTCTCAGACAAGCTCGACGGCTTCGTTGCTATCCTCTCGAGCTCCTCGGAGGGCTAGAGCACCTTCGACGGCTCCTGGGTGGGCAAGGGCCTCCTGCAGGCCTTCTACGGCATGAGCTCCCAGGTTGGCAAGGGCCCGCTGCTGGCCCGCAACGTCTTGGGTTTCCTGAAGGGCGAGGTATTGGGTTTCAGCTTCGGGGGCCACCTGCTGGGCATGGGCCTCGTTCTGGACACCTTCAGCCCCCTGAAGAACCATTCCCTCGTCGGATATTGATGAGGGCTCGGCCTCGACACATCGGCGCGAGTCGCAGCTCGCGCAAGCGCATGTTGACATGCATCCTAACTCCTCTCTGGACTGCCCTGATGGCCTGACCCCGTCTTCGCCTGGCGCGGCTGTCGACTCTGATGCGCCCGTGGGCCGCGACCCCGCCATGGCCCTGGTGTCGGCAGTGAGATAACGACACGTCGTCAATGAAAGCGAGGTTGGGGGATGCCCTGCGACGAGCCAGCTCGTCCTCCTCATTGCTTCTCCAGGAGACCCGACAACGCGATGGGCGCACATGCTGGGCCCTGCAGACATTAGCGCTGGGGGTTGAGCGCCCGTTGCTCTTCACCGCCGCCCCCCACGGCGGCCCGCGCAGCTCGCCGGGGGGGGCGCGCAATGCGTTGGAAGCCTACGCGCCTTGGCAAGCCCCCGATCGCCCGCGGGGCTTCTCTCGGATAAAGGTTGATCGGGGCCAAGACCGCCCGCGCAGTCTTCATGTCCGTCTACGGGCCCGTCGACACCGACGAGCCATGGTGGGCGCGGCGGCCATCACATGCTCAGAGTTTGTCCATGCAGGGGCGTCCGACATACATCATCGGAGACCTCAAGTGGTGGCTTGCATACCAGTTGCTCCTCGGCCCTGACTGGACCATGGCGCCGCCCTCGGCGGCGACTATTGTTGTGGGCACATGCTCCACGCGATGCCTAGTGCGCGGGCCACCTGCTCCGCTTTTGCCTCGGTGCGTGTCTACGGAACTCTCTTGGAGCCCCGCGTCACCGATCCCAGCGCCGCCTGTGCCACGGCGCTCTACCACCTCGAGCCATGTCCGGCGATCCAAGATCAGTTGGATCACATTCGAGCCCAATTGGCTTGCGGACGCCTGTCGTTGTCGACCCTGTGCTGGCCGACGCTGAGGACGACGGGCTGAACTTTATCGCCATGTTGAATCGGCAGCACGCGCGCGCCGATCGCGCCCTCCAGCTCGTTGCTGACGCGGACTTCGCCCCCGTAGATCGAGCGGCCGAGCGACCCAAGGGGCGCCCCAAGCGCGCGCCCTGCCGCTCAGAATGCGCCTGTCAGGTTAGCTCAGACGGTGGCCTTGCGCCGTTCACTTCGACTGCATGACTGCATCGGCAGATCGCCGGGAGGGTTCGGCGCGACAGCACGCTGGCCCACCTGCTTCTTGATGGTGAGCTTTCGCAGCGCCTGGCGAGGGCGGCGATGGGCGGCCTCCTGGACGCCCCGCTCTCGGGCCCCCTACTTACTATGAAGCTTGGGACATGACTTCGGCGGGGGTTCCCTCCGAGCAGAGGAAGATCCAGACCACGCATTCACGGGAGTGGCGAAAGCGCTTCGCTACCTGGTCCCTGGACGTCAACCGCGCTGCGCCGCCTCTTTCCAGGTCCACCTCGCCGACGGCCCCAGCGGACGCCACGGAGATCCGCCGAGAGTGGGAGCAGCAGCGGCGCCCTGCACCTGAGGACCACGAAGCCGCTGGCGAGTTCGCGCGCTTGCAGCAGTAGGCCGCCGATGTCGGCTTCGAGCAGAGGGAGCACGATGAGCACTGGCTGCCCGACTTCCACCAGTTCGACCACGTCTTATCCAAGGCTCACGGGCGCCCTGGCCTGGACGGGCGGGCTGCAAGCGAATTGAAGCTGTTGAGGAGGGACAAAAACAAAGACATAATGAATCGTCCTTTCCCCGCAGAATATAGGAACATATGGGCAGTGGGGGGAAGACAGACACACAGAAAATATACGAAAATATGGGGGTGATTTTTATTTGTGTGTCCTTGGGCCCCATTCAGAGTTGTTCCGGCGCTTGTTTCTAGACGTGGTGCTGCAACTGCATCACATTCGGTGCGATGCGCCCCGCTAGAGCGTCATCCACCAGGGCGTCGTTCCCCGGGACTTGCCGGCGATGGTTTTCGGCTGGAGATCCGTCGGGATTCCCGCGTCAGAGCTTGAATTCCGACCGATCAGTGTCGGGAGTACTCATACATGTGTTGATTGTTTTGCTGTGAGCGAGCCACCGTCGAACCAATATGTTAGGCGCAAAGTTTCCTCGGTCGTTCATGCCATAGCTGCGTGGATGCACGACTGCGAAGGCGCCGAAGCTGGGTCTGAGAATGATCTTTCTCGGGCCTACGCCAATATCGGCCATGGTGTGGGCGCACAGGCCACGAATGCTGCGGGGGCTCCCGCTGCCGTTGCCTTCGTGACCGCGGCTGCGCGGCGAGGCCCGCGCTCCTGCGATGCGACGGGGGTCCTGGCTGATCGGATGTGGCCGCGACGGGGCCTGCCTCGGGGCGGCACGGTCGCTCCCTTCGCCATGATATGTGCGCTAGCGGCGTCGGCGCCGTCGAATGGGAAAACTCTCGTGGATGACAGATCCATTGCCAGTCCGTCCGCAGCTCTGTCGCCGGTTTCGCAGAGAGTCCGAAAAAAGCCACAGCGCTGAACGGGGGGAGATTCCCCTCCCAGAGTGATTGAGCACCTCGGTGCGACGCGTGATGGGACGAGCTCTTCGCGGCGTTGATGGTGCTTGGCTCTATCCCAGGATCTGCCGCGGCTCGCATCCCCCTGGCGATCACATCTGCCCGTTCTGGATTTGGGCATGCGCAATGCTGGCGCCGCGTCCTGATCGGGCTGCCGTGGTCCTTCTTCGAGCTGCGATCCGCACCTCGACGAAGTGGCGGTGCCGCGGGCGGCGCTGGGCCCAACATGTCCACGCACATCCTCAGATGTCAGCGTCTCTGCAGGCTTTCAAAGCTATTGTCCACGATCGTCTGGTGTGGTCGTCCTTTGTCGCGAGCATGCTGTTAAAGCGCATGCCCAGGTTGTGGGTTTGGACTTTGTTCGATATTCCGATGACCGTGTTGTCTCTTGGAGATTCCCCACCAGGACGACCATCGAGTGGAGCGGCTTCTTCTGGCGACGATGGATCAGCAGCGACGCTTCTGGACACGTCGGCCTAACGAAATTCGCTATGCTAAACGTGTGGGGCTCCAAAGAATGAGCGTTCTGTATCGCAGATGGTCGTAGGGTCTTGTGCAGGAACATCAGCCGCAAGGGCGGCAGCATTAGCGTAAGTTCAGTACAATTCCGAGGGTAACTTGTTTGCAAATATCGTCGTCGACCTGGGAGAGGCTCCATCGCATTTTTCACAGGACCGTGGCTTCACCCTCCTCTGCTACCCTTCTGATCTATCTACGTACCCATCACCCCCAGAGCGATTATTGTCGACGCTCCGCCCTGCATGCGTTCACGTGGGCGAGACACACCAGACAACTTGAGCTGTCGGCGAGTGCCGTCGACTGCACCTGGCTGCAAAGCGCATGCACGGACCCCCCCCCCAGGTTTGACCTCGGATGCGGTAGCTTCGCGTCGTGCCGACCGACAACGACCCCGCCGCCTGCGTGCAGGGTTGAACGCCGCCAGCGGCCCAGAATCCGCCTACCTGGAACGATCGGGCGATCGGAAGAACGCCGATCGTTCAAGGTTGAAGGATCCACGCGGTGTCAGAAACCAACGCCGGGATCGGCACGGCACGAACCTGCCGCACGGTGCCTCTGCCACTGGGGCATTGTCCCGTCTCCCCGCTGCCGCGGACCCTGGGCCCGACCCTTCTGGCCGTGGCACCTCCCGCCCTGCCTCGGGGAGGGGAGGAGGAGGAGGAGCAGGAGCAGGAGGAGGAGGAGGAGGAGGAGGAGGAGGAGGAGGAGGAGGAGGAGAGGAGGAGGAGGAGGGGGAGGAGGAGGAGGAGGAGGAGGAGGAGGAGGAGGAGGAAGAGGGGGGAGGGGAGGGGAGGGGAGGGGGAGGGGGAGGGGAGGGAGGAGGAGGGAGGAGGAGGAGGAGGAGGAGGAGGAGGAGGAGGGAGGAGGAGAGGAGGAGGAGGAGGAAGGAAGAGGAGGAGAAGGAGGAGAGGAGGAGGAGGGGGGAGGAGGAGGAGGAGGAGAAGAAGGAGGTGCCTTGCTACATCCTCTTCTCTCCTGCTCCGCGAGCAGGACAAGCTTGTCCTCCTCGCTCGGCCCGCAGGCGCCTCGTGGGCGCGCCGTAACCGCGCTTCGTGCGCCGGGGGTGCACGGGTGTCGCCCGTGGGTGCCCAGTGGGCGCCTCGTGGGCGCCTCGCGTGGGCTGGAGATCCGCGGGGCTTTGATGGGCCTCCTGCCTTCCACCACCGCCACCACGAGTTGGAGGGAGGAAGGGGGTGGAGGCGGTGGAGGAGGAGGAAACGCACAGACACCACGGCCATCGAAAAAACGCGCACTGCTGCAAGGGGGGGGAGGGGGGAGGGGGAGGGGAGGAGGGGGAGAGAGGAGGGAGGAGGAGGAGGAGGAGAGGAGGAGGAGGAGGACGAGGAGGAGGACGAGGAGGAGGGAGGGGAGGGAGAGGGCGGGGGGAGGAGGGAGGAGGAGGGGGAGGAGAGGAGGAGGCGGAGGAAGGAGAAGGAGAGGGAGGAGGAGAGAGAGGGACGAGGAGGAGGAGGAGGAGACTCCCTCCCCCTCCTACGCACGGCAGTGGCGGTGGAAAGCAGGCCCACGGGCCTGCGGGCGCCCGCGGGCGCGCTGCGGGTCGGCGTGCCGCGGTGCCGCCGGGCTGGCGCCTCGTTGGCGCCCCGTGGGCGCCCACAGGCGCGCGCCAGCTTGCACGACGTAGAGGCAACATCTGTAGTAAAGACCTCCCTCCCTCCCTCCCGCCCTCCCTCCCCTCCCTGCCCCTCCTCCTCCCCCTCCCCTCCTCCCCTCCCCTCCTCCTCCTCCTCCTCCTCCTCCTCCTCCTCCCTCCCTCCCTCCCTCCCTCTCCCTCCCCCCTCCTCCTCCCTCCCTCCCTCCCTCCCCTCCTCCTCCCTCCCTCCTCCTCCTCCTCCTGCTCCCCTCCTCCTCCTCCTCCTCCTGCTCCTGCTCCTCCTCCTCCTGCTCCTGCTCCTCCTCCTCCTGCTCTGCTCCTCCTCCTCCTGCTCCTCTCCTCCTCCTCCTCCTGCTCCTCCTCCTGCTCCTGATCCTGCTCCTCCTCCTGCTCCTGCTCCTGCTCCTCCTCCTCCTGCTCCTCCTCCTCCTCCGCCTCTTCCTCCGTAAGAACGCAAGGCCATTGGACGGTCCTTGGGCGCCCCAGTAGAAGCTTTTCCAGCGGCGCACTGCCGGACAAATGTCAGGACGCAAGGGTGCTCTTGACAAGGTTACCCGTCCTTGCTATGGGTTTCCATTGTAGATTGCACCATATAGCTTGCCCGCATATGCCGTGCACCACATCACACGATGACCTTGCGGCGGCGCCAGGAAGATTCCAACCCCCACCTGAACATCCCCCCTGATGTCCCCCCCCAGCTGCGCAACATGCCTTGAGGCGATTGAGACGCACGATCTCGCCATCATGCGCTGTACGCGTTATCTTTTCTAATAATTTTGCAACGGCTGCCTCAAGCCTGCATTATGGCACGCATAGGATGGGATCCCTCGAGCGCCAGTGCTTGAGGGTTTTTTGCCGCACCGACTTGGCAATGCAAGCTTGAACTTGATATGGGTGTTTCCACCTTTCCTAGCGGATGCAGCGGCTTCATATTGGGCCATCTTGACACTCCAGTCGTTGGAAGTAGGTAGTTTCAGATTCCCAGATCCCAATCTACTTCAAGCGCCTTTTTTACTTCGAGAACCGATGTGCTTATGCTGCGGCGTGTCATTCTCTGGGAGGGCCTGGACCCAATCTACGTTATCCGCTTTCCTACTTTATGTGTTTACCTAGTTCTTCCGACCGACGTGACATGGACCATCTGTATTGTGGCCGTTTCGCGTACACCGATTTGAAATGTTAGCTTGAATCAGATACGTGTTTTTGCCCACCTTGTCTGGCGGATGCAGCGGATGCGTATTGGGCCGTCTTTATTTTGGCCGTTTCGCGTACACCAGCGCGCACGCGCAGTCGCCCAGTCGTTGCGAGCCGCTGTGCTCGCACTCTTGCTGCGCCCTGCAGGGCGCTCGGCGCGGCCGCTCTGGGACGGACCCCCCTCGCGCAGATGTTTCCTCCTCTCCCTCCTCCTCCTCCTCCTCCTCCTCATCATCATCATCATCATCCTCATCCTCATCCTCATCCTCATCCTCATCCTCCTCATCCTCCCCCTCCCCCTCCCCCCGCAGCAGTGCGTTTCTGTCGATGGCCGTGGTGCCTGTGCGACGGTGGTTTGGGTCTCAAGCTGCCGTGATACCGTGACCTGCCGCGCGTCTGGGCGGGTTTTCCCCCTCGGGTGCCGTTATGGAAAAAAGTGGGACCATTTGGGGCCGCCCTGGGACCATAGTAGACCGTCTTGGAGGCAGAGTGGGCCGTCTCGGCCCTCGGCCACCTTGGAAGCCCGGGAGCGTGGATCCAGTGTTGGCCTTGGTGCCCTCAGAAGGAAAGAATCTGGGCTACCAAACAAGCACAATGCCTGAGACATTCCCACAATCTAGGCGCGGACGGGCAAGCTTGCCCGCTCACGCACAAATTGCAGGGATGTGTCGGGCGGGTTGCCTGCCTGGCGGCCCATACCCTTATCCCTTGAGAGACCCACGATCATAGCGATACAGGGGGCGTGGCATTTGGACACCCAAGCAGAAGCCACCAGGGGGGATTACACTTGCTTGCTCGCGCCAAGACGGTCGGAGGGCGCGGCATGCGTGGCAGCCAGAATTGTACACACCCTGTTTTGCCCCCCGCGCCGCCCATGCTGCCCAAATGTGTCATTGACGCACTGCCGCCGCCGTGTTTAAAGCTGAAGAAGTCCATGACAAACGCAGGCGTGCAGGTTAGCATTGTCAATTTGCGCATTTGCGAGGCAGCTTTCCACCGCGTCGATACTCGTGCGCCGTCCGCTTGCCTACCTACAGCCGCGCTTTCTTTCGTGGTCGCCATGGCCCAGCCTGTTGTTCGCACGGCGCGTCAGCTTCCCAAGGTTTGACCAGCGCCACCAACGGCATCGGCGAAACAACGGCCACCAGCATCATTCTCGCAAGTTGCACATCAGTTACCATCACGCCATACTGGTTATAAATATGCTGGGTTCCTCGGTAGCGTAATGATGTCGTGGGCGGGGGGGGGCGCATGTACGAGCATCTCGGATCCTCTTTCTTACGGAAGATGTACGCACGCCACCGAAAAACACACACACACACACGGGGAATGGACGTCCGAGCGGTTGCAAGGGAGGCGTGGCATTGGGGCACCCCCTGGAACCAGGGGTGTATCACAGCCCCCTTCGCGCCCAGATTGGGGGATGCTTCAGCCGGTGTGCCTGTTTTGGCGCCTTGGATTATTTTGTGTTGAGCTGGGACGAAGCGCTGGTTTAGGCACTCCCTTTCGTTTCACGGAATGCTTGATCGGTTTCGCAGGCATGCTTCACCATACACAGTAGTATGTTGGAGGCCACGGCTTCGTTCACTTTGCCTCCAGCAGGCCCGGACAGCTGTCCGCATTGGTGGCCGCTCGTTCGTTCGTTCGTCTTTCGTTCATACGTTCGTTCGTTCATCCGTTCGTTCGTCACTCGTCGCTCGGTCGGACGTCGTTCGTCGTTCGTTCGTCGTTCGTTCGTCGTTCGTTCGTTCGTCGTTCGTTCGTTCGTCGTTCGTTCGTTCCTCGCAGAGCCCCAGGATCAGCCCGACTTGGCAGGCACAGGACGTGGGCACTCCAAGGGGGCGCCGCCGGGGAGCGTTCCGTCGCAACGGGGGCCGGGATCCGCTCGGGCTGGGAGGCGGTCGCGGGGCTCAATCCTTGGGGTGGCGGACCCCACAGGCCCCTTCGGCTCGATGTGGAACAGATGTTCCCCACGCCGACGCCGCCGATGCATCGCCGACGTCGCCGATGCATCGACGATACGGCGCGATCCTTCGACCCCATTTGTTCGGACCCCATATAGGATGCCTCTAGGACCCCACAGGCCCCTTCAAGTTTCCTTTCTTTTGGCATCGCTCGGACGTGTGCATTTTTGCTCGGCGAGGACCGTCGAGGAGCATCGTGGATCATCTCGCGAAGAATGCACGCACGAAGTCGAAAAACGCACGGGGAGTGGACGTCCGAGCGATGGCGAGTGCTTGGGGTAATATTCAGGGCCTGTTTTGGGCCCTCGAGGCGGCCCCAGGGCCGTGGCACGGCGATATTGCTAGCCCTTTGGGGGCGTTTTGAACGCCCCTCAGACCGAAAAGGCGAATGTGCGAGAATCAAACACATGTTAGCGTTGTTCACTGATTTGGGCACCTTGCGCCAACCCCCGAGCCTCCACGACAACCCAAAAGGCCTCCATAGAGAGCTCCAGCAGGGCCCCCATTGCAAGATCAGGTCATGTTGGAGTTTTGGATGCCGTCGTCGGTCACATAGGGCCGATATGAGTGCCATCGACGGGCCTGGAGCCTGGGGCGCGGTCCGCAAAGGGGCCACTGTTTTGAGGAGGGCGGCGGGCAGCCCGTCCAGACATTACACGTCATCACCATCCATATTACGACTCACAGGTGGATGAGCAACGGTGCACTCTACGAGGTGATGAAGACACGGTGGCGGATTGATGGGGCTGTCAGGAACCCGGTTTGGTTGCCGCAAGATTTTTGTTCGAGATTTGGCCTCCTTTGGCCTCCTGTGATTTGGCATATAGTTGTCTGCTCCACTGGGCCTGGCTCTTGCACGTGTTCTGGTGATTGTTTGGTCTCCCGTGGCACTCATGGTTTCCTTGATGGCATCCGTCCGTTGGCCAAGTTGTCGCGCATTTTCTGGTGTTGCTTAGACTCATCTGATTTGGCCTCATATGACTTGCCGCGGTTCCACACCGCACACACACACACACACGCACACGCACACGCACACGCACACCCACACACACACACACACACACGCACACGCACACGCACACGCACACGCACACGCACACGCACACACACACACACACACACGCACACGCACACGCACACACGCACACACGCACACACGCACACACGCGCACACGCGCACACGCGCACACGCGCACACGCGCACACGCGCACACGCGCACACGCGCACACGCGCACACGCACACGCGCACACGCGCACACGCGCACACGCGCACACGCGCACACGCGCACACGCGCACACGCGCACACGCGCACACGCGCACACGCGCACACGCGCACACGCGCACACGCGCACACGCGCACACGCGCACACGCGCACACGCGCACACGCGCACACGCGCACACGCGCACACGCGCACACGCGCACACGCGCACACGCGCACACGCGCACACGCGCACACGCGCACACGCGCACACGCGCACACGCGCACACGCGCACACGCGCACACGCGCACACGCGCACACGCGCACACGCGCACACGCGCACACGCGCACACGCGCACACGCGACGCGCACACGCGCACACGCGCACACGCGCACACGCGCACACGCGCACACGCGCACACGCGCACACGCGCACACGCGCACACGCGCACACGCGCACACGCGCACACGCGCACACGCGCACACGCGCACACGCGCACACGCGCACACGCGCACACGCGCACACGCGCACACGCGCACACGCGCTCACGCGCACACGCGCACACGCGCACACGCGCACACGCGCACACGCGCACACGCGCACACGCGCACACGCGCTCACGCGCACACGCGCACACGCGCACACGCGCACACGCGCACACGCGCACACGCGCACACGCGCACACGCGCACACACGCACACACGCACACACGCACACACGCACACACGCAAACACGCACACACGCACACACTCACACACGCACACACGCACACACGCACACACGCACACACGCACACACGCACACACGCACACCCGCACACCCGCACACACGCACACACGCACACACGCACACACGCACACACGCACACACGCACACACGCACACACGCACACACGCACACACGCACACACGCACTCACGCACACACGCACTCACGCACTCACGCACACACGCACACACGCACACACGCACACACGCACACACGCACACACGCACACACGCACACACGCACACACGCACACACGCACACACGCACACACGCACACACCCACACACGCACACACGCACACACGCACACACGCACACACGCACACACGCACACACGCACACACGCACACACGCACACACGCAAACACGCACACACGCACGCACGCACACACGCACACCCGCACACACGCACACACGCACACACGCACACACGCACACACGCACACACGCACACACGCACACACGCACACACGCACACACGCACACACGCAAACACGCACGCACGCACACACGCACACACGCACACCCGCACACACGCACACACGCACACGCACACACGCACACACGCACACACGCACGCACACACAAACCACACACACACGCACTCTCACACTCTCACACTCTCAC
>CAUYUJ010005025.1:445376-478675 GCA_963575745.1 Prorocentrum cordatum | reverse complement strand
CACACGCACACACGCGCACACGCGCACACGCGCACACGCGCACACGCGCACACGCGCACACGCGCACACGCGCACACGCGCACACGCGCACACGCGCACACGCGCACACGCGCACACGCGCACACACGCACACACGCACACACGCACACACGCACACGCGCACACGCGCACACACGCACACACGCACACACGCACACACGCACGCACGCACACACGCACGCACGCACACACGCACACAGGCACACACGCACACACACACACACGCACACACACACAGACACACAGACACACAGACACACAGACACACAGACACACAGACACACAGACACACACACACACACACACACGCGACGTTCCAAACACAGGGAATGTAGCACGTATCGCAGGAATGGGTCATTGAGGGTCGCGCGTTGGCATCATATCATATCCAGGCGTTCCGAGAAATTGCTATGTGTTCGAATCGTATTTGATGTGCGCCTTAACGCGTCATGCTGGACATGTGTTGCGCATGCTCCCCATCATGTTAAATTGAATAGAAGCAGTGGATGTCCGTCACGTGTCTGGTTGAACTAGCTTGATGCCCCTCCTACATGTGCATATCAATTGTTGAACTCGAGGCAAGAGCAAAGGTCCTCCAGCGCTGAACTACGAGCAGTGGCGGAAGTGGTTGGCGCAGTCCGACCTTTTGACTGGAGCTTAGTTGCGGACGCGTTCCGTCCGAATATGTTTTTCTCGGGGGTAATCAGTTTTGAATTGCGTTGGCGAAGCCTGTGCTCCAATGGGTCAAGCGCCCAGCACAGCTCGACCCGCACCCGCAAACATTTGTGGACACATGCTGTTCCCTCAGCCGCGCGAGACTGCCTCAGCGTTCTGATCTGAGCACCGTATCAATCAAACAGGACCGCCAACCCCGAGCCTCTCCAGGGAAAGGCCCAGCGGCCTGGTTGTTCTCCTCTCTTTTTCCACTCAGCGTGTGGCAGCGTTCTTCGAGAGAATCGAACTCGTGGGGAAACCCGAAGAGGGTCTCGACAGAACCCGCGTTTTCCAGTCCAGTCCAGATCAGTAGTCCCAATTCCCGGTGTTAGGTCTTTGTTGTTGCGCACCCTCCCATCAGGACATTATTGTCTTGAACTTCGCCCTCACCCTCTGCGGGGTTCCTTCTGACAGTAGCTTGATTGAGCTCCACCATTCCCCGCTCGCCCCCCCACACCCCCCCATTCGGGAAGGACGACGCTCCGTCGGGGCGTCTGGAGCGATTGGGCCACGAAGCCCAACACAAAGCCAGAATCACTAAACCAGGTCCCAAGACCCCCTCGAGTCATGAAAAAATCACTACGAGAGGTTTTTCGCTAATATCGGCCTCTGGGGGCCCTCACTGGGCCTCGGGACCGTCAAAACTCTACTCGGGATGGGAAACGGGTCCCAGGGAAGGGGTCGGAACCTCTGGGGGTCGACATAATACACAAATCCATGACGTCGGGGGGTTGAGTCTGCCGTGATTTGTGTTTTTCAGGTGACGGCAGTTCCAGTCCAGAAGCTTTGCGCCGGCCACAGCCCACAGCGCGTGAGCGCGTGAGCAATGGGTGAAAACGTACACGGAAGCGGATGCCTTCAGCACGCCGCCCATGCCTTGACCATTTGTTGCCACCAGCGAGCTGCACCGCCCTTGGGAGCCAGCAACATTCTCGCAATTCTTTAGCACCATGGGCTCCAAGACTGTCTCGGGCGGCCTCTTCTCCTTTTCCCCAGGAGGCAGTTCTGGTTAGTGGAGTAGGGCGGGGGGGGGGGGCTTCCTGGAGTACACATCACTAAATCAAGTCCCATCGAGCCCAGTCCTGCCAACGCCCGCACGAGGACGGGGTCAGCATCGGCACCGTGGGTCGGCAAGATCGCCAGGCCTCCCAGTAAACGGGGACTCCCTGATGGGCCGGAACACCGACACTGGACGGCCGTAAAAAAAGAGAATTGCAGCCGTTCGAGGCTTCCCAGGAGAGGTCGGAGCACACCGGGTCGGAGGATCGCGGCGCGTCGCCGATGCATCGGCGGTGCAGCTCGATGCGGAGCCCGACTTTCGCCACGCCGACAGCGCCGATGCATCGCCGGCGTCGCGGATGCATCGCCGATGCATCGCCGATGTATTCGCGATGCGCGGCGATCTTCCGACCCCATCTATTTTCGGGCCTCATTTAGGGAGGCCCTTAGCCGAGGGCCTGGGGAAACCAAAAGGTACCGATACCGCCATTCCAGATTCCGTAAACATCGGAAACATTTAAGAAGGGGACAAGCCTTTGCAACATCCGTTTTCGAAAAAACGAAAGGTACCGATACCGAAAGGTACCGATACCGGATTGCAGCCGCAGGACACGAACATAAAACCGATAAACCGATAAACCGATAAACCGATTGACTATTTCGGTTGATCGGTTTATCGGCAGATCGACCGATAAACCGATATGATCATATCGGTTTATCGGTCGATCTGCCGATAAACCGATCAACCACTAAACCGACTCATCGCATGCGTGCCCGAATCTCAGCACAGTTTATCAGTTTATCGGTTTATCAGTTTATCGGTTTATCGGTTTATCGGTTTATCAGTTTATCGGTTTATCCGAAATAGTTTATCGGTTTATCAGTTTATCGGTATATCGGATGTTTCGGTTTATCGGTTTATTGGTTGATCGGTTTATCGGCCCGGCGTTGTCGTGGTTGTCCAATGGGTAATCCTTCGAAATTCTCTCTCCTCTTCCTCCTAGTCCTCCCCTTCCTCTTCCTCCTAGTCCTCCTCCGCCTCCGCCTCCTCCTCCTCCTCCTCCTCCTCCCTCTTCCTCCTCCTCCCTCCTCCGTTCCGATCCTCCCTCCCTCCCTCCCTCTCCTCCCTCCCTCCCTCACTGGCCCCGACGCCCATGGTTTTCCTAGTCCTCCCTCCCCCTCTTCCTCCTAGTCTCCTCCGCCTCCCCTTCCTCTTCCTCCTAGTCCTCCTCCGCCTCCGCCTCCTCTTCCTCCTCCTCCCTCCTCCTCCTCCTCCTCCTCCTCCTCCTCGTTCCTCCTCCTCGTTCTTCCTCGGATTATAATCTGGATGGCGATGATGATGATGATGATGATGATGATGATGATGATGATGATGATGATGATGATGATGATGATGATGAGTGGGAAGATGATGGTGTTGATGAAGATGATGATTATGCTTAGTAAGAAGGTGATGATGGCGGTGGTGGTGGTGATGTGGGCGGTGGTGAGGATGATGCTGAAAAGTCGGAGGATTATAAGGCGTCTTGGGGCCGTGTTTGCCGTCTTTGGGGGCGTCGCTGGGAGACGTGAAGAAGCCACCTTCGGCCGTCCGCGTGCCCTGTGAAAACCATCTTAGGCTCTCGGAGGTCCTTGACGGCCAGCTTGAGGCCCTCTTGTGCCCGTGATGCACTCTCTCCAAAATTGTTCTCGCTTCGCGTATCCCCACCAGCCCATCCCAAAACAGTCGCCAGGCGAGTTGACCCGATCAGGGATGTGTAGCATCATCTGGCCCAGCAGTGATCCACATCCGCTGTTGAGGTGGAGCAATCGGAGTTGAGAGAAGAGGAGGCATGCGGAAAAGGAGGGTGGAAGGAGCAAAAGGGAGGAAGGCGGGCAATGATGAGCAGGAGGGGGAGGAGGATGAGGAGGAAGGGGAGCCGGAGGAAGAGGATAACAAGTAGCATGCGTATGCAAATATATAGGTGGCGAAGAAAGGCACGACGACGATGACGAGCAATACGACGACGACCACGACCACGACGACGACGACGACGACGACGACGACGACGACGACGAGAGTCAACCACCAACATCCTTCGCTCTGAGAGCGTCGCGTATTGGAAGCCTCTTGGGGCCATCGCGGGGCACTCTGAGGCCCATGTTGCAAGCCTCTGGAGCCCTCATGATGCGCTCTTGGGGTCCCTCTTGGGCTCTTGGGGCGCTCTTGGGGCCCTCTTGGAAGCCTTGGGTGCCCTCTTTGGGCTATCCTGGAGGCCTCTGGGGCCCTCCTGGTGCTCTCTTGGGGCCCTCTTTGGGCGCTCTTGGGGCCCTCTTGAGGCCATATTTGATGCGTTGAAGGCCTTCTTGGGGCAATCGATCATATAAGGAGGGGGGTCCTGAAGTCACCCCCCCCCCCGTCGGGACCCGAAAATGTGCCTCTTGGGGTCCTCTTGGGCCGCTCTTGGGGCGGTCTTGAGCGCTCTTGGGGCGGTATTGGGGCCCTCCTGGGCCCCTCTTGGGGCCCTCTTGGGCCATCATGGAGCCATCTTGAGGCCTCAGGGGCCCATCGAACGCGAAAAGGCGATGATGCAGAAAACTGTGAAAAAAAACACAAGGGATTTCAAATATTTTGGCCTCTTGATGGGTTCCTTGGAGGGCTCGACAGGCACTTGGAGCCGTCCTGGGGCGGTCTCGAGAGCTCTTGGATGCATGTTGAAAGCTATCTTGAACCATCTTGGGCTATCTTGCAAGATATTGGAGACCATCTGGGGCTCTTGGAGGCCCTCTTGCAGCCATATTGGGCCATCTTGGGCGCTCCAATTCCTCGCGAAACCCTCCCTCCAGGTCCAGGGTAGGTGGTACTTGGATGGCCGCGGCGGCTGCTAGGTGGTTAGCGCGGATACTAAGGGGTTAGAGGATTTAGTATGTACGTACAAGTGAGTTGTAAGTAGGTTATAAGTGTTGTAAGTCGGATGTAAGTTGTATAACCAGCTACACCTAGTTAGTAGGAGATACTAACCACTTATAGCTGGAGGCTAACCTTGCTAAGTCTCTAGTAGAGGTTAGCTCGCTAAGTCCCCACTCTAGCTACCACTTACTAACCACTTAGTAACCACTTAGCTGCCACTTAGTAACCACCCAGTAACCACTTACTAACCACTTAGTAACCACATAGTAAGTCCGCTAGCTAGCTTACTTACTAAGTGGTTAGCGGACTTACTAAGTGGTTAGCGGACTCTGAGAAGGAGAAGGAGGAGGAAGAGGAGGAGGAGGAGGAGGAGGAAGAGGAGGGGGAGAGAGGAGGAGGAGGAGAAGGAGGATGAGGAGGAGGAGAAGGAGGAGGAGATGTCGAGGAGGAGGAGGAGTAGGAGGAGGACGGGGAGGAGGATGAGGAGGAGGAGGAAAGGGGGAGGCGGCGGCGGAGGCGGCGACGGGCGCGCCTCAGCCCAAGACGGCCGCTCGACGCGGCGGCCCTGCAGGGCCGCCGCGTCGAGCGGCAGCCTGGCGCGGCTGAGCGCGGCGCAGGCGAAGTTCGCCTGCGCCGCGCTCTGCGCCGCCATCTCCAGCGGCATTGCCGCTGGCGCGGGCGGCGGGGGGGCCCCGCGCGCCGCTCGGCAGCCAGAGCGGCCCACCGCACGTAGCCGTCGTCCACAACCCAGAGGGTTGGGGGACGACGACGTGCGACGGGCCGATGGCTGCCGAGCCCGTCCCACCCCTCGGGGATGTCGAGGAGGATCCCCGACATCCCCGAGGGGTCCTCCGAGAGGAGACTGCCCCATGGCTCGGGGTCGCCATCGAAAAACATGTCTTGATATGTTTTTCGATGGCGATCCCGAGCCGCGAAGCAAAGGGAAAAGGGAGGGCGCGCTCCCCGCGCGGCCTGTAAGCCGCACGCGCGCGGGCGGCGTCTCCTCCTCCCCTCCTTCTATCCTCCTCCTCCTCCTCCTCCTCCCTCTCCTCCTCCTCCTCCTCCTCCTCCTCCTCCTCCTCCTCCTCCTCCTCCTCCTCCTCCTCTCCGCCTCCTCCTCTCGCCCTCCTCCTCTCGTCATCATCATATACTCCTCCCTCGTCCTCCTCCTCCTCATCCTCCTCCTCGTCCTCCTAACCCTCCGCTCCTCCCTCGTCCTCCTCCTCCCCTCATCCCCTCCTCCTCCTCCTCCTCCTCCTCCTCCTCCCCCTCTTCCTCCTAGCTCCTCTCTCTCTCCTCCTCCTCCTCCTCCTCCCTTCCTCCTCCTCCTCCTCCTCCTCCTCCTCCTCCTCCTCCTCCTCCTCGCCCTCCTCCTCTCCTCCCCCCTCCCCCCCCCCCCCTCCTCCCCCCATCCTCCTCTCGCTCTGAGCTGTCTCGTCGTTTTCCTTCCTCCTCATGCTCCTCCTCCTCCTCCTCCTCCTCCTCCTCCCTCCTCCTCCTCCTCCCCCCCCCCCCCCCCTCCTCCACCCCCCCCCCCCCCTCGTCAGAGGAGGGGGGGGGAGAGGAGAAGGGGGAGGGGGAGCAAGATGAGGAGGAGGAGCAGCAGTAGGAGCAGGAGGAGGAGGGGGAGAAGGGGGAGGATGCGGGGAAGGAGGAGTTTGAACGACCGCACCACTGATCAACGACATTAGCGCTGCAGCGCAAGAGGAGGAGGAGGAACGAGGCGGAGGAGAGGAATCGGCGACCATGCACTGTTCAGGTGCTGCAGCACCGAAGTGTCAATGAAAAAGGTGCGCTATGCAGAAGGAATCCACGTTTTCAAGGCGGAGAAGAGGAGTCGTCGACCATGCAACGTTCAGGTGCTGCAGCACCGAAGCATTTAGCAATGTAAAAAAGTGCGCTGCAGCGCCAGTAAGGAATCCACGTTTTAGGCTAAAGCGCACCACCGCGGCTGCGACCATATCGGGCGCGCCACTCGGATGCCGCCGCCCTCG
This sequence comes from Prorocentrum cordatum, assembly GCA_963575745.1. NCBI lineage: Eukaryota > Dinophyceae > Prorocentrales > Prorocentraceae > Prorocentrum > Prorocentrum cordatum. The sequence goes on along the minus strand of CAUYUJ010005025.1, from coordinate 472,039 downwards.
CGCGGCGCCCACGCGAGCGAGCACACGATGCTCGCCGTGTGCGCCCAAAAGGCGTCGGCATCGCCGCCAAGCACGTGCGCGGAGGCGCGCGGGTGCAGCTTCTCCTTGAAGAAGTAGGGCAGGACCAAGCTCAAGCCATAGTAGTGGCCGTTCTTGGTGAAGGAGAGGTGTTTCAACACCTCGGCCGCAATGTGTTCCCCTCCTCCGTCCTCCAACAGCACGACGTCGCCGTATTTGACGTCGTGGTAGCGGCACCGCGCTGCAGCGGACGTAACAAAGTCCGCAGGCCCGAACTGCTGCAGCAGTTCGCGCGAGATGGCCTTGGACGGCCTGGTGGCGTTAACCAGGCAGTTAACCTTAAAGGTGTCGCCATCCATGAGCTGCCACAGGTGCCGCTCGGTGACGCTCTTCAGGACATTGGCGTCCCAGCCGCTGGAGGCTGCGGCCCCCACCTGAAGAGCGTTCGCAAAGCGCTTGCTGGCCTTGTGCTTGCGCTCCAAAACCCAGCACGACGGCAGCGCCACATGGCCCCAACGCCTCACGTAGTTGGCGAAGTGGCGCAGGTAATGGAACTTCTGCGCCGTCGTTTCCTTGCCAAAGACGCTGCTGTATGACAGCAAAAACCTGTTAACCGCAGCCTGCAGCTTATCCGCGTCTGCCTGACGCCTGGATACTCGTAGGATTTCTTCCACAACGATCGTGTGCGCCTCGAACACTGCGCAAGCCGATCGGACTGCAGGCGCTGCAGCGTCGCTGGCCACCTCCCTGAAGAAACGCGTCAATCCGCCCGCGCGAACGCATGTCCGAACAAGAGGGGTGCAGTACATATCCTACAGAAATTCACGTGCGCTGCAGCGCATGTATTATTGGTCTGACGGGGGCGCGAAGCATGCAATGATACTTGCATGGTTGTGAGCCCCTCGCTGGCGGTACACTTGAAATGCTTGCTGTCAACGTGGGACCTCACGCGCTTCTCGCCGAAGATCGCGCACGTGTCGGGGGAGATGGAGTGGCACCCTGGAAACGACCAGTCCTGGAAATATGCGTCTGCGCGCGCCCAGTAACCCTTCAACCTTCGAAACATTTGGAACACCAGAATGTTATATGCACCGTTGACGAAACTACAATGCATCCAATCAAACATGACTGTCTCGAGCGGCTTGAGTTTCCGAACCCGCCCAGGCAAATGGGGGTCCCAGTTCCAGCCAAGCCGGCGCTCCAACTCCTGGAACTCGCCCTTGCTCACGATGTTGACCCCTTCGATCAACCTGTTGCAGATGGCATCGAGCAACGGCGCCGTCATCGGCTGCAGCCGCGACGCATCTGGTTCCGAGTGGTGAACAGCGACACCCGTCGCATCAGAAGCAACTATATCCCGAACTTCGCCCTTCAAGAACACGTTGCGGCACATAAAACATGGTTTGATTCCTGACGAACCTTTCATTCCGATCAAGCGGTGTATTGCATCCTCGTCCGCGATCCGACAGAGCCGCTGCAGCGACGCAAGAAGGCGTAATGGATATATACATGTGCACATGTATGCTAACTAATCTTGGGTGCTATGCGGCGACCGCTGCAGCGGCTGCATGTAAATTCCGAGGTCCATCTGGATGAGCTCCGTCGCGCCGTCGGGGCGCAGCCGCAAGCTGATGCCTGCGCTGAAGTTGCGCCCCTGATCAGGCCAGAACTGCGCGAGGATTGCGTCCAGTAGCATCGTCAGTCCGCGCGGCTGGATGTCGTTCGCGGTCTTGGCCCGCATCGTCGCGAGCTGGAACCACGCATCCTGCGAACAAATCGCAGCACAACTGGCGCTGCAGCGCCTCTCTCTCTCTCTCTCTCTCGCTCTCTCTCTCTCTCTCTCTCTCTCTCTCTCTCTCTCTCTCTCTCTCTCTCTCTCTCTCTCTCTCTCTCTCTCTCTCTCTCTCTCTCTCTCTCTACCCCCCTCCCCCCCCCCGCATATATCGTTGCTGCAGCAACGCTATCGCGAAAGTCCTCCGACGAAAGCGCCTGCGGGCCGAATTCCGCGATCGTCCAGTAGATGCCCCAGGACTTGCGGTTCTGCACGTGCGCCAGCGCGTTGCCAGCGCCTATTTCATCGCCGTAAATGATGATGTGCCACGGGCGTGGCAGCTCCAGCGCCCGCTGCCACAGAGGCTGCATCGCGGGGAGGGCGCTGCAATACCACAGCATTGCTGCTGGACTGCAGATCTCCACCGCGTGCTGCCCGACTATCATGTTCTGGTGGAGCTTGCCGCGCGGCGTGTTCTCACCGACCATGAGCTCCCGAGCGTCTCTGATATCCTGGCGTCGGGATCCCAATTCGGGGATTCCGTCTCGCTTAACGGACGCCAGGAATTGCGCCATCGCATTACAATGCATGAATGGCAGTTCCGCGCGAAGGCGGGACAGCCGCCGCAGCTTCGCTGGGCGGTCGTCCTCTGCCGCCATCGCGCGCGTTCCCGAGGCAAGCTTGCCTCCGTCGCTGCGCGCGCGCGGAGGGGCCCCTCCGCTAGGGGCCACGGCGACTACGGATGGAAATGAGGCTGCACCGCGTGGAGAGCAACCAAATGCGCGCTGCAGCGCTAACTGCCAAGCAACAGTCTGGGAGCACATGGCGCTACAGCGCCGCTAACGTTCAATGATGACAATCTGACGCGCTGCAGCGCGAACGTCCTCCTCGTCCTCCATCCTGCTCGCCATACCCCTCGTCCTCCTCCTCTTCCTCACCCTCCTATACCTCCTCCTCATCCTCTTCCTCCTCCTCCTCCCCCTCCTCCTCCTCCGCCTCATGCGCCCCCTCATCCTCCCCATCCTCCCCCTCAACCTACCCATCCTCCTCATCACCCGTCTCCCGTCCCTTCATCCTCCCCGTCACCATCACCTTCATCGTCAACAGCATCAATATCGCTCGCCCTCATCATCCGCCACATCACCATCCAACGAGAAACTGCAAGCGAAACTGCGCTGCAGCGCAACACATTAACACATCATGATCCGCGCGCAAACTTTCAACCGTGGTCCACGGAGAAGCGCTGCAGCGCAACTCAAACAACACGCTCAACCACGTTCCCTCCAGCCTTTACCAATCAATCGAACCAGCATGCTTCAGCAGGCGGTCGCCGAGGCCGACCTCACTCAGGTCACCTTCATCTTCTTGGCGTTCCGCAGCGAGGTCAACGCCTCGTTGAGTTTCTGGTTGGCCACGTCCGAAGCGGCGATGTCCATCTGACCCCGACCCTGCTACTCATACTCCTCATCCTCCCACATCATCGCCTTCCACCTCCTCCTGATCATCCCCCCTGTCGTCCTTCTCCCCCGCTGCAGCGGGGGAGTAGCCTGCCGCACTCATGAACCCCACCGTCCTCCTTCTCATCCGCCTCCTCATCCACCTGCAGCTCCGCGGTGCGGATCTGCACCTGCTTCTCCGCTTTCCTGGCGTTCTTCCGCGCCTCCTTCACCTCTGCTGCAGCAGTCGCCGTCGCTCTCGCGCGGGCCTCGCGCAACTCGTCGCGACGGTCTGCGCGCGCGTGCGCTTCGAACGGCTTGTCGCAGCGGCGCGCCGCCATTGCGAGCCCAGTGAGGAGGCGGAGGAGGTCCGTTGCCAGCACCCGCTGCAGCGAACGATGGCGACTGCGACGCGCGAGCCAAGTGAGGAGGGGGAGGAGGAGGGGGAGGAGGGCATGCCATCGGCAACGCGCAACATGAGCGAACCACAGCGCTGCAGCGCGTGACTTGGCAACAACCATGCGGGAGACAACGCTCGACATCACGAATGATGGCGCTGCAGCGCGTATCGACGAGGAGCGACTGGCACTCAAGACGAGCACGTCACGCAATACATGGACACCGCGGCTGCAACTGCACACTCACAAACGCGCCAACGCTACAGCGGCACCACAAGTCTGACAGGCGCTGCAGCGCTGCATCGTGATCATTATGGCGATGCAAACGTTGAACACAAAGGCGCCAGCGCTGCAGCGCCCGCATCCAAGAGAACCCGTCAACATATTTGACTTTCATCCTCCTCGTCGTCCGTGCGAGCCGCGCGACCGCCAGGCATGACCATCGCCACTACCGTTCATATCATCGGCCAGCGTTCCATCCAACCTCGCACTAATCCTCACCATCCTCCTCATTCCTCCTCCTCCACATGCTCATCCTCCTCATCATCCTACCCATCCTCCTCCTCGCCCTCATAATCCTCATCCTCACCTCCATATGCCGACAGTGCCCGTTGCGCGCTCACGGCTTGCCGCGACGGCCAGTGAAGTTCGGGTCGCGGCACGTGCCGCAGCCATTCGGCAGGTAGCGGCATTTGCTGCACCCGAGTGCCATTTGGCCCCGTTTGGCTGCCGCCTTGCCCTTGGGCTTGGCTTTGGCTTTGGCTTTGGCCTTCCCTTTGCCCTTGGCCTTCGGTTTGGCCGTGCCCTTGGCCGCCGTCTTGCCCTTGCCAGCGCCTGTCTTGCTCTTGCCCTTGATCGCGCTCTTGCCCTTGCCCTTCTTGCCCTTGCCCTTGCCCTTGCCCTTGCGAGGCAGCTCGCCCTTCGCGCTGCCCGCAGCCAAGGTCTCGATCGCCTGCAGCACAGCATCCTCGTCTCCGTCTGCTGCTGCAGCAGCATCTTCGTTTGGCGGCGTTGGCGCTGCTGCAGCAGCATCTGGCGCCGCCGCTGGCAATGCTGGCCCAGCTGGCGAATCGCCAATCGCGGGGGGACTCGCGGGGGGGCTCGCCGTGGGCGCCGCAGGGCGGCGCGGGAAGAGCTGCAGCTGCAGCTCGTTGGGCGGCGATGGCGGTGGCGCAAACGCTGCCAGCATTTGCTGCATCACGGCCATCGCGTCCATGGGTTGCATTGGCGCTGCAGGCGGCACGGAGGGCGACCCCGATGGTGTCCATGGCACAATGGCAGTGCTCGGCTGATGCGGCGGGGCGGCAGCCCGCAAGCCCTTGTTGGTCAGCCTGAGAGGCGCGCGAGCCTTGATGGCGTTGAGACCCGCAGGCCGCTTCAGCGGCGCACGCGTAGCATGAAACCTATCATGCTCTATGCGAGGTGGACCTAAAGGACCGAGCTCACCGAAGCACCCAAGACATCCAGAACAATCAGCGCTGCAGCGCATGACGGGGCGGCAGCAGCCTCGTAGATGCGATACCACGTTGGCGAGGTCGCGCGTCACATCGATCGGCGGGTCCGCATCGGCGCGCGCCGCGTCGAAGATGTGCTGAGGGAGCTGCCGAGGATCTGCTGGGAAATTCCAAGTCACTGTCGCCGCTTGCCCCGTCGCGCCCCTGCGGCTCGCCAAGAGCTGACCCTGTAAAGGGCGACTCGTCGGGGAACCCTAACGCTGACGCGCCGCATCGCATTGGCTGCAGTCAGCGCGATGCGATGCGTCTGCGTTAGGCGTTCCCGCCGAATCCCAAACCTTCATCTCCGTCACGATCCCGTAGAGCTGCCCAGGGTTTGCGTCTGGAAGATGGGCGCATGCCATCAACGCCGCCAACTCTTTCAGCGTGTTCTCGCCCGGAACCGTCAAGCCGATGGCACCGCAACGTTTGATCAACGCGCGCACCTTCGCGACGATGCTCTGGCTGGGGTCGCGAAATAAACCCCAGTCCTGCATGGTAAAGTCCACCAGCCTACGAATCGGCGCAGGCATGCTGCAGCATGCTAACATAAGTACATTTGAAAAATGAACATGGTAACATACACAAAGTACAGAACAAACAATTAAACCATACATGTGAATAACACGTCGGCGGTCCGATGTGCAAAGCACGATGGATAGCACCGCCCTGACGCGAGCGTCTGCACGCGCATCTGGAGCGCGGGCGTCGCCGTGCCCACGCGCGCGGCCAGCGCGGCGCTGAGGCGCGCCTTGTGGCTGTCCGCGAAGCCCGACGCGGTGATTCGATTCTGCAGGGTAGCTGCTTGGGCAGCCCCGATCGCCCCCAAGTTGTGAAGCTGCAGCTGCACGCTCATGGACAAGGCGGACTGGCTCTGCGCCATCGCGTCGGCGGCGATGACGCCGATCTGCGATGCGAAGAAGGCGTCGCAGCTGTCCAGGTTATCCAGGATGTGGTTGATGGGTGTGGCCGCAGCCGCGGCAGACATGATGCCCTCCGCGAGGGCGAGGGGGTGCGCGGACGCTCCGAGGGGAAGCGCGAGGGAGGGCCTCCCACACTGCGAGAGCTGAAGCACTCGGCTGCTGAGGTGGAAGAGAGGCCACAACAGTACAGATGCGCTGCAGCGCAACGATCGCATGCAATTAAGGAACACACGTGAGCGCTGCAGCGCTCAGCAGAAATCATCGTCACAAAGTAACATGAAGCGCTGCAGCGCTATGCATGCGCACCATGATGGAACGCATGGTAGTGGGCAATAGGGAGAGAGATATAGAGTGATGGAAAGGAGAGGAGGGAGATAATGAGGGACACGAGGGGGGGGGGGGGGGCGGGGGGAGATGCGAGGAGACACGGGAGGGAAGGACACGAGCGCGGGCGGGCGGGCGGGCAGGACACGGGGGGGGATGCATGATCATTTGAGGAACACGGAAGGGACGGTGCGAAAGACACGGAGGGGTGGGAGGGACATGGGAGAAACACGGGGGGGGGGGGCACGGAAGAGACACGGGAGGGACACGGGAGTTCGGGGGCGAGCGGGCGGACGGACGCGGGAGCGGTGCGGAGGGGCACGGGCGGGAGCGCACGGAAGGCAGGTGGAGACACGGAAGGGGCACGGGAGAGACGCGGGAGAGACACGGGAGACGGATAGGTATACGCGGGAGCTCGGGAGCGGGCGGGCGGGCAGACACAGGAGGGACACGGAAGGTGTCCGAGGAGGGCGCGGGACGGATCCAGGAGATGCGCGAAGTGTGATCAGGAGCAAATACCGAAGCGATCTGGGAGCCTCGAAGGCAGCTGGGACATCGACAGAGGCGTGTCTGTTCAATAGAGGGGGCTATTGAACAGACACGGGCGTGGCTGTTCAATAGAGGGGGCTATTGAACATGGCATGTTCAATAGAGGGGGCTATTGAACAGACACGGGCGTGGCTGTTCAATAGAGGGGGCTATTGAACAGACACGCCGCTGTCAGACAGCATCACCTCTGCAGAGGGGCACCGACGCTCTCAGATCGCTTCACCCGAAGCTCCCGTTCGACCTCAGATCAGCCATCCTGATGCCAACATCCAGCACTCCAGCCCACCCCAACGCCCACCCACGCAGTCCCAGAACACTGTCCACACTGCTGATTTTGAGGTGGGAGTGAAACTAAGAGGGGCGCGAAATACATCACGCGGCGCTGCTGCAGCAGCGTCGCGACGAGGTTGACGATGCCGAAACCGCTGTCAACTGCAAAGGTTTACGCTCACGGCTCTGCTGCAGCAGCGTCGCGATGGCTCGAGACTGCTGAGGACAAGGCTGATGGGAGCTGGTGAGGCTGCCAGGAGGCCATGGGGGGAGCTACTCGGCGGCGCAACGAACTGTGCTGAAGGGGAGCAGGGAGAGTGGCGAAGGGCGATGCGATGCGAGACGGCTTGCCATCTGAAGTGCCCCAGGACCCCCCCAAGTGCCCCCAAATTTTCCTGGCCAATCCAAGGCCGACCCCTGGCACATCAGTCCATACGAAAAAATGTCAGCGGATCAGGATGTGAACGTCGACGATGGCAGATAGATGTGATGAGGATATCGGAGTGCCTTTCTGGGCGACAGCGCGGGCGCACCACGCGATCTGGCGCACGAAATATAACCTGGCCTAAACACATGCATGCGTCGGCGTCAGCTATGCTCGCGAACTGATCCAATCCATCCCCCCCGTTGCTCCCATTGATCCTACATGTTGGGTTGCTACAGCATGTATCCTATCACTATGCGTTCGTTGTCCCCCTCGCTCACGGGAGAGTGGATACCCGCTGCAGCGGGCATCCTGTCTACCGTCTCTCTCCAATGTGTCTTCACTCCACCCCCACGCTGCGTCTCCATCGTCCCCCTCGCATTCCCTATGTATATCACGTCTCCCCCCTGTCTACCTCTACTATAGTCCCCCCTCTCCCCCTGTCTACCTCTACTGAGTTACCGTCCCATTCCGTCGCCCACCAAAAATGCAATGCTCCGCGGCCGCGCCGCAGCTCTCACGCGACGCCCGCATGCGGGCGCATGCATGCGGGCGCTGCAGCGCCCTCGGCGGCGCTCGGCGGCGCACCCTCCGCCCTCGGCGGCGGCGCTCGGCGGGGCTCGGCGGCCGCCTCCGCCCTCGGCGCTCGGCGGCGCGCCCTCGGCGCTCGGCGGCCGCCTCCGCCCTCGGCGCTCGGCGCGGCCGCCTCCGCCCTCGGCGCTCGGCGCGCCCTCGGCGCTCGGCGGCCGCCTCCGCCTCCGCCTCCGCGGCCTCCTCCGCGGCCTCCTCCGCGGCCTCCTCATGAGGCGCCCCTCGGCGCCTGCGCCTCCTCGGCGGCCTCCTCGGCGCCAGCGCCGACCCAGACCTGTGCTGGGCCAGCGTAGTACTCCTCCGCGAGGGCGGCCGCGTCGGCGCACTCGCCCGCCAGCAGCAGCTCGCAGAGCTGCTGCGCCCTGTTGAACCAGCCGCCACGCCGCTGCTGCTGGTCCCCGTCGCGGACAAGCTTGCCCTTGCCGCCCTTGCTCTTGTCCTTGCCCTTGCCCTTGCAAGGTGGGCCGCCGCCGTCCTTGTCCTTGTCCTTGCCCTTGCCCTTGCTGCAAGGTGGGCCGCCGACGTTGTCCTTGTCCTTGTCCTTGCCCTTGCCCTTGCCCTTGCAAGGTGGGCCGTCGCTGCCATGCGGGGCGGCGCGCGACGTCGGCCGCGGCCGCGCCTTGGCGGCAGCGAGCAGCGCGCCTGGCGGCGGCACCGCAGGCGGCGTCGGCCGCATGCGGCCGGCGCCGCCGTCGGCGTCCTGCAGGACGTCCTGCAGCACGTCGAACTCCTCGGCGTCCTCGTCGTAGTCGACCTGCGACGCCATCTGCAGCGAGCGAAGCTGCAGCTCGCCAAGCTGCATGATGGGCTTGGTTTCCACCACCAGTACCATAAGTTGGAGGGAGAGGTCCTCCTCCTCCTCTTCTTTCTCCTCCTCCTCCTTCTCCAACATATGGTAGTGGTGGTGGAAACCAGTCCCATCACTGCAGCCTGCACTCGGGCGCGCGGGCGCGCGACGCTGCAGCGCGCGAAGCTGCAGCTGCAGCTGCACGGAACAAAAACAGCGGCGGTGCCAACGACGAATACGATGGCGACGACGCTGGCGACGATGGACCCCTGCTAACCAGTCGACTGACCCCCCAAAATTAACATCACCCCGCAAAGTAACATCACCCCCAACTGAACCTCCGAAGGCCAACGACTGGATGACCTCCCCAGGGCTGCCCCCTCAGGATAGGAGGAGGAGGAGGAGGAGGAGGGGGGGGGAGGAGGATTGGAGGGAGAGGAGGAGGGGGGGAGGAGGGGGGGCAGGAGAAGGAGGAGGAGGAGGAGGAGGACACGGATGAGGAGGAGAAGAAGGAGAGGGAGGAGGAGGAGAAGGAGGAGGAGAAGGAGGAGTAGGAGAATGAGAGGGAGGATGAGGAGGAGGAGGAGGAGGAGGAGGAGGAGGAGGAGGAGAGGGAGTATGCGGAGGCAGGAATAGGCAGAAGGATCGGGGGGGCGGGGCATGGGTGCCAACTGGTTGTCTTCCTCCTCCTCCTCCTCGTCATGCTCCTCGTCCTCGGCCTCCTTCTCCTCCTCCTCCTCATCATCATCATCATCATCCTGCTCCCCCTTCCCCTGCTCCGAGGTGCTGGCAGCGAGCGGTGGGAACCTGTGAAAATGAGGGCGTTCCAGAACGTCGTCCTCAATGTCGTCGTCCTCCTGATCACCCTCCTCCTCCTCATCATCATCCTCCCTCCACCTTCTTCTCCTGCATGCACTGCTCTGAATTACGTCGTCTTTAACGCCGTCGTCGTTGTCTCTGTCGCCGTCGCCGCCGTCGCGATGCTGTATCCGACTGAAACAGTGGTGCTGCAGCACTGACCGCGCGCGCGCCGCGCGCCCGTCACTTCCGCGGCTTCTTCGCGACGTGGTATTGGACTGCCAGCGCAACCGCTGCCTCGCGGTCCCCGCGCTGAAGCGCTTCCCGAATCATGTCGCACACAAGCTTCCACATGCCAACCTTGGTCTCAGCATCGCGCTTGCGCGCGGCTGCAGCCGCGCGCGGGGCTGGCACATCACTGGCGGCTGCAGCCGCGGTCCTCGTCGACGTCGGAGGCGGTGGTGGCGGCGGCGGCGGCGGAGGAGGGGGAGTAGCCGCATATGTCGCATCCGATGCAGCGGACTTCGCCTTCGGCGGCGGCACTGGCTCCGAGGGAAGCCGCCATGGCGGCGTCGCTGCACTCATGTTGGCAGCCATTGATGTTCTGATCACAGGTGGCTGCGAACCACATGCAATAACATAAAGCGAACATGCGGGCTGCAAGCGCGATCGAAGCGCTACATCAACACGCCAGACACACAAAATGTAAGTCAGCGCTGCAGCGCGACGCAAAAATCTGATATCGGCACGCCAGACACCCGAACGTAAATCAGCGCTGCAGCACGATGGACTCCAAACACACGAAACGTAAGTCAGCGCTGCAGCGCCGTGAGGTCACACATCGACGGCGGCAACGCGTGAGAGGCACACTTGATCGTAGTGTCGTCGTGCTGCAGCACGCTTGATCATACCAACGATTCGCAATGACACCAACAGTAGCGAACATTGGGGGGATCCACCAACAATCCGCAATTATTATCCCAATCCTCCTCTTCCTTCTCCTCCTCGCCCTCGTCCTCGTGCTCGTCCTCCTCGCTGCCATTCTCAATCGCACTGCCGACCGTGATCGCACGCCCCAGCGATGCGGTCGACCGAGCGCGCCGCAGCTCAGCCCGAGTCGGCCTCCTCCTCCTCCGCATCGCCCTCCGCCTCCGCTTCCATCTCCTGGAGCTCATCCGCTTCGCAATCCTTGAGTTCGGCGGTGCACCACTTCGCCGCGGCCGCTTCAGCGTCATCCTTGCTGCAGCCGCGGTTTGTCCGGAACAAGGCCGTCCTGCTGCAACCGCAGTCTGTGCGGACGGCCCGCCAAGCTTGGAGCCGCTGCACCCAATAGATGCGGGTGCCGCAAGGAACGTCGGTCTCGTGGCGCCGCGGGCGCTTCAGCATCGTGCTCGCCTCTGCCGCCTCCGCCGCCTCCTGAAGCAATTTGGCCTTGATGTACTCTACGCCCTTCTCGTGCAGCACCACCTGCAGCTTGTCCCTCCCCCCCCTATGAGGTGGGGGAATGACAATCTGCAGCTCTGTTGCCTCCGTATCGCCAAACGGCGGCAGCTGCACTGTCTTGAAGCACTTGTCCACTGGAACCTGGCGACTGGCGCGGCCGGACCGCGTGGTCGGGCGGCGGCCTGGCTCCGCTGCAGCGAAGAGCGTCGTCGGCGCCGTTGGCCCCGACGACGCGGCGCGCTGATTTTTCAGCCACGCTAGGAACATCGTGCCTCGCAAGCCCTGAGCCTTGCCGCACACCCACTTGCTCCAACCTGCGGTGGTCACGGTGATACACTCGCGGTCTCCGATGACCTCGACGGCCGTGACCAGCTCGCGCCCCGTACGGTTGTCGTGCAACACGACGCAGTCGCGCTTGATCGTCGCCATCGCGCGCGCGGCGCGCCGAGGCTGCAGCCCGAGCGCGGTCGCACTTCAGCGCCAAAATTGCTGCGATGGAGTGATGAGGCAACATGTGCGCGGACGAGGTGCTCATGATGAGGTGCGCTGCAGCGCATGTGAAAGATGAAGCGAAGAGCAACGATCACATCGAGCACAACAGTGATGACGAAGCCGCTGCAGCGGCATGTCTGTGGGAAAGGCTGATGTCAGCACCAATATTGTACAGTCGCTGCAGCGACGATGCTGGCGCAACGAATCGTTCCGCGCGCTGCAGCGCCGCGGCAAGTATCGCACTTCGCACCAACCCGCACACTGTTTACACCAATCGGAGGGCCACGCTCGGTGCCGTCATGTGCGCTCGCCGCTCCTTAAGCCCCCTCATCCTCCTCCCTATGCCAAACCTTACCCTGCCTCCTCCTCCTCCTCCGCATCACCCCTCCCTCCTGCCTCATCCTCCCGCGTGGTCCCTCTATATCGCCAGCTCAGGCCGTCCTGAGCTTCTTGGCTGGCCGCGGCTGCAGCCGCGGCCACGGCTTCACCACCAGGAAGTCGCCCGCGGACAGGGCGCAAGTGTTATGCATCTGGGGCACCCCCACCTGCACCTTGTTGACGCCTGTCCCGAACGTCACGGTCTCCTTTCGGAGCTCCATGTTGGGCTCTGAGTCGGACTTTGCCACCACCCAGAAGGGGCTGACAAAGGCGTCGGGGCCCCGCGACCCCTCAGCGGGGGGCCCTGCGAACTGCGGGCCCACGAAGAACTCGTAGAGGCCAACCTTCCCCAACGAGATGCTCTCCGCAACGCAGCCCGTGCTGACCCGCGTGGACGAGGCTGAAATGCGACCACTCCCACCGCGTGGAGCTACATGGCGCGCAGTCGGTAACATCACTGACCTCGTCGCTACGGCCTGACGTGCCCCGAAATCCTCGCTACCTCGTGCTCAGCGCAGCGCTGCAGCGCGGCGTCGTCGGAGGGGGGCGCGGACGATTGCGGAAGCACAAGTCTGACGAGCTCACCCACTTTGAACGCTCGCTTGCAGCGCACGGCAGGTGGGTCCTGCAGGATCTCCAAGTGCAAAATGTTCGCCTGGTACTTCAGCGCTTGGAGCCGCAGCGCCATGTTGCATGCCCCCTTGAACGCGTCCATCGCCCAACCCTCGTGGGCTGGCGGCAAGTGCTCCTTCGTGAACGGCAACTGCTCCTGCACCCTGGACGTCAACTTGTAATTCTCGAGCAATATGTTTACTTCAATCCGCCCGCTCGGCTAACTGCTCCGTGCGCTGCAGCGCATCGACCAACCCAATGCAACTTAAGTACAGGAAATACAATATCGCAGTTACTACCTCCTCCTCCCCCCTCCCTGCTCCCCACGGGCGGCGGGGTGGCTGCAGCCACGCAATGGAGATCTCTTCGCCCACCAGGTCGCCGTGCAACTTCTTCTGGGCGGTGATCCCATTCTCCGAGATGGAGGGCACCTCGAAGACGTCATCCACCTCCTTCTTCTGGACGATGTGCTTCCCCACGTCGAACCCTGCACGCCGCATGCGGAATACGTTGCTCTTCAACTCAGCGGCCGACGACGCTGCCGCGCGCGGCGCGTCTGCATCGGCGCTCGCTGGGAACTCGGGTGCGCCATCGCCTTGCTTGTCGGTCTGCACCGCCTTGCCGAACTCGATCCCCAAGCTCTTCATCTGCAGCTGGGCTGGCTCCCCGAGCTCATGGAGGACGACCTCTCTGGAGGGTCGTTGCAGCGACATTGAATGGCGAAAAGCAGGGAGGGAGGGAAACAAGGAGCACACGAAAGGTGGCGTGAGAAGATACCTGTGCTATACCTGCTACGCATCCGAAAGTGCGGTCTCCTGGCGCTCGCTTCTTCACCAGGTACATGACACAGCGGACATCCAACTTTGTGATGTGCAAGAAGCCCTGCTCCGCTCCGATATCCAACCTCTTCACGAGCGACCTTGTGTCGGCCATGAGGTTGTCGGCCGCAGCCACGTCCGCCTTGCGGGGCGCGACGTGGACGATCTCGTTTGCCTTGATCCGCCCATCGCTTCAGCGATTGCGTTTGGGAATAAAGCAATGTAACGGTGCGTGTGTGTGTGTGGGGAGGGGGGAGGGGTGGGCACGCAGTTCTAACAATGCAGCGCAATGCATAGATGCGCTGCAGCGCATGTCACTACAAGGGGGCGCCGACAAGCTTATGGATGGTCCTGCACATGCTATCCACCACGTGCTCGCCTGAATAGTTGGCCTTCACGGGCGCCGCTACGACATGCGGGTACGACTCCTGGTGCTTCCCCCATTCAATCGAATTCAACTTGCGCCAAAATTCAGAGCCGCACATCAAAGTTTGCCCCGAGACGTCCACATTCGTGAAGGTCTTGAGGGCTTCATCTATTTCACGGAGAAGTTCTCCGTTTTGTGGCCCGAGCTCAACAAACTTGCACCAGTCAGCGACCCACGCCTTGCAAGGTGGGTTCGCGTGGCCCGCTTGCTAGGCGATGTCGCGCCAATCGGGCTTGCTGGAACCCTCAGCGAGGCTGTGTGCCAAGAGCATCCGCCCACCTGCCTGCAGCAAGCGCCGAGCCGATCAAGTGCTGCAGCACGGTAAGATATAATGCTCCTGCTCCTCGTTCTCACCTCCTCCCCAACGCGCTCCCACCCATCACCCTCCTCGTGCATCATCCTGGTCCTTACTACATACCGCTATATACTATAGTGGGGATAGGCTGCAGCCTGACCGAATGATCTCGGTCTCGTGAACCGCCTCCCTGACGTCGGCGTTCAAAGCCCTCTGCACGAAGTTCTTGAGGCCCTTCACTTTGGCCACCGCGTGCTTGATGATCAACCACGTCAGGCCCTTTTTGACTGCCGTCGCAAGTTGCGGATGCAACGCGCACAGCTTTTCGGAGTCGATGTTGTCCCGGGAGTCTGCCAGCGCCTTCACTGTGGTCGGCGCCTTGGCCAGCACGCAGCGGAGGAAGACGTTCGTGTGGGAGCCGCCCACTGACGTATACCGCAATGAGTCCAGCGGGGGGCACCGACCCCCGCTGAGCCGCGAAAGGCGGTCGTTCGCCATCGCGGTCTCTTCCAACTGCGCCCCCTGCGGGGCCTCGAAGGCAGTGGCTGCAGCCGTCTTGGCCAAGACGAAGCCCTGGGCGCAAATCTTCGCGCCTAAATTGTGAGCCCGCGCAGGGTTCACTAACGAACCGCTGCGGTTCCGAATGTCGATGCCCATCTGGTTCGGTGGGACCTGCTGGTAATGCGCTAGCCCCTCCGCCAGCAGGAACTCCTTCAGTTGATCCCACCCCGATGCCAACCTCCCCGAGGAATTGCTTTCCTCGATGCACTGCAAGATCTGCTCCTCCTGACGCGCCTGCAGCGCCATGCCAGCGCTATATATAGCGCCGAATGCAACGTGCGAGCCCGCGGGCGCGACGGCGGACGCGGCGCGCGGCCGCAGCTTGAGACGAGCTGTCGCGCGGCGTGCGCGTGAACATCGACTTGCATGGACATGCAACTTGCGAGCAAAAATGTTGATCTGGGCTGCAGCCCGAGGCCCATGAAGCACGAGCGCGCACGCGCTGCAGCGCGATGCGACATCACGACGACAACCATTTTTTGCGCTGCAGCGCAAAGTAACATACGTGCTATCAAATTTGGAGCGCTGCAGCGCTCAATGCGACCATTGAAAAACAACGAATACAACAAAACATAATTGACATGTGCATTCAAATTCCTTGCAAACGGAGCTGGGCGAAAATGAAGATCCGAACAACGTGCAACTAGAAAACATGCATTTAACTCAACATTCAGCGCTGCAGCGCTTCATATTCAGCGCACGCAGCGCTTCATGTTCATATAAATCCGAAGGCAGCGCTGCAGCGCTTCTCATATTTAAAGCAAAAATCCAGGACACCGACTCCAAATCAAAATGCAAAATTTGTAGCGCTGCAGCGCTCAACGAACAAACTCAGCTCTTTCAAGACGTGGATTTACCTTTTTTCCCTGTGCATGGCCCTTGGATAACAAGTGCAATGTAACCGCTAAGTCACTTATAACCTACTTAGCAAACTAGCTATAAGCGGTTATAAGTGGTTAGCTAAGTGCGCTAAGCACTTAGCTAACTGGTTATAAGAGGATAGCTAAGTACTTACTAAGTCATTACTAAGTGGGCCACTTAGTAATGACTGAGTAAGTACTTAGCTAAGTCCGCTAACTACTTACTAAGTACTTAACTTAGCGTAGTAAGTATGTTAAGTACTTAGCAACCGCCGCGGCCATCCAAGTAGGGGGAGGGGAAGCCCCCTCCCCGAAGGGGAAGGAGAGGGTTTAGCAGAACGAGCTCGTTAGACCACTCACGCCCTAAAGAGCTGGTGGGATTTACTCGGGCTGTCCCAAGGCCTTCTTTGCATGTTCAGCATGTTCGCTGCCATGTTCAACCGTCGCAGTGCCATGTTGGAGCCCTCTTGGCGCGTATTGAGCCGCGGGAAACCCGAATAAGTTGCAATGGTTGAAATCTTCGGAGCGTGCATGCTGTTTTCCTGATCGGGCATTGAGGTTCCCTGGGGGGCCCCCGGGGCCGTCATGGGGACAGAACCTCGGAGAAAGGGGGGCCATGCACGCGCCGGGGCGCTGATAGAGAGGGGGGGGCTCTTGGAAGATCACATAAGCTCATCCAGACAGCACCAGGCATTCGAGCACGCCTCAAAATGCCAAGACGCGCAATGGCGGGTAAGTTCTTCTTCATGGAGAATTCAAGTTGCGCGATCCGCAAGTATTTACAGCCTTCGGCACATGCCGCCGCAGTGCCTGGGTTTGGGTCACAATCCACAAGGGCGCATTCTTGGGGCCACTTGAGCGCTTCTTGGGGCACCTCCTGGAGCTGCCCGAGCCCCTTTTGGGCAATCTCTGGGGACGTGTTGGGGGCTCCGCGAAACCTCATGGGAGCTGTTTGGCGCCGAGAGTTCCCAATGTCACTTCGGGTCCCTCGTTTTTCCCCTTGTTGCACCCGCAGCGGAGACTCGCCTGGGAGATTCGAGGATATGGGGTCCGAGCCCTTTGGGGATCCTTGAGCATGAGCACTGAGGACTACATGGAGACTTCATGGGACTGAATACTGAGAACTACATCGTGCCTCGGGGTACGGTGGCGGTTCGAAACGACGGCCGCAAGCAACTCTTGCCAAGCGTGAGTTGGGCCGTGTTGGTAGAGCGCTACGCCTGCCCACAGAAGGAGCAGGAGTACAAGCGCGTGCTCCAGATCATCGCCGCTTTAGCAGCGAAGCCAGAGAACGTAGTCGTCATCATCAGCACCATCCCCATCGCCATCGTCGTCGTCATCGTCATCGTCGTCGTGGTGCACCCCCCGACCCATCGAGCACCAAGGCTCCCTGGCCTTCGGGAGCCCCCCTCGTCGCCGCGGCCGGACGCGGCGACAGAGACGGGCGTCTTTTGACTCTGGGAAAGATCCGGGGACCCCTTTTGGACGTTTCTGGGTCGGGGGGTGCGCGACGACGCAGGCGAGGACGCCGTCGCCGCCGCCGCCGCCGTCGTCGTCGTCGTCGCCGTCGTCGTCTTCGCCGCCGTCGTCGTGGCGCGCCCCCCGACCCTTCGACCACCGAGGCTTTCTGGCTTTCGTGGGCCCCCCTCGTCGCCGCGGCCGGACGCGGTGACAGGGGCTGGTGCTGCTTGGCCCTGGGAAGCGTCCCGAAACCCGTTTGGGGCAATTTTTGGGTCGGGAGGGAACGACGACGACGACGGCAACGACGCCGTCGCCGCCGCCGCCGCCGCCGCCGCCGCCGTCGTCGTCGTCGTCGTCGTCGTCGTCGTCGTCGTCGTCGTCGTGGTGCACCCCCCGACCCCTCGAGCACCGAGGCTTTGTAGCCTTCGGGGGCCCCCCTCGTCGCCGCGGCCGGACGCGGCGACAGAAGCTGGTGCCTTTTGACCCTGGGAAGGGTCCGGAGCCTTGTTCGGGACGGATCTTGGGTCGGGGGGTGCACGACGACGACGACGGCGACGACGCCGTCGCAGCCGCCGCCGCCGCCGTCGCCGCCGCCGTCGCCGCCGCCACCGCCGCCGCCGCCGCCGTCGTCGTCGTCGTCGTCGTCGTCGTCGTCGTCGTCGTCGTCGTCGTCGTCGTGATACACACCCCCGACCCTTCGAGCACCGAGGCTTTCTGGCCTTCCTGGGCCCCCCTCGTCGCCGCGGCCGGACGCGGTGGTGCTTTTTGACCTTGAGAAGAGTCCTGGGGCCCGATTGGGACGGATTCTGGGTCGGGTGGGCGCACGACGACGACGGCGACGACGCCGTCGCCGCCGCCGCCGCCGCCGCCGCCGCCGCCGTCGTCGTCGTCGTCGTCGTCGTCATCGTCGTCGTCGTCGTCGTCGTCGTCGTGGTGCACCCCCCGACCCCTCGAGCACCGAGGCTTTGTGGCCTTCGGGGCCCCCCTCGTCGCCACGGCCGGACGCGGCGACAGAGGCTGGTGCGTTTTGATCCTGGGAAGAGTCCGGGGACCCGTTCGGAACTGATTTGGGTCGGGGGGTGCACGTCGACGACGACGGCGACGACGCCGTCGCCACCGCCGCCGCCGCCGCCGCCGCCGTCGTCGTCGTCGTCGTCGTCGTCGTCGTCGTGGTGCGCCCCACGACCCCGCGAGCACCGAGGCTTTCTGGCCTTCGGGGGCCCCCCGCGTCGCCGCGGCCGGACGCGGCGACAGAAACTGGTGCCTTTTGACCCTGGGAGAGGTCCGAGGACCCGTTTTGGACGGATTCGAAGTCGAGGGGTGCGCCACGACGGCGACGATGACGACGGCGGCGAAGACGGCGACGAGAGCGGCGGCGGCGGCGGCGGCGGCGGCGGCGGCGGTCGTCGTCGTCGTCGTCGTCGTCGTCGTCGTCGTCGTCGTCGTCGTCGTCGTCGTCCGTCGTCGCCGTCGCCGTCGCCGTCGCCGTCGCCGTCGTCGTCGTCGTCGCCGTCGTCGTCGACGTCGTCCTCCTCCTCATCCTCGTCCTCGTCCCCGTTTTGGCTGGCCCGCCTGCGGTTCGGCCCGGCTCGGCCGGCAGGAGGAGGAGGAGGAGGAGGAGGAGGAGGAGGAGGAGGAGGAGGAGGAGGAGGAGGAGGAGGAGGAGCTTGTTAGAATTCGATTGGCTTATGGGTACCAACGCCCAAGGGGGGACCGGGTATCAAGCGCCGGTGGCTGGCGAGCCCCACCATGAGATTAGGGGGGAAGAACCCCAGCATCGTCCATGAGGCTTCGTCGAGGCAGAACCGGCATCCTGGGTGACCGATTCGATTGCCACGCAAATGAATGTTCGATGGCCTGGCAAATCAGACCCACTACGAAGGTGTTCCTTGCCCCCCCAGTCCCGAGAAGGGACAGCGCATCATTGAGGGGACGAATGGGATGAGGACGCTGGGGTGTCTTCCGACTCCTGGCTACCCCCTCATATCCTTGCCTCACCGTGGCAATCCGTCCAATTAGAGCGCCTCACGGCGGCTTACCGCAATCGCGCGCCCTTGATTCTGAAAAGAGGAGGAGGTGGAGGAGGACACGGAGGAGGAGGAGGAGGAGGAGGAGGACGACGACAACGACGCAGAGGAGGAGGAGGAGGAGGGGGAGGAGGAGGCCCGTTCCTCGTGAGACATCCTCGGAAGTCTGGGTTCCAACGCGCCACGACAAGTGATTATTAGCGCTCTCGCCTGGGACATCTTCACCACGCCGGCGCATCCCGCTTAAAGCATCCGAAGTATTCTGGGATCCGATATTCTTTGAGTTGAAGTAATATGGCCACCATCGCCTGAGCCATCCTCGCACTTGCTTCCCGCCGAAATTTGCCCCGCCAGATTTTGCCTCCCGCGCGGCTACCGCCATCGCCATCATTATCATCAGCATGACCTTCCTCATCCTCATCATGAGACATCCTCGCAACGCTGACCTCTGATATTCTTCCCTGCTCCAAATTGTCCTGGCCAGTTCCGCCTACACAAAAACTCGCAGCGTTGACCTGGGATGCGCCCTGCCTCCACGTAGTCTGACCCCCGATCTTCCCCGAGATGCGGTGTTCAGGCCACTTGCGCCTGAGACGCCCTCGCACCTCTCTCCGACTTCGGAGGAGCCCTGCCCCATGGCGGTCCGGCCACTGTCGCCGTCGCCGTCGCCGTCGTCGTCGTGGCGGGGAACTGACAACCAACCGATAACCCGATAAACCGATAAACCGATATGCGGCACAAGGATCGCCTCCACAGGTTCCCCCCCAGCGGTCTCAGACCAGCCAATCAACCGATAAACCGATAAACCGATCAACCGATAAACCGACGAAGAGAGGGGGGCGCGCCAGCAATCGCCTCTATGTTCGCGTACAGAGTTTATCGGCTTTTCGGTTTAGCGACCGATCCACCGATAAACCGATCAAATTATATCGGTTTTTCGGTCGATCGGTTTGCAAACCTTTCAACCGATTAGTTTTTATCGGTTTATCGGTTTATCGGTCGGATGGATTTCCGGCAGCCGTTGCCGCTGCACTCCGATACCGCTACTCCCGATTTCGAAGCTCTTTTAGACACCCCCAGACTAGCCATGAACATGAACGGGCGGCCTCTTGCCCAGCCCCACGGCAGCCCTCCAAGACAACTCCAATCAGACCCTCACCCCCGATCAGACCACCCCCTCTTTTATTTTGAAATCTGCAGTCCTCCCAGGACCTCTCCTGGGGTTCGTTCTGACTAGAATTTCGAGGCGAATCCCGTGGTAGCGACGACGGCATCCCCTGAGGCCCAAAGAGGCGAAAACGAGGCGGGGGTAGCGGTATGGGTACCTTTTCTTCTGAGGGCCGAGGCAGTCTCTTGGCGTCGCTTCCCTTGGCCGGATCGGGCATGATCCCGGCTCGCAGCGCCCTGGCCTGCGGGAGCCCCGAGGCTGGAGCCCAGGGGGCTCACCTGCGCCGGCGTCGGAGGAGCGCGTGTACGGAGGAGGACAGGGAGGGGCGAGGGAGGACGAGGAGCAAGCAGAAGCGGAAGGATCGAAGAAGAAACAATTCCATAAAAATACATGTTTGGCACTCCTCTTCCTCCTCCTCCTCCGCCTCTCGTGGAATCTTTGGTCGGGAGCCTTGGGACGGGGCTCGCTTAGATTCCTTCGAAGAAGAAAACATAAAACACCGTGCCGGGAGGGGGGTCCAGCGGAGCGGTAAAAGTTTATGTTCAGGCGCTCTTTCTTCGAGACGAAGCAGCAAGAAGAGAGAGAGTCGGACGGGGCTAGGGGCTAGGACGAGGATAGAACTCCGCTCCAAAGCGTCCTGGAACGCTCTGAGAAGGCCGCGGCGCCCGAGACATTCTCCAGGGCCGCCGGAGCTCAGAGATTCTCGATTTGTCCTCACCCGATCTAATTATCGCCCTGGCTTCGTCTGTTCGCACAAGTGTGTTTATATATATATATATATATATATATACACACATATCTATATATATATATATATATAGATACACACATATATATGTATAAATAAATATAAACATGTTTGGAACAAAAAACACAATGCCGCAAAACAAATGTTTTGAACTGCTTCTAACACTTGTTTTTTGGATCACACTTGTCCGGGGCGTCGTCTTCTCGTCGCAGGGAGGAGGGGCGGCAGCCGGAGCAGGAGGGGGGCGGGAGGCGCGGGGCCTGGGGAGGGCGGCGGGCCCGAGGTGCTGCACAAGGGCGGCCAGCGGGCTCCCGCGCCTCCCCCCGCGGCCCGCGCGGCCCTCCTCGGGCTCGCCTCGGGCCCTCCGTGGCTCGCTGCTCGGTCTGGCGGGGGCCCCCCAGGCGGCGCGGTGACCACGCCGCACGGCGAGTCGGTGGGGATCCCGGGTCGCCGCACGGTTCTGGGGCTCGGGCCCCTTGCAGAGGGCGTCGCGGGCGACGGGGGCCTCCAGGGTCCCAGGACACCGTGCGGCGACGGAGCGTGCGGCGAGGTCTTGGAGGACGTTTCGAGGTCCCCGCACGGTCCGTCGCCGCACCCTTTCGGGACTCGAAAGTTTTGGCGGGGTTTTTCAGGAAAACAGGTACGGTCAACCCGCATAGTAAGGATCGGCAACCGTCCCAAGGGTACCCTTGCATCCTTGCCTCCTCGGCCCATCCTCCGCCGCTCTCGTGGACCGCGCCCCGCTCGAAAAGCCTCGACGTGGCCTTCCACGGCCCTTGTATCCTCATCGCGCATCCTTGCTATACTGGTTGACTGTAGAGCATCCAGGGCGTCAAAGACGCCCCTATCCTGGTTTATGAAGCGCTGTGCGCTGAACCTCCTGCGGGCTGACAGGGTAAACCCTGCGTATCGCGCGTGCCGCGCGGCGTCCTGGCGGCTCGCTGGCCTATGGAAGCTCCCAGGAGGAGGATGAGGAGGAGGAGGAGGAGGAGGAGGAGGAGGAGGGGAGGAGGAGGAGGAGGCGGAGGCGGAGGCGGAGGCGGAGGAGGCGGAGGAGGCGGAGGCGGAGGCGGAGGCGGAGGCGGAGGCGGAAGAGGTGGAGGAGGAGGAGGAGGAGGAGGAGGAGGAGGAGGAGGAGGGTATACTGACCACGCACCCGTAGCCCACGGCAGGGACGTCTGTTTTCTCCTCGAGAGCAGAGCGGATCACGGAACGAAGTGCAGCGTGCGGGTCCGGGCCCTGCTCGGGCCCTCCCTGCCGGTCTGGCGGCCCGCCCCCGAGCGGCGCGCGGGGGGCCTCGCCCGGCAGGGCCACGGGGCGGCCCCCACGGAGGTCGTGCGGGGGAGGCCGCTGGTCGTTGAAGGTGCAGTGCCGTTTTGAAGACCTGCTCCGCGTGCGGATCACGTGTTGAAGATGCAGGGATTTAGGATTAGAACAACGATGAGCTCATGCACCAAATCTATTCCTAAATTGTTCATGGTTTAGAATCCTATATTTCTTTAAATCCCATTTATAAATAAACAAAGAACAAAAAAACAAAAAAAACAGCAACAACAAAAAAAAAGCTGTAGGCATTTCTGGGAATCCCAGGTTCCAATATGCCTATGCGATCGGGGGCGGACAGACCTCCTACCCTGACACGTCGATTCGCGAGTGTGTACGGTTCGCGAGAGGGCGTCGCGGCGTCGTTTTTGCGGGTCCAGGTCCGTCGGTTTCGGTCCCAGGCCGTTTTCACTAAAGGGTGGTTTACTAAAGGGAGGTTTGTCCACCGCCGATGCGATCACCCTTCGGGTGATAAGGAGGTTGTGGGGGGGGGGAGAGGGGGGGGACCGACATCTGACTCGAGCGATCTCACCATCGATCTCACTCCACGGGACACCTCGGGACACCTGTCGATCTCACTATCGATTTCACGAACGATCTCACCCAACGGGACACCACGGTATTTTGGGAATCCCAGGTTCCAACATATTTTAAGCGCCTTCCTGCTTCAATGATCGAGTGGCTTCAGGGGGCGGGCGGAGACCCCATCTGCCTCCAACGCCTTCCTACTTCGTGTTTCTACCTGCTTCGTCCGACCGACGGGTACTCCAGATTTCGTAATAAAAGGGAGGGGGTCTCATTTCGGGGGGGGTCTCTTCCAGGCTATCTTGGAGAGCCTGGGGGGGTCTGGGGACGATGTTTTGGAGGGTTCTCCCACGGGGGGGGGCTAAAACCTCTCGTCTGGGAGGGTTGAGACCCCCTCCCTTTTATTACGAAATCTGGAGTAATCTCTCCAGCGGGCGGGCGGCGTGCTCCTCCAGCGCTCCCGGTCGAGTCCTTCCTCTCTCTCTGCCCCTCCGCTGCCCCGCCCCCCCCTGGTGGCGGGCCCCCCGAGGCCGCCGGAGTGGGCCGAGGCCCTGGACGTGACGGTGGCGACGGTAGAGTCGTCCGCGATGGAGCTTCGGACGGAGGAGGCCAGCGCCTCCTGTCCTCATCCTTTTATCATTATTATTATTAGTATTACTATTATTATTGTGCTTATTACTTTTACCATTCTTCTTCTTCTTATTATTATTATTACTACTATTGTTATTAGTATTATTATTATTATTATTATTAGTAGTAGTAGTAGTAGTAGTAGTAGTAGTAGTATTATTCATTGCACTCACCCTCATCGGCCTCCCGGTCCTCTGCCTCCACATCCACCGCGTCCCTTCCCTGTTATCCTCCCTCCCTCACTCCTTCCGCCTCGCTGCAGTAATAGCTTCTGTTCCCACATATCCCCTCCCGTCGCCTCCCTCACCTTAAATTGCCCTTCTCCGCTCCCCTTGCCTCCATTTCCTCGTACCCTCCCCCTCTCTACCTCCCTCCCTTCCCTCCGCTGAAGCTGCCTCTCGCGACATCATATCCCCACTGGTCGGGGTTGGAAGAATTGACGGCTCACCCCAGGCTTGGATCATTACGATCGCTTGCATACCAGGCGGGGTTGCGCGGATGCCACGCGCGAAACGTACCTACGAGATCGCACATCCATGGGATCGTGGTTCGGTGCCCAGACCGCGAGGACATGGGCACGGATACGTTCGTCGCTCGTGACTGGTCGGGAAGACATCGAGACGATGCAGGTTCTGCCATTGCCCCACTAAGTCTCGCCAGAAGTTGCTCGAGTTCTTTTTGGTTCCCACCTCCACCCCACTGGGGCCCTGCCCTTGCCCAGGCCGACACTATTTTACCAGAAAAACAACTAGTTGCGTAAACGTTCGATCGACGACAGCGACGAAATTGGCATACCGTTGTTGTATACCTTGGCAGTCCGTTGCGGGACCTCGGGAGCGCAACGAGCGTCCACGGCGCTTGCTCTCGCAGCACATGTTGCTCCTCCGCCCCCCCCCGGCAGAAGGTGCGCACAGACCCGCTGGACTCCGCCCCGCTCGACTCCTGCAGCGAAGGCGGCCACGAGCTCTCTTTTGCCCCCTCCTCCTCCTCCTCCTCCTCCCTCCTCCTCCTCCTCCTCCTCCTCCTCCTCGTGCCCCTCCTCCTCCTCCCCTTCCTCCTTCTCCTCATCCTCATCCTCGTCCTCTGCTCCTCCTCCTCCTCCTCGTGCCCCTTCTCCTCCTCCTCCTCCTCCTCCTCCTCCTCCTCCTCCTCCTCCCCCTCCAGCTCCTCCTCCTCCCCCTCCAACTCCTCCTCCTCCTCCTCTTCCTCCTCCTCCTCCCCCTTCTCCTACTCCTCCGCGCTCCGCGCGCCAGGGAGGGGGGTCCAGCGCAGATCCAAGAAATCCGCGCGGAGCGCCAAAAGTTTATGTTTATGTGTGTTTCTTCTTCTAATCCTCCGGTTCGATTCGATCCGATGTCGATGGCTTCCGATTCCGATTCGATTCGATTTGGGATTCCGATGTGGGCGCCGATCTCGTGTTGGAGGCATGCTGGCCTGCCGATGTCCGCCGATTCGACTTTTCCCGGCTCGGCTGCCGATTTCCGCCGATCCGATGCATTTCGATTGCCGATCCGACTGATCGATTCGATTCTGAAAGTCAATGCGAACGGGGGTCAGCCAGAGCGCCAGATCTTGCAGGATCCTGCAGGGCCAGGGTCGCATTGACCCAGGCTTGGGTGCAGAATCTTGCAGGGTCTCACACGTTTCTGCACGGCCTGACTGACCCAGGTTTGGACTGACCCAGTTCAGAAGATTGCCGATTTGGGACGCCCTGGACCAGGGGCACATCGTCCTTGAGTTTCATGTTGCGCGCCGAGTTGAGCAGTTGCCCTCTGTCTGGCCCCAGGTCCTGGTGGGGGGAGGGGCGCAGGGTGGAAGGGACGCGCGCCTCCCCGAAGGGGAAATAAGGAGGTTGGAAGGTTACCAGCCTCGAACTTATCCCTTTCCCTAAGATTGACACGCCAAAAGGCGATGACAATCTTAGGGATTCGCCCTCAAAAAATAAGGGAATTCCTAAGATTGGCGTCGTGATGAGGAGATGTCCAGCATAGGGATAGGGATATGTTCCAGGCTCGAAATAAGAGGAAATTCGCTGAACCCCTCACGCCCAGGCGGCTTCACCGTCGCAGCCCGGTCGGAAGTGGCGTGGACGTGAACATTGCCGCAAAACCAATGGAAATCGTGTGAGTGTGCTATTCCTGGGCTCGTTCGTTTGGTTTTCGGTGTTTCAGGGTCTCGCAGGGGTCGCCTGCGACCCCCGGGGGAACCGCGCACTCAAGCCCAGAGGGCGGGTGGGATTTTGCACGCTTTGCGGTGAGCTTGCATCGGTTAGGTCCGATAAGCTGTCCAGAACCGAACCCGAAGCGTTCGTCTGAGCGGTAAAAGCTTCTTCGGAGGTCTTTGCACGGTTCGAGCTACAGGTTCGGACAAGTCTCGACCCTCTTTTCCCCCCTCCCCACTTTTCCTCTGCTTGTCCCCGCCTCATCGTCCTTGCTCCAGCGTAGTAGCTGCTAAGTATGTTAGTCGGCGCCTGCTGCTCATTGCGCGTAATGCAACGAATGGAACGAGTCACGTCCACCGTGCTGGCACCCGTCATTGAGTTTCATTGGGAAGCGCCCCAAGCATCCCCTCGATTTGGTACGAGGACCCCTGCGCGCAAAGCTTCGGGGCTTATTCCAAGATGAGGCATGTTGCCCTGTGGGAATGGGCTGCGGCCACGTGGTGCGGAACGAGACTTGACATGAGCACGCAGGTGAGAAGCCCCCCCCGCCGCCCCTGACAATGAGCATCTAACAGTGCAAAGTGATCGCGGGGAGCCCGTGCATGACCATTTGTTTGCCGCACCCTAAGAACTAAGAGCCTATGCAGATTTAAATCCTGAAATGCCTTAGCCCGCCCTGAAGCCGCCCCTTATGCCGCCCCCCATTTCGGCGCACCCTTCACGCAGATCCTCGACCTCGGACTGCCAGGAATGGTGCTCCGAGAGCTTTTGCAAAGATGCAGGAGATGCCGCCGTCTTTCCGCCGCTGCAAGTCCACCGCGGAGCGCGCCGATGCAACGAGCCGCCTCGGGCACATCCTTCCCCCCCTCTCCGAAGGCCCCCTACGCCGCCCCAGCACAATGCGCCGAGCGATGCGCAGAGGGCGAGGGGCTGGACAAAAGCGCGCACATGG
>CAUYUJ010005025.1:385376-440376 GCA_963575745.1 Prorocentrum cordatum | reverse complement strand
CGAGACCCCCCCGGGATGCGCCTCGGGACCACCCACCCCCCGGTAGGGACGGGATCAAAGTGAAGGGCTTCTTTTCGAATGAATTACGACGGCGTTTGATTTTGATTTCCGTTTGGCTGGATCCCTTGAGGAGGAGGGGAGCCCAGGGAAAGGTGGGAGTGGGACGACGACGACGACGACGACGACTCAAACGGCAGAATCATAGTTCGCTATCCATGGTAAATCGCAGTACCCAGGGGGGTGCGAATCTTTGGCTGGGGGTGTTGGTGAGGTGTATTCTTCTGTAGAAAGGAGAATGTTTGCCAACGTGGACCCCAAACAGTGATTTCTTGCAATATATGGTGTGAAGTGGTGCAATCTGTTCGCGGTGTGAAACAGTGCTAAGCAACGCGATGCGATGCGACACAAACTGACGTAACTTGCAATGCAATGCCAAGCAATACGATGCAATGCGACTGCAATACGAAGCTATCCGGCGACGACAGCGGCGACGGCGGCGGCGACGGCGGCAACGATCCGGTCGGACCGCCACTCAGGCTAAGGTTCTTTGTAAAGCAACTAAGAACTTCCAAGTACAAGCGTTGCTAGGGAATTAAGTTTGATAGATTTGAAGTTGCCAGGTCTACTGCTCATGCAAACATTCCACCCCCCACCCGCAACTAGTTGGCAAAGCTCATCTGGACATGATCTCAACAGGCGCGTGACACTCAACCGCGCAGACAAATTCGTCCTCCAGGTCGCGAAATGGTAGTGGTGGCGATGGCAGCGGTGATGACGTTGATGCCGATGGCAGTGGATATGGGAACGATACGGTTTCGAAGACGACGATGGTGACGGTGACAAAGCTGATGGTGATGGCAACGACAGTGGCAAAGGTGATGTTGGCGATGAGAATGACGATGGATGGTGTTGGTGATGATGATGAGGGGGAGGAGAAGGTGGAGGAGGAGGAGGAAGAGGAGGAAATGCCCGCGCTCAGAATTTTGAAAAGGGCCACTACGCCGACGATGACAATAACAGCGGCGGCGATGATCCCGATGCTTGTGATGATGATGACGACGCTGATAACGAGGATGATGATGGTGATGATGGTGATGAAGATGAGGGTGACGATAGCCATGTTGGCGTTGACGAGCATGGTAACGATTGGGCAGACATGACTGATGAGAAAGTGAGTTGCCCGTAGAAATCAAACATCCTGAAATGGTGCTATTAAAAGCCGTTTGGTTTTCGTATGTTGGTGAGCCCTGTGTGCTGAAATGGTGAGAACACCAAAAACGATTTCGGCGTGCGCGCGCGGCGGACGCGCGCGTTCGACCCGCATGATATCGCTTGACGAGCTGATGTGTGCGCGATGGTGGTTGAACGTGTTGGACATGCCCGCGCAGGTGGTCCGCATGGTCTGATCCGGCTGAATGGCTAAGCACATATGGCTGTCGTTCGCGCCAATGGTTTTGGACGGACGTTGATGTGCGCGTGAAGCGGCGCGCGCATGTGCATCGTAGCGCACATCTGTCCTTTTTGGCATTTTATATAGAAAACAATTTAACCTATATCTATATATAATTTGCCTGGCGAAAGACCCAACCATATGCAGTTGTGAGTACCGCAGTTGTGAATATCTTCTTCGGTGGCGTTCCCTATCGGCCACGAAACGCTGCACTGGGTGGGTGAAACGCAAGGAGCAATGGCCGTGTTGGATGGTGGCGGACGCACGCGGGCGGTGCCACTGGGACCTTCCGTGGAGCTCCTTATGAGGCCACGAAGCGCGGTACTGGGTGGGCGAAACGAAAGTAGCAAGGGCTGTGTTGGGTGGTGGCAGACGCATGCGGGCGGTGCCACTGGGACATTCGGTGGGTCCTCCCCTTTATGGGGGTTCGAAGCGCTGCACTGGGTGGGTGGAACGCAAGGAGCAAGGGCTGTGCTGGGTGGTGGCGGACTCATGCGGGCGGTGCCATTGGGAACTTCGGTGGAGTTCCCTATGGGGCCGCGAAGCGTTGTATTGTGTGAGCGAAACGCAGGGAGCAAGCGCTGTGCTGGGTGGTGGCGGACGCACGCGGGCGGTGCCACTGGGACCTCCCTTGGGGCCCCTTTTATGGGGGCACGAAACGTTGTATTGGGTGGGTGAAGCGCAGAAAGCAAGGGCCGTGTTGGGTGGTGGCGGACGCATGCGGGCGGTGCCACCGGGACCTTCGGTGGGGCCCCCATATGGGGCAACGAAGCGTTGTAATGGATGGGTGAAACGCAAGGAGCAAGGGCCGTGCTGGGTGGTGGCGGACGCATGCGGGCGGTGCCATTGGGCACTTCGGTGGAGGTTCCTGTGGGGCCACGAAGCGCGGTACTGGGTGGGCGAAACGAAGGTAGCAAGGGCTGTGCTGTGTGGTGGCGGACGCATGCGGGCGGTGCCACTGGGACCTTCGGTGGAGTTCCTTTTGGGGCCACGAAGCGCTGTACTGGGTGCAAGGAGCAAGGGCTGTGCTGGGTGGTGGCGGACGCATGCGGGCGGTGCCACTGGGGGTTTCGGTGGAGCTCCCCATGGGGCCACGAAGCGCTGTATTGGGTGGGCGAAACGCAAGGAGCAAGGGCTGTGCTGGGTGGTGGCGGACGCATGCGGGCGGTGCCGCTGGGACATTCGGTGGAGTTCCTTATGGGGCCACGAAACGCAGGACTGGGATGGTGAAGCGTAGGGAGCTGTGCTGTGTGGTGGCGGACGCATGCGGGGGGGGGGCCACAGGGACCGTCGGTGGAGCCCCCTTACGGGGCCACGAAACGCTGTACTGGGTGGGCGAAGCACGGGGAGCAAGGGCCGTGCTGGGTGGTGGCGGACGCATGCGGGCGGTGCCATTGGGCACTTCGGTGGAGGTCCTATGGGGCCACGAAACGTTGTACTGGGTTGGTGAAACAATGGTAGCAAGGATTGTGCTGGGTGGTGGCGGGCGCATGCGGGCGGTGCCACTGGGACTTTCGGTGGAGCTCCCTATTGGGGCCACGAAACGCTGCACCGGGTGGGTAAAACGCAAGGAGCAAGGGCCGTGCTGGGTGGTGGCGGGCGCACGCGGGCGGTGACACTGGCGGTTGCGGTGGGGCCCCCTTCATGATGCCACGAAACGCTGTACTGGGTGGGTGAAACGCAGGGAGCAAGGGCCGTGTTGGGTGGTGGCGGACACATGCCGGCGGTGCCACCAGGACTTTCCGTGGAGCTCCCCATGGGGCCGCGAAGCGTTGTATTGTGTGAGCGAAACGCAGGGAGCAAGAGCTGTGCTGGGTGGTGGCGGACGCACGCGGGCGGTCCAACCGGGCGGTTCGGTGGAGCTCCCTATGGGGCCACGAAGTGTTGTATTGGGTGGGTGGAACGCAGGGAGCAAGAGCTGTGCTGGGTGGTGGCGGACGCACGCGGGCGGTCCCACCGGGCGTCTCGGTGGAGCTCCCTCTGGGGCCACGAAGCGCTGTATTGGGTGGGCGGAACGCAGGGAGCAAGGGCTGTGTTGGGTGGTGGCGGACGCATGTGGGCGGCCCCGCCGGGGGCTTCGGTGGAGTTCCCTTTGGGGCCGCGAAACGCTGTGCTGGGTGGGTGAAGCGAATGGAAGAAAGGGGGAGGGAGGGGAGGAGGGGGAGGAGGAGGAGAGGAGAAGAGGAACGCGGGGACTGTTTCTTCAAAACGAGGATCCAACACCACAGGACGGTTGGGAACATTATCCCCGCAAAACAACCGAACAGCGATGTGTAGGAGCATATCTGGAAGCATTCCCCTTGAGATTCAGATGAGAATCCAGTTGTAGAATTCTGCTGTTCTCGCAGTCGTAGTCGCATTCGCGATGACAGTCGCAGTGGCAACGGCAGTCGCAGTCACAGCCTCAGCCTCAGCCTGCCTCAGCCTCAGCCTCAGACAGCCTCAGCCTCAGCCTGCCTCAGCCTCAGCCTCAGCCTGCTTCAGCCTCAGCATCAGTCGGCCTTCAGCCTCGGCCTCAGCCTCAGCCTGCCTCAGCCTCACCCTGCATCAGCCTCAGCCTCAGCCTCAGCCTCAGCCTCAGCCTCAGCCTCAGCCTGCTTCAGCCTCAGTATCAGTCTGCCTTCAGCCTCGGCCTCAGCCTCAGCCTGCCTTAGCCTCACCCTGCATCAGCCTCAGCTTCAGCCTCAGCCTGCCTCAACCTCAGCCTGCCTCAGCCTCAGCCTCAGCCTGCCTCTGCCTCAGCCTCAGCCCTCCTCCTGGTCGTCCTCCTCCTCCTACTGCTCGTCCTCCTCCTCCTGCTCGTCCTCCTCCTCCTGCTCGTCCTCCTCCTCCTCCTGCTCCTCCTCCTTCTCCTGCTCCTCCTCCTCCTCCTCCTCGTCCTCGTCCTCGTCCTCCTCGTCTTGCTCGTCCTCCTCCTCCTCGTGCTCTTGCCCCTGATCCTCTGACAGTTGGCTCCGGGCATTGAAAATGTAGCCCGGGAATGGAAGTCTGGGAACTCGAAGAGCACGAAGTGGCCTACAGTTGGCTCCGGGCATTCAGAATGTGGCCGGGGAGTGGAGTTCTGGGAGCTCGAAGAGCACGAAGTGGCCTACAGTTGGCTCCGGGCATTCAGAATGTGGCCCGGGAATGGAGTTCTGGGAACTCGAAGAGCACGAAGTGGCTTACAGTTGGCTCCGGGCATTCAAAATGTGGCCCGGGAATGGAGTTCTGGGAACTCGAAGAGCACGAAGTGGCTTACAGTTGGATCCGGGCATTCAGAATGTGGCCCAGTGGTGGAGTTCTGGGACCTCGAAGACCACGAAGTGTATAACTATTTGCTAAAAACGACTTCCGCTGCTTCTCCGCGGCACCCGCCCAGAACCCCTTGGGTTTTTTTTTTTTTTGACAATATTAGAAACCAATCAGTCTTCGCTGTTAGGTAATTAGCTTGACGCAAGACCCAACCATATGCAGGTGTGAGCATCGCAATTGTGATTCACTTTTTCGGTGGTGATCCGTATGAGGCAACGAACCGTGCTAGGGGTGTGCCGAAATCAGTGGCGTGGTACACAACGCGAACGAAAACGATTGATCTGAGTACGTAGGGAGATTGAGCGCGGGTGAATCTGAGCGCGAGCGCGTCTGACTGTGAATGAATCTGCATGCGAGCGAGTCTACGTGCACGAATGCGAGTACGACAAAGCATGGTGTACTTGTATATGAATGTCAATCGTTTGAAAACGACTGCCTCTGAGTACTCGTGACGCGGGGCGTGGCCGCCGCAAGGAGCTTCCCCGGGACTCCCCGACGGCATCGCCCGCGCGCCGCGACGCCAATGTTGGCGCGCCCCCCCGCGAGGACCGCGCCCGCTTCCTCCCTTTTGTTTGCCCCTTTTTTGCCCGCGCACTCAAAAGTCCAAGGCTGCGGGCGCATCGCAGCGCGGAGCCCCCACGACGCGCGCAGGTCGCCCCGGAGGGGTCCCAGCGACGCGCGCGGGTCGCCCGCTGCGCGGAGCAAAGAGAGCTAGCTGGCTGGCTGATAGCGGGCAAGGCTCTCGCCGCTGGGCAGAGCGACGACGGGCGAGCGAGGCGCCGGGCAGAACGCAGCAAGGACTCCCCTCGACGCGCGAGGGGTGGGCCGCAATGAATGGCGGGGACGCGTGCGGACTGTGCCATTGGGACCTTCGGCGGAGCTCCTATGGCGCGTGAGGGGTGCGCCGAAATGAGTGGCGGGGACGCGCGCGGACTGAGCCACAGGGACCTTCGGCGGAGTTCCTATGGGGCCACGAATCGTGTGAGGGGTGTGCCGAAATGAGTGGCGGGGACGCATGCGGATTGTGCCAATGGGACCTTGGGCCGAGCTTTTATGGGGCCACGAAACGTGCGAGGGGTGGGCCGACATGAGTGGCGGGGACGCATGCACACTGTGCCCGTAGAACCTTCGGCGGAGCTCCTATGGGGTCACGAAACGACGTGCGAGGGGTGTGCCGAAATGAGTGGCGGGGACACATGCGGACTGTGCCAGTGGGACCTTCGGCGGAGCTCCTGTGGGGCCACGAAGCGTGTGAGGGGTGGGCCGAAATGGGTGGCGGGGACGCATGCGGACTGCGGCACCAGAACCTTCGGCGGAGCCCCATTAATGGGGCCACGAAGCGTGTGAGGGGTGGGCCGAAAATACATGGCGGGGACGCATGCGGACTGTGCCACGGGGGCCGTCGGGTGAGCTCTTATGGGGCCACGAAACGTGAGAGGGGTGTGCCGAAATGAGTGGTGGGGACGCATGCGGACTGTGCCACTAGGCCACGAAACGTGTGAGAGGTGTGCCGAAATGAGTGGCGGGGACGCACGCGGACTCCACTGAGACCTTCGGCGGAGCTCCTATGGGGCCACGAAACGTGTGAGGGGTGTACCGAAATGAGTGGCGGGGGCGCATGCGAATTGTGCCATAGGGGCCTTCGGCGGAGCCCTTATGGGGGCAACGCAACGTGTGATGATGTCGATGATGCTGATGTTGCTGATGATGACGACGATGATGGTGATGATGAGGATGCGGATGATGATGAGAGGAGGGGAGGAGGGAGGAGGAGGAAGAGACGCGGGGACCGTCTTTTCAAAACGAAGACCCAACAACACAGGTTGGTTGGGAACAACTCATATATCAACGCAAATTAGTGGGCAGGGCTTCGGGGAGCTCGATACCAAGAGTGCCTGGCATGGTACGGTTGCAGATTCAAAATGAACGTGGGGCAGGCCTGCGTGCAAAGTCCGCGCCCGACCTCGGGATGGGGTGGGGCTTGTCAAAAGGGAGAATCAATGTTGTGCCAGCTATGTCGTGTAATGTATGTAGTGGGGGTTGGAGGTGGGCGCTATGCGGAGCCAGCTATGTGGTGTGCGTAAATGGTTTGGACCGTCTTGAAGTCAACAACTCCACTGCTTGTACAAGCACCCCCATCCACTCATTTGGGATTTGCTTGGCAACACCGAGTTGGCCACGATTGTGGTTACCGACTGGGGTCTGCCAGCGCGTCTCTACGGCCATACAGGCGCGCGCACGCTCGCGCGCAGAGCGAACAGCTGGTTTGGCATAGTTGACGCGGCCACGATGGCGCCTACGGATGCCAATTTCCCCACGCGTCGCAAGGGCCTCGCTGGCACGCTGGCACTTCAGTGCGGGTCGGTGATCTGGGCGGACGCAGTATATGGCAGCAGCAATGAAAGTAAGAGCGATGGTGGCGCCGATGGTGGCGATTACGACGGCACGACCAATGACGGGCCGATGTTGATGACGACGACGATGATGCCCAGGCGTCGGTGATGTAGGCGATAGTGTTGATAATGGCGGCAATGGCCGCGATCGACGATTACGATAACGACGATGGCCCGATGGCGTTAATGGGGGTGGTGGGCAGAACGCGCGTGCACGGATTCAATACATTTGGAAGAGTATGTGTTGGGAAAACATGTGGGTGTTCGTTTGGGTTTGGGGAGCTCTACCTTGATTTGTTTCCGGAAGCGCATGGTGTTTCGAGGATCTCCGCAAGCGCGAGGCGCGAGCGGCGACGCGCGCATATAGCCCACATGGTATCCTATGGCACAGGTTTGCGCATTGGGCGCATGCGAGATCAACGCAGATGCACCGCGTGTTGAGATGAGCATGCGGGTGTTGGGCGAGATGACGAAAACCACATGGTTTCAGCAAGTGCGCGCGGGCAGACCATTTGCATGAATTGTGTTAACAACAGAGCAGCGCGTCATTATTTGTGTTGGAAAACATGATACGATTTTTCGGTGTGTGTGTGTGTGTGCGAACGCGTGTGGACATCGTTGTAATTTGTGTCTCAATAATTATAATAATATGTTGAGGTGAACGAGTTTGCGCGCATCATACTGTTTGATTGAGGCGAGGGGAATCGATACGGGTTTGGCCAAGATTGTATGGTTTCAGATGGGACATTAATGATGAGGCAGCATCCTGTGTGACGCGTATCATCCCAAAGGGGATACCGAAGTCTGGAAGGTTGGTAGAGCTGATTCTTTTTGGGGGATGATAATACAGTGGGGGGCCATGCCAAGAAACACCCTACTTGCCTCCAGGGTGCCCTGGGTTTCGTTGGTTCCGATGCTTTTGTGGTGGAAGCGCGACGCTCCCGCACCAAAATCGATGGACGTCCTGGGGTCTCAGGGTTGGGTTTCTTGTGGACGGGTCTCCACTGTACGCAGTGTAGGCTACTCCAAATCCCTTACAAATCGACCCCCCCTTAAAAAACCGGACCCCCCTCCAAATGCGACCTAATATTCCGGACCCCCTTTTTTGACGGGGCGCCTCAATGAACCGGACCCCCTAAGCTCCAATCCATAGAAAGCGCCCTTTTAAATTGGACCCCTTTTGTTACAAACAATGCTCTTTAATAACCAGACCCGCGGGACGATTCATAGGAGATTTAGAGCACACGGTGCAAGTATGTCGTGCAAAGAATGCGGTGATGCCGTGCAAAGTACGAGGTGGTGTAGAACACGCAGAATAAGCTCAGCGCACGGCGCCCCCGACCGCCCGCGAGGCGGCACGCGCGGCCACGTGGGCGCAACTTCGGCGGACCCACCCAGCGCACGGGGTGCCCCACGAGCGCCGGCGAGCCGACATGGGGGCCGACATGGGCGGCAACGTGGCGCATACATATAGACGTTGCCCAAGGCCTGGCCCATCCTGGGCCCACGAGCGGTGCACACGCACTCCTGGCTTGGCCAAGTAGGTGTATACATTGCTCGTCTCCTCCTCCTCCTCCTGCCTCCTTCCTCCCTCCTCCTTCCTCCGTCCTCCTTCCTCCTTCCTCCTCCTCCTCCTCCTCCTCGTCCCCCTCCCCCTCCTCCTCCTCCTACTCCTCCTCCTTCTCCTCTTCCTCCTCCTCCTCCTCCCCCTCCTCCTCCTCCTCCTTCTCCTCCTCCTCAATTCCATCTTCCCTCCCGGTTTTTCTCCTCCACCCCTCGTCCTTATCAATGCTTTCTCCCTGTCGCACCCCGAGGCCAGTTTTTTGGGCAGGCCGGGCGTTTCGCCCGAGACTTCCTCACCACGTGTGACCCTGAAGCCTGCGGAATGGCAACAGCTTCACAGATGGACGGCGACTGGTTTTCAAAATGTGGCTCTCGCCTCAGCGCCGCGCGCATTCGTTGTAAGGATTTGCAGAAGTCTCACGGATTGAGGGCGAGTGGTTTCCAATGTGTGGTTCTCGTTATGGCGCCGCGCACACTCGTTTAAAACATTTGCAAGCGTTTCACGGAAGGAGGGCGGTTGGTTTTGATTATGTGGTTTCCGCCTTAGCGCCGCGTGCATTTGTTTTAAACGTGCGTAGGAATTTCACGGATTGAGGGTGTTTCCTTTTCAAAATGTGGTTCTCGTTTTATTAGCGCCGCGCACAAAAAAAAGAAAGAGAGAGAGAGAGAGTTTCACGCATCCCAATGATCAGCGTACCAGAATTTGCGCGCTGGAAGGATTGAGGATTATGAGGGCGAAACAGTTACGTTGATTTGCGGTGGCGAAGTACCAGGAACGGCGTTCTGGCACAATTCAGGATCGTCAAGACGCAACAGTCAGGTTGATCCGTGGCGTTGGAATCCAGAGAACAATGTTTTGGCATGTTTCAGGGTCTTCAAACGGTTGTCTTCCAGCGAGGCAGTTCCTCCAGTGGACATGAACCTTCGTAGTGGCCTATGAAGAGGGAGTTGAGAGGGTGGGTTTGTTCCAACATCGTTGATGGCTCTTGGGTTTACACTGGTCCTCCTCCCTCCCCGTAGTTTCAAACGAGAGAGGGGTATTGCTGCGTCCATCCCTGTTGCCAGCAGCGTCAGCAGTGCCAGCATGGGTAGGGGAGTTGCAGCAGCAGCACAGGCCACAGGAACCTCCCAGTGCCAGCGCAGCCTTCGGTACATCCGCACCTCTCAGGGCAATCCCCCGGTTCATCCCCCTTCCTCCTTCGCCCGCCCTCCCCCTCACAGGCCCGCCGTGGCCCCCGCTCAGGGGGGGCTGGCGGGCACCAGGCCCCTGCTCATGGCCCAGGCCTCGCGGTGACCGCCCCTCGCGATGCCGCCCCTCGGTCCCTTGCTCCGCGGCCGGGCGCCAGCGGTTTCCCGTTCCCAGAGCTCCTCGCGTTGTGAAGATATCACGAGGGGGGGGGTTCGCGTTTTGGGGCTTCCGGGTGCTTTTCCCGGCTTTGGGAGCTTCAAAAAACGACGCAGGACGAAAAACCGGTTTTTGGGGAATGGGTCGAGACCTCCGGGGGTCGACGCTATGAAAAAATCACGGCGTCGGGGGCTTGGGTTCCCCCCGCTGCCTCTCGCCCGATTCGATGGCGGAGCGTCCCAGCTGGCTTACAGGCCCACCAGAACATGTTCCAAGAATTTGTGTGGTCTGCACGCAGTGTTCTCAGAAAATGTACGGCTGAGACTGTCTTGTTTGAACACATTGAGCCGGCGTTCTAGGAACACGATCTTGTTCTCAGAAGAACATGCGTGGACTCCCCGAAAAGTTCGTCTGGTCGGTATCGTTTAGTGCATCCCCATCCCCACCGGGCCACGGTGTCTCAGTCCCACCATCCCGCCCTCCCAGCCAGGAGCGGGCCTCTCGAAGCCCGAAGGGCGCAGCCTGTGTCCTCATCCAGGGGGGTCCATCGGCCTGTGGGGCCACAGCCATGCCAGCGGGAACTGGGATCGGTGCGGAGCAGGAGGAGGAGGAGGAGGAGGAGGAGGAGGAGAAGGAGGAGGAGGAGGAGGAGGGGGCGGGGGAGGAGGAGAAGGAGGATGAGGAGGAGGAGGAGGAGGGGGAAAGTCCGAAGTACATCGTAGTGACCCCTCCACCGGGAAATCTGTCTTGGTCGTGTCAACCACACATCCGTCCATCAATCCATCCGTGGATGGTTCAATCGTGAAGTAGGCAGTTCTCCCTATCCGTGGTTGAACCGTGAGATGATTGGGATCAATATTCCATCAATTCATTGGTGGACGGCTCGACTCGTCAATAGAGTTCGTGACGCATCCATGTATCTACAAATCTACAAATACAGATGATAGCTCAATATAGGATGGATGGGCGCTTGCTGTCTCTGAATGGAAACCTTGTATCCAGTCGTCCATACAATCATCGGTGAGATCGTTCGTCGATGTAGCTGGTTGTGGGTATAGGGGTGGCCAGATGCACCGACTGTGTCGTGCGCGTGTGGAAAGAGGAGGATGGAGGACGGAGGTTGATCCCATCTGTCCAAACTCGGCTCATCGATACTTTCATGTACGGGGAGATGGCCAATTCGCTCGTCCATACATGAATGACTAGACAGCTGGGATCCGATCTGGGTCAAAGTTATCAGCATAGCACTGCTGCACCTGGCCATGTGGCTTCCCTAGCATATCTTTCCCATCACCGTATGAACTATCACATACTTTGCACCCTACGTCCCTACCCCACTTGACCACGTACTACTCACCCTCTTCCAGGCTCTTGCTTGTCTCGCGTTCCCGTCGCTTGTGCATCCCGAAAAACGGCAATTCGTGAGATCAGGGGGGGCACGGCACTGAAAAAGGGTACTCGCATGTTCGTTCCTTGCCCTTTTGGGAGACCGCTGGCCTGTGGCAAGTTCTGGACTTGGGCAACGGTCTTCAGATTCAGAGCAGAACCTTGGCCTGCCTAACCCTCCGCTCTGGAACCTTTGGATTCCGCCGAGGTTCTTTTTGCCAAGGTTCTGCTTGTCAGGGGGGGAAAGGCACGGGACAAGGGTCTTTGCATCTTCGTTCCCCTCCCTGATGGAAGACCGTTGGCCTGAATCCCACAGAAGCTCTAGACCTCAGGCAATGTGTCTACGGTCTACCTTGTCCTTCTTTCGTCGCACCATCTTGGCGGGGTGCTGGGAGATTCGATGCAGCGACGATGGAAAAAAGGGGCGAGCGAGGCAGCAGACGGCCGCACAGTTACCACGCAGTTGATCCAGGTAGGCAAATGAACTCTATACACCGACGCTCGTTCCGGCCCTGAATTGAAATTGTTGACGTTTCGCATGTCCCCACCAGCCCATCCAGAAGCGATGCCCAGGGAAGTTGAGGTGATCAGGGAAGCGAGGGACCATGCAGAAGAACAAAGGGCGGGGTGAACCGTCCGATACCCCAAAAGGGGGAGGATGGTGGAGGAGAAGGAGGAGGAGGGCGAAGAGGAGGAAGGAGGAAGAGACAGTGGACAGGCAGAGGAGGCGGAGGAGGAGGAGGAGGAGGAGGAGGAGGAGAAAAGGCATCTTGGCGAGCCCAGTGCCGTCTTTGAGCGTCTTGGGTGCCTCGGGCATCCCCACGAGGCCTCTTGGGGGTCTCGTGGGAGCTTCTTGGAGGCTTCCTTGACGCCTCTTGGGGCCGTCTGGGCGCCTCTTGGGGCCCTCTTGGGGTGCTCTTGGAAGCTTCAGGGGCGCTCTTGGGGCCATCTTTGAGGAAATCCATAAAAAAGTGTTCCTTAATGAGGGCCTCCCTCGGGAGCCACAAAAGTCGTCTCTTGGACCCAGGTATGTGATGAAGGGAGGAGGGAGGCAATATGATGATGATGAGGAGGAGGAGGAGGAGGAGAAGGAGGAGAAAGGAGAAGGGCAGCCCTTCCAGCGACGATGCCCGGACGAGCTGCCCTGATCAATGACGTGGGGGAGCATACAGAGCAACAAGTCATGAGGAACCGTCGTGCCCCATCAGGGGGAAGAAGGAGGAGGGATCGTCATCGTCGTCGGAGGAGGAGGGGGAGGCGGAGAGGAGGATGAAGGAGGAGAAAGTGGACAAGGAGGAGGAGGAGGAGGAGGAGGAAGAGGTCGGGAGGGGGAGGAGAGAGAAGGGAGGAGGACGAGGAGGAGGAGGAGGAAAAGGCTGATAAGGAGGAAAAGAAGGAGTAGAAGAAGAAGCAGAAGGAGGAGGAGGAGGAGGAGGAGGAGGAGGAGGAGGAGGAGGAGGAGGGGGGGAGGGGGAGGAGAGAGGAGGGAGGAGTAGGAGCATGCTGAAAAGGAGGAGGGGAAGGAGGAGGAGGACGAAGAGGAGGAGGAGGAAAAATAGTGAACAGAAGAGCCAGAAGCCTCTTGAATGACTTCTCGGAGTCTCCTTTGATTTCTCTTGGAAGTGAAAAGGAGGAGGATGGGGAGGAGGAGGAGGAGGAGGAGGAGGAGGCGGTGGGGGAGGGAGAGAAGGGAGGAGGAGGAGGAGGAGGAGGCGCTTAGGAGGAGGAGGAGAAGGAGGAGGAGGCAAAGGAGGATGAGGAGGAGGAGGAGGAAAAAGGACGAACATAAGAGCCTCCTCATATATCTCTGGGGAGTTGCTCGGAGGCCTTTGGGTGCATCTTGGGTGCCTCGGATATCCTCTCGAAGCCTCTTGTGGGCCTCTTGGGAGTCTCTTGGAGGCATATTGGGCTCCTCTGAGATCGATCCAAGAAGAGGGGTTCCCTAATTCGCCCCCCCCCCTGGGGAGCCCCAGAAGTCGCCTCTTGG
The DNA here is from genome assembly GCA_963575745.1 of Prorocentrum cordatum. NCBI lineage: Eukaryota > Dinophyceae > Prorocentrales > Prorocentraceae > Prorocentrum > Prorocentrum cordatum. Next base: position 426,961 of record CAUYUJ010005025.1, on the reverse strand, counting down.
GGCTCTCATGGAGAGCGCTCTTGGGCGCTCTTGGTGTCGTCTTGGGGCTATCGTGGGTCTCTCCTGGTGCCCTCTTGGGACATATAAGAGTTATCTTGAGGCCTCGGATGGCCGTCGGAAGCGAAAAGGCGAGACAGCAAAAAACAAGGTTTGCCTTCAGGTTTCGGAAGGATGTCGGCTTCTTGGAGGCCTCCTTGGAGGTCTCGGAGGCGTCTTGGAGCTGTCTTGGAGCGTTCGTGGAGCCTCTTTGGAGCACCCTGGGAGCCGACTTGAGCATCCTGGGCTGTCTTCAGCCCTCTGGCACCTCGCAGGGCGCCCCGTCCAGGTCCAGGGGAGGGGGTAGGAACGACGCAGCCATACGCCAAAAGCGCGTGGGCAAGGAAAACTAGAGCGACATGCCACATGCGCGCGAGATCAGATAGATGATTACGCACGCGCCAAACGCGCGCCAACCTGGCCTGGACGCGCCATATGCGCGCCGAGCGGACGGAAGGAAGAGGGAGGAAGATGATGAACTGACGATAACACGCCAAACGCGTGCCCAAGTGGCTGCGCGCCGGGATGGCGGAAGGAGGAGGAGGAGGCGGAGGAGGAGGAAGGGGAGGGGGTAAGGGGGGGAAAATTAACCCCTCCCCGAAGGGATAGAAGGGGGTTGGAAGAGGAAATTCCCTAGACCACCCACGCCCAGAGGGCTGGTGGGACTTGTACGGGAAAACGGGTCCTGGAGTATACGGGAGCTTGATGTATACATGTTTGGATGCTTCCCCAAGAAACGGAAACCAAAAGTATACACCACAACCCCGACGTCGCCCCCGATGTTCAAAAAGCCCTGGACTTGAAGAACAGCCCGCCTTTGGTAATGTAGATGCTGCAGTTTCCGACCATGGACCGCATGCTGCTGCGTAAATTGTACCCACATAGCGACATTGGTTTGGTAAATGATATGATTATGCCGGAGGTCGTTCCGCAGAGTTGTTGACACGTTGTGTCGGCCATGGCGAGTCGCCTTGCCCTCTTTTGCGCCTATGTGGCCTAACGTTGGGCCAAAGCTTGGCCCAGCTATTGCACGATGTGGTACCCCAGCCAGGCCAGAAACCTTTGGAAGAACGTTCGGGGAAAGAAGAGGGGAAGCAGCAAGAGAAGAAGGAGGAGGACCAGTTTAAACCCAAGAGTCACCAACGATGTTGGAATAGACCTTCCCTCCAAGCTCCCCCTTCACAGGCCCCTAGAACGGTTCATTTCCACTGAATGAGCTGCTTCTAACAAAAGACAACTGTTTGAAGACCCTGAAACATGCCACGGATCAACCTGACTGTTGCGTTTTGAAGATCTTGAATCGTGCCAGAACGCCGCGTTTGGCACGCAACACCGCGAATCAACGTATTTGTGGCGCCCTCATGATCGCGAATCCTTCCGAAAGATTTGTTCTGGTACGCTGACCATGGGAATCCGTGAAACTCTTGCAGCTACTGAAAACCAGTGTGCGCGGCGCTAACGCGAAAGCAACGTTTTGAAAAGCAACCGCCCTCAATCCGCAAAGTTCTTGCAAGTTTTTGAAAACGAATGTGCGCGGGGCTACCAGGAGAACCACAGTTTGAAAACCACCCGCCCTCAGTCCGTGAAGCTCTTGCAAATGTTTAAAAGTAATATGTGCGGCGCCAAGGCGAGAGCCACGTTTTGAAAAGGAACCACCCTCGATCCGTGAAGTTCTTGCAGGTGTGAGAAAACGAATATGCGTGGCGTTACGGCGATATGCACATTTTGAAACCACCCGCCCTCACTCCATGAAACTATTGTAATTGTTCAAAGACTGCGCGCGGCGCCATGGCGAGAGATACATTTTGAAAAGAAGCCGCCCTAAATCCGTGAAATGCTTGGCACTGTTCTAGCTTCAGCGTCATAAATCTCCATCCCCCCCCGTTGGGGTACTACGGCCTCCCCAGCCCTTTGTTCCTCTGTATGCTGCCCCGCTTCCATGATCACTTCTACTCGCTCGGGCGTCGTTTTTGTATGGGGCTGGTGGGGATACGCGAAGCGTCAAGAATTTCAAAATTATTATTTTTTCGGCGGCTGCGGCGGGCTTAAATTTCCAATCCGGCGAAAATTATCCAATCCATCTTGTCAAATCCAATCCATATTATTTTATCAAACCCATTTTGTCTCATCTTACCTTTTCCCACCCAATCCAATCAATCTAACCCAATCCATCAATATATTTGTTTCTGCGCCTGCGGCGAGCCAATCCAATCCATCTTATCTGATGCAATCCATCCCAGCTTATCTTCTACAACCCATCTTTTTCCCATCCAATCCAGTTCACCCAACCCAATCCATCAATTCATTTTGGTCGGTGCTTGCGGCGGGCTTTCGTATCCAATCCAGCTCATTTTATACAATCCATCTTGTTCAATACAATCCAGCTTATTTTTCCTAACCCATATTGTCACATCTTATACTATCCCACCCAATCCAATCCATCCAACCCAATCCATCAATTCATGTGTTTCTGCGCCTGCGGTGGGCCAATCCAATCCATCTTATATTGTCAAATCCGTCTCTTCCTATAAAACCCATGTTTTCTCATCCAACTTATCTCTGTCCCATCCAATCCAATCTACCCAACCCAATCCATCAATCAATATTTGTCGGCACTTGGGCGCGATCGCGGGAAACTGCGGTGGGCATTTCATTTCAATCCCCGCAGCCTCCTTATTTCCAGTAAGGCAGTCGTATAGATACAAGAAAAAATATCGAAACAATGCAGCCGTAATCGCAGCGTTGCGCGACAGACCAAAATTGGGAACAAATTTGTATGGGGGTGGAGGCCCCGAAAATTATACTATTGAGCACGGCCAAACAAAGCGAATGGGGAGAGAAAGCGAAGGAGAAGCAATGATACATACGGGGTTGTGTACTAGCAGATGGAAGCAAAATTTAATCCCGGAATGCAAGGCGCCAGCGGCCTCTGCACTGACGGCTATCAATGTAAATCTGAGGTTGGAAAACAAATTCGCAGAATAATGGAGACCCCGAACCGGGAAATCGTTTCGTTTCGTTTCATTCGCGTCGTGCGCGCGCGCTGGCGCAATGAATTTGCGTGAACGCGCGAGAGGGAAGAACCCGCCGCTGCAGGGGCACAATCAAAATAAAGATTGCTCCCCCGTCCGTCCGTCCGCAGGTACCTTGGCGTTCTTTTGGAGTGTCCCAGTCTCCCCCCTGCCAGTTTGTTTCTTTTCTGGCGGTGCTTTTCGGTGTACCGCAGTGGCAAAATCGATGTGGTGTCCCGTGGTGTCCCAACAGTGACATCATAATGAGATCGACACGGCGATGCGACATCAAGGCCATGATTGGATTATGACAAAGGTCGCTTGGGTTGGATTTGGATATTCCAGGTGCGGTCCGTGAACCATCGCTCTTACTTCTCGTCTTCGTTCTTTCAAAAGTGATCAGGCCTGACTCCTTCCACAAGCAAATTGATTTGTAAATTTTATGATAAAATGCACGGCCACAATTTGCGCGGATTCCTTCAAATTTTCCTATATTTGTTTTTTTTTACGCGGTACAAAAGGTAATTGGAACAGCAAAAATCATTCCGAATCGAATCCAATCATAAACAACTGGTTTTGCATTTCCATAAGCATTTTAACAGGGGAAAATCACATGCCAAGTAGTCACATTGGGATTGGCTTCGCCAAACTACGTATTAAGGAATTCGAGCGCGTAGATTAAACGAAAAATTTACCATCAAACATGTTTCTCTGTTTTAATTTTTTTCCTGTTTCCTTGCCTCCCCGCAATCGCAATCCTAAAGAAAAGGATAGCTCAATCTTTCGAAGCACTTTGCCCACTTCAGGAAGGTCGAGCCATACGCCGGAGCGCGTGGGCAAAAAGGCGAAACAATGCGCCTGGTTTCTCCGCTTTGCGGGAGCGGCGGCGTGCCAACACAAGTATTAACTAATTCACATCGTTTGTTTCTGGATGGGGCAGGGAACGAGGAAGAGAGGGAGGCGGAGGAAGGGCAGGAGGAGGGAGGGAGACGAAATCTAATACAAATTTGTGCCAAGCATGTGACTCGCTAACGCATTGCATTACAGCGTCTTCAGTGGAAAAATGCGTCACGATAGCGTCATGTAAACACTTCGCCCATTCATGCCTGGGCCTGCCTACAGCTCTGGCGCATGCGTCGGTGGCTGGTCGCACACAGCTAGGTTGAAAAGTAAGGCGGCGCAAAAAGTCAGAGTTTGGTGCTCTACCTATTTTTCCAAACCACAAAAGCTGATGCTTTAAAAGCTGTGTCGTATAGGGTTGCTGCCTGGCTCGCGACAGCACCTCCTGATTGGAAATTCGTGATATGCACGCGTGGGGTATGTGCAAAATGCGACGCATGCACTTCGCCTGAAAGCCATCTAGCATTCTACGGTCGGCTTTGTTAAGCCATGCCGAATTCAATGAGTACATGACCTTACTAGTCACAAGGGCCTGAAAAACTTGGATCTTCCTAGCTGTGCTAATGGCTGTGTGTTTCCACGCACGGCTGTGTCGACAAAACTCGCCCCAAGCAGCATCGAATCTCTTTCCCAATTCTCCGCGAAGCTGGCCAGTGGTCGAAAGCGTAGCTCCCAGATAAACCATAGAATATTTAGCAATAATTGACGTCCCAGATGGCGTCAGGAGGTTGATCTCGCAGCGGACCGGCATAAGTTGGAATGTATCCCAATGCAATCCCATACCAAGTCTTGCCCCAGCATTCGCAATTTCTTCCAATAGTGTTTGCAGTTGGATTTGATTGCGGCCCACCAGCAAGGTGTCGTCAGCATATATCAATATAGCCAGCGACTCTTCTTCGAGACCCTGTCGTACTCCAGCATCTGCGTGGCGCGCGGCATCTTGAACAATCATCGTCATGACCATGATGAAAAGAAAAGGTGAGAGGGGGCACCCTTGTGATATCCCGGATAATCGACGTCTTTCTGAAGATTTATGGCGCCCATCTGCAACGCAAAATCGCCTGCCCCCGTAGATGTTCCCAATGATGTTCAGAACACGCGGAGGCACTCCAAATTTCCTCAAACCTTCAAGCAGCGTCCCAACGTTAAGTGAATCGAAGGCTTTCTTCCAGTCCAGTGCCACAAAAGCTGTACCTCCATTTTTGTCGGCGTACGCCAACTCAATATATCGGCGAACAGCGCGTATAGCATCTGATGTCCCACGCCCCCTTCTGAAACCGAACTGCGTGGTGGATAGTCGGTTTTCTGCTCCAGCATCCTGCAATCGCCGTGATATAAGACTTGCAATAAGTTTGTACGCAACGCAAAGCAAGCTAATGGGCCGGTAGTTGTCGCAGTTGTCGACGGCGCCTTTGTTTTTGTAAATCGTAGAAATTACAGATTTCGTCCACCCTTCAGGCACCGCCTCCTCTTTCCAGCATTTGTTGCATAGGTCGGTTATCCACTCCAGCCCACCAGGGTCCGTAGCGATTGCTTTCCAATACTCTGCTGGTACATCATCAACTCCAGAGGCTTTTCCCCGCTTCAGTTTACGTATTGTTTTGCCCACTTCGTCTGTCGTAAAATCTGTTTCCAAAATTGGCAGTGGCTCAGCAATTGGATCGTCGTCAAGCAGCTCCGCAGGCCGTATCTTCCATTGCACGTTCTCCAAGTACTCTGCCATAGTTTCAGCTCTTTGCGTATTGTCAACCAAATCCCCACTCATATTTCTTAGCCTTCCTTGGCGGCGCGGCTTGGGCCGGCAATGTCTCTTGAGAGCGTCTTAATTGCCACTTGAGATTTCTTTATCGATCCAGATGGTCTTATCTTGCTTGCATGACTTACGTACTTCCTTCAACAATCGTTTCTCTTCCACTTTGTTATTTGTTGCCCGTGCCTCGCTGCGACGATGTATGAGGTCAAGTGTGGCTTGTGTGATCCATGGTTTGGAAATCTCTTTGTGGCGATGTGGGAGAGCATTAGCTGCCAGTTGCACTGCTGTTTTACCTCTCTCCCACATGTCTTGTAAATCGACCGGCGGGTCCATGTATGAAGTGACGCTGCCCATGAATGTATCCACATATGTATGCAATACTCCTGGATATTCCATTGCATGTCTGTTTGGCTTCCTCGTCGAAGACGTTATTTGTACTTCATGTGGTATCGACATCTTCGCGATCACCAGATAGTGGTCAGTAGCCAGCGCCGCTTCCCGGTGGCTTCGTAATGACGTGATCTGTTGACGTACCGCAGCTTCGCAAAGTACCAGGTCCAATATGTTATATTTATCTTCTGAGATTTCCCCCATTGGTAAAGCTCCCGCTTCCATGAACGTAACTTTATCTTGCAACGTCTGTTGGTAGAACGTGTTCGCAATTTGTCTATCCACGCCGGTGCAGAATTCAATCATCAGTTCCCGGTTTGGTTGTTCAACTTCGTGTTGTGCCCGCCGTCCCCATCCAAACTCACCCAAGATAGCATCTCCCCCTGGTTGCGCCTTCCCCATTCTGGCATTGAAGTCGCCAATGATCAGCTTGCCCACGTTGGAGTTGCAAGATCGGTACGTGGAGTCCAGCATCGTGTAGAAATGTCGTCTTTCGGGGAGCGGCTTGAGGTTGCGCGGGGCGTACCCGGCAATGATGGTCAGCATCCCCATGCCAGTTTTTATCTTCAACCAAGCCAGTCTATCAGAAATATGTTTGTAGGATTTGATTTTATTTCGACATGCAGGTGCAATGATAAATCCAACCCCTGTCCAAGTTTGCCCCTGTGTATCTTCGCCTGAGAGAATAACTTTGTGCCCATTCACATCGTAGATGTCTGCCTTTGGTCGGCGGGTCTGCATCCATGTGTAGAATAATATCCTCGATCTTCGTCTCGGTGAGGCCTCGAACGTTCCATGTCGCCACTGTGGTGGGAATCGAGGCGGGGATGGGAAGGGGAAGGGCGCGCGGGGGCGGGGGCGGGGGAAGGGCGGACGGGGGCGGGCGGTACAGCTTTGGGAGCCTGGTGGTATCTTTGCCCACTGCGGCCGAAAATGCGGTATAACTTGTAGGTGAAGATGCGGAGGACCCGGCAACAGGTTCGAGCATTGCTTCGTTTTGAGCGTCTGGCAGTCCCCGTGGTTGATCGGCATCTTTGTCCGAATCGATGTCCACATGGATCTCCACGCACCCCAAACGCAGATTTGAAAATATATGTCTTTGATTCTGGGAAGTATGAGGAGGCAATTCGTATGAGGGAGGGACTTGGCCGGCTCCAGCGCTGGTTGGAAAGGAACTCCGATTGGTAGGATGGCCCAGCGCCTGCCGTATTTCCTACTTCCCATTGCTTCCTTTCGATGTTCCTTTCGCTCCTCCTCTCATCCCCATCGCCGCCTTCTGCAAAATACTATAGCATTTTCGCAGTAATTCCTGAAGTTTTGGGTTAATTTGCAGCTCGTTCCAGTCTGCCCACTCCTTTTCCCACATGCGTTCGTTCGTGTTGCCATCGACGTTTACTGTCAGAGCTAAATGCCCGTCCACATGCACTTGATATGGAGCTTTGTCTGAGACTTGTATCGTATATAAGTTGTGCATGTCTTGCTTCAGGATGTATCTTAAACCAAAACACAAATTGCGAGCTGCCCGTTCTGCAGGTTCCCGGTCTGGTGTACACTATATCGTATTGGATCCACGTTGAAGTTTTGCGCTACGTAGCTGTGCAACTGCCGTGTCCCGGTCGAGTATCGACGCGAATTCCGCGAACATGATATTATTGAACTCACCTTTCGAATACACGTTTGTAGAAATCGGCCCGGATAACTTGTTGAGTTCTTTCACTTGTTCTTTCACTTGTTCTTTCAACGTGTGTTCCAAGTTTGTCATGCGTATTTGAATGTCTTCAAAATCACCTTCCATATCTTCAATATTCGACTCCATATTTGTGATGCGTATGTCCACATGGTTGACTGTGTTCTTCATTTCTTTTACCTCGTACCCGACACTGCGAATTACACGCGTAGTAAGGGCGAAATGTTTTTTTTTTTACATCTTCCTGATTGACTTCATGGTCACGGGCTCCTCGTCCTCTTCATCGTCATCGAGGTTTTCCTCGCCCGGTAGTTCTGCGGGTAATCCGGGTTCTGCACTGTTTGCGGGTCTTCCGGAGAATTCCAATCGACGTGGTCCTCCAGCAGCGCCTTCTGGGATAGATGCGCCAGGCGGTGCGTCCTCCATGCCATCCAGTTCTTGAAGAGGACTACGTTGGCGCGATTCCACTCGGCGTCCTCGCACTCCTTCGGGCGTCGGAAGATTATGTTTTTTTCTGGCATGCTTAGAAATTTCCGGACACGGGTCAAGGAAGACTTCCCGGACACGGGTCTTGGAGAGAGTCCCGGACACGGGTCTTGAATTGGCAGATAATGATTAAATCGAAATCTTCTTGTCTTGAGCTTTGAGCCAAAATGGCTACGGAATGAACCAAATGAATATTTTCTGAACTAGAAACAGAATGAATATTTTCTGAACCCAATCAAATTTCAAATCGAAACAACAATTTTAAACATAACAATACATTATATTCCCGCAGTCCGACCAAAATGCACACATTATCTTTCGTGTCCACTTATATGGATGGTTGGCAAAGGGATTTTCCGGACGGGACGATTACACCAAACGCGGTTCGCCCATTCTGTTACATGGCAATGGAATTCTTCAGGTGCGGATTGTGGTCGTGTTAGTTTCGCCTCAGGATTATAATCGGAACCCGTCCAAGACGAGCGGGAACACAAAAATGAGAAGGGACATTTCGCGTGCAACATGCAAGTCATTCAAATGCCAATGGCGAGAAGAAAATGCGCAAAGAACAGAATGGCGGAGGCGAACAAGATGACAAATATCAATAGCCGGCCGATTTCGCGATGCGTCTGGAACGCGCGTGGATTATGCTGCGTAGACCATACCCGCCGCAAGCGGAAATTTAAGTATGCTGTCGAGCTCTGCCACCGCCACGACTTCATGTTCTTCCTTGAAGCGCACCCGGCCCAATCGAGAAGCAGGACTCTGACGAGGAAGCTTTGCCGAGAATATCGCATTGATTGGTCCGACTCCGATGCTGCTCCCAACTCTGGTGGGATAGGTGTTGCCCTCAAGCATAGCTTCCTCACCAACTTTGCGTCCATCGACTTCTGTAGCATTATTTCGGGGCGTCTCTGTACATTCACACTTCTTGGGCCACAGGGCAAGTTGATCATCCGCGGCGTACATGTCGAGGGCGACGTGCCGAGGGTGCTCGAGAGTCTCTCCAGGATCATTTCCTCCAGTTCTGGAGCCACGCTTGTCATCTTAGGGGATTTCAACTCGATCGCTTCCAAGATCGACCGTTTCGACGCCACCCTGGGTCGCTTCACTGGCGCTCCCTCCCGGCATGCCTTCGACGGCCACGCCTGCATTGAAGACCTCACTGAGCTGGAGTAACCTGACTTCACCAGGAGCGGCACCGACGCCGCCGGGCATCTCCAATTCAGCCGCATCGACCACATTTTCACCTCGTTACCAAGCTCTTTATTGAGCGGCCTGGAGGTTAGAGTAGCTTCGCCAGGGTTTGCTGCACTCCCCAATTTCGATCTCAGCAACCACGCGCCTGTCTTCTTCAGCTGGAGGTCGAAGGTCTCGTGTGCTCGCACCCCTACGATTCCGAAGTGGGTTCCTCGGCATCCTCTCTGGGAGGTGGTACTTGAGGATTTGAGGCCCCAATTGATTGGATCATCCTGGAGTGCAGAAGAGGAACTCTTCCATAGGGCAGCCCAGGAGATCAAGCGACGCGTCCAGCATCATGGCGCCCACACCTCGGAAGAGAAACGATGGTGGTGCCTGAAATTCTTACGGGCCGCCCACAGCGGCAACACCAAGCAGGCGCTGATTGCTGCTTCTGTCTGTTCTGAGATCCAGGACATCCTGGGCAGTTGTTGCCCGCAAGATTGGACTCCCGAAAAGTTCACCAGCATCGAGGTTGTCGTCCGGAGCCTCAGCCCGAAGACCACCGAGGACCGATTGCGCGAGCTAGAAGAGTGCAGTGTTTTGCCTGACTACCACAAGAGCCGGAAGCGTGCAGGCATACTCTCGTGGGTCGCGCTATTCTCCCCGAGACGGCGCCGAACTGGCTTGCAGGGCCTTTTGGATACCGACGGCCTCCCTATCACGGACGCCGCCCGCACGCATACAGCTGTATCGAGTCATTGGGGTCCCACGTTTACTGCGCAGCCTGTCGATGAGATCGCCGCCCGCCGGTTCCTCGAAGAACACGCCGTCGCGTTCCCGAACATCCAGTGGGACATCAGTTTTTCACAGTTTTCGCATGTGCTCCGTGGATTGGTGGACTCTGCTCCCGGCCCAGACGGCATTCCCTACTGCGCGTGGAGGTGCGCTCCGGAGTGGTGCCAACGAGTTCTCTTCAATGCCATGGGTGACTGGCTCGCCGGGTCGCCCCTCCCAGAGGAAGCTAACCACGCGTGGTTGGCACTTCTAGCGAAGGGACTCATTCTGCCACGGGTCTCCCTGGTTGCAGGCCTCTCCAGGACACGCGCCCTCTCTCCTTGGGCAACACAGACGTCAAGATTATCGCCTCAGCCGTGAACCACTTGCTTGAACCTGCAGTCAGCCAGTGGGCGGCGAACGCTCAGCATGGATTTATCCAGGGGCGGCAGATGTTGGATAACGTGCTGGAGGTCGAAACGCACATGGCCACAACCGCTTTCTCCTGTGACACTGCCGACGCCGCTGATCCACCAAAATGGCCGGCTACAAATACCCCGGCGTGCTTATTGAACGATTTCGGGGCCGCCTTCCCGAGCTTGTCTTTATGTTATCTTTGGATGGTATTGGAGATCATCGGAGTGCCCACCGGAATCACACAGGCAATCCAGCAGCTGTACGTTCGCAACCGCCATTTCTGGAGATTCGGCGGCACAGTATCCCTCGTGTTCGAAATAACTTCAGGAGTGAAGCAGGGTTACCCTCTCAGCCCCACTCTGTTTATCATCGCCCTCGACCCGTTCCTGCGTGCGATGTCGTCCCACCTGAGCGGGAAGTCGTTGGTCCGAGCACTCGCGGATGACATTGCCATAGTCCTCACCCACTTGTTCGTGGAGGGGCCAATTATCAGCTGGCTGTTCCAGAAATTTGCGAGCATATCGAACCTCCGAAGCAAGGCGCAAAAATGTATAATCATCCCTCTGTGGAGCATCTCTTTGCGTCGTTTTGCCCAGCTGGTCCAGGAGGAAATCCCGGGGTGGAACCAGTTCGAGAAAGCGTCGTCTGGCAAATATTCGGGCTTCGTCTTAGGGCCCGGCGCCTGTGCTTCTTCATTGTCTGCCCCGGTACGCAAGTATATCGCGAGAGTGGAGTACATCTATGACCTGTGTCTTGGACTTCCTGCCTCAGCATTGCTGTACAATTCCTTGGCAGTCAGCGCGCTTAGCTTCGTATTGCAGCTGATCGCTCCTACGAGCGATCTGCTCGCCACAGAGCGTGACATGCTGCGCAAGCTGGCCCGTGGACCAGGGAACTGGTTACCCAAGTATGGCGAGCACAATCTTGACGCCTTCGGACTCCCGGCCCCCTTCCGTTCTATCAGCGCCTTGCACCTCGCAGCCGCGGCGAGGACGATGACCGATACGTGTCCTCGATGGCGGGAGCTCCACGTGAAGTTGCAGGAGACAGTCCAATGCAACGAGGCCCCTTTTCAGTGGCGATGGCAATCATGGCTGAGTTCCTTGTCTGTGGTCACGTTGAGCTCCGCTCGGGACGCATTGAGAGACAGACGCATTACTGTACAAGGAGGCCAGGCCGCTGTATATTCCCAGGTGCATGCCAGCTTTCATGCCATCGTGCCTAAAGATGTTATCCGTCGGCGCCTCGGCCGTCGCCGCGCTTGGCGCGACCTCATAGGGCTAACACGTGTAGGTGCGACTGCTGAACATATAACTCGCAATTTTTCCCACCTCAGGGGTAGCGTACCACCAGCCGTGGTTTCTGGCTGCTTTCACACTGTTTTCAATGGGTGGGCTTGCGCCCGGCGCTTCCAGCAACAAGCGCCGTGTTTGTGCTGCATGGCAGAATTTGCATCCGATTCGATAGAGCATTACTGGCGCTGCCCAGTCTTGATGGAGGCAGCCCGCCGGTACGCACATATAGATTTTAGCGAATGGACGTTCCGCGATTTTCTCCTCGGGAGGGCCTGGAGGGATTCGTACAAATATGTAGCTATACATGTGTACTGTTGTTACACCGCCACAGCCCACCTTCGGCACCAGAGTGGCGCAGTGGACCCTTGCTGGTTGTACAGATCCCAGTTCCGAGGCATCATGGAACGCATGTAAAGCACCACGCGCCTTCGGTGTAGAGGGTGCAGGGTAATCCGCAGCATCCGCCGCAAGTTGCTTTGCCTGTCCTTCTCTCCTCTTCCTCCTCCTCCTCCTCCTCCTCGGTTCCGTGTTGCCTTTTTCTCCACGCTTGCACTGCCCTGGTCATGAGGGGGCCCAGACTGACAGGCAGTCGGGCGATGACCTCCGGTGCAAAGAAATTTGCACTTCTGCCAGTTATCCCGGTCCCCGGACGCGCGCGACGGCTCGCCTATGGCAGGTTGGCTTGAGCGCTGCTCCTGGCCTTTGACAGGATTCTCTCGCCTCTTCTCCTCCTCCTCCTCTTCCTCTTCCTCCCCGTGAATGTGGTGACGTTTACTCGGCCGGCCCTGGCTCATCGGTGGGAGCGGCTATGGCCCCCATGAGGGGAAGCGGATCACCGTACGGACTGTTTAGGTCGTGCTTGTCGCCTTTTTTTTTTTTTTTTTTTTTTTTTTTTTTTTTTTGTTTTTTTTTCTTCTATCCGTGGAGGCGGCGGCAGTTCGAAGTTTCAGGTCCGCAGTTTTCTGCGTTGGCCGCCGCTCGCGTGCTGGTGCCGATAGCCAATGGCCGGGAAAGAGGCCCCTGGAGGGCACGGTGGAAATCTGCAGAGATGACACGCCACGTCACGCACATGTCATATCATCGCGCTGGTTGAAAAAAAAACACACACAAAAAAAAAGAAAGGTGAAAAGAAGAAAAGGAGGAATAAGACGACACAATATAAAAGCCGAGAAGATAAAAAACAAGCCACCTATATCAAATCTGCATAATTCTTCAATTTTAATCGAGCATGCGTTTTAAATGTTTTCCATCACCCAAAATGGCCGAATAAGTTGCCACTCGCCTCCTTTGCCACCACCAGATACCCCAACACGGTTCAAACGTCGAAAGCTGCCTTACACGCGCTCGACGCCACCAGCAAACCCTAAGAAACTTCAGCAAATCCTGGCTGGAACGAAACGCCTACCAAAAACTGCCTTGTTACAAGCCATTACAGTCTATACCCCCTTAACCTATCTCCCTTCCTGCACTCACCGCTTACATCTCAAATACCATCCTTTTGTTCCTCGCCCTCACTGCGTCCGTGTGCTGACGACCGATGGCATGTATAGGTCAAGTGGTAGATGGTATTCTAACAGCAGTTTGTGGTATCAATTGAGCTGGTTGGGGTGGTGCTGCTTGGAATGCAATGGGGCCCACAGCTACAGGTTACACTACACCATTCCTCCCTGGTTTACTGCGCGGATGCTACCTAGCGGGGCCCACGCTACAGCGATTTGCACTGGCCAAGACCCCCACTATTACGCAGTGCCGGGATTCGGTCCGATTGTGCTGGGGTATAGTTGGATGGTGGTTGGCATCATTGCGGGAGCGTTTATCATACAAAGCATGGGGTACTCAACCAAACCACCGCCCCAACCCCCGGTGGCCTTCCCGCGAGGCTTGGCCGCCCCGCCGCCACCAGCACAGGCGCGAACACCAGAAGAAAGCGCCCGGCTCCAAGTCATCCAGGGTTTGACCGTAAGCGGCCAAGCGGCCTTGCCAGCGAAAGCATAGACCGCGAACATGACGGAACCCGAGTTCTTGCGCAGATTGGCCAGGCTCCCGGCGCAAGCCCCTGTGCACCTGCCATACGGACCCGCAGGGAGAGGATCACGATTGCCGGGACATGGCCCCTACTAATGGCTACTAAACCGATACGTGCGGCATGGTTGTCCACTCGAATTACCGGCCACGGTCCGCCAGGAGGGAGGGGGAGGATGATGAGTTTGATCATTTCCTCTTGTTCCCGCCCACCTTTTCGGACTTCCCCGAGCACGATCTTGGACTCCGCCCTTTATGTCACTCTGACTCGGGCTTTCATCCCCTGTGCTCCCAGCAGTCCGACACCGGCTTCCGACTAGGGCACCAACGAAGATTCCTACGAGGGCTCCCAACGGCTTCCCCAGAGCAATAAAAGTTTCCATAAAGGCCCGAAAGATATGCCCGACTCCCATTCCCATTCCATTTCCGACGGACGAAATATTGGGGCGGCGAACTATCCAGGATGCATAAGAACGACGATGCGGCAGGAAAACACGTGCAAGATGAGGAAACAAATGAAGAGGATGAAGGAGACGACGATGAGAGAATGAACGGCGAAACGAATCAAAAGGAAAAGGACCACGCTACCGATGCTTATCTATGGTCTCCAACTCCGGCTTCGACATCGGGCACTATGACGGCTACAACACGACCACTTTGTCCGAGTTCGGTGCCTATGGCAGTACGGGGAATAAAGGTCATAAAGCACGGACCCCTATATTGGTTACTAGCCGTCCTCATTCCCCGGCCCGCCCTCCCCTACTCCGAGTCGGAACCCGATAAGAGGTCCCACGAAAGCTTGCAAAAAAAAAGCGAAGATAGTCCCACTGGAGGCTCATGTGGGGCGTCGTTCAGAATTTCAGAAGGCAAACTTGTGAGCATAAGGTTCCACCATGGCTCCCCCAAAAAAACCATCCGGGGCCCGACCCCATCATTATTGATTTTCATCCGTGGTGTCCAACTCCAGCATCGACTTTGGATACTGTGACGGCTACAACACCACCACCCTGTCCATCTTCGGTGCGAACTGCAGTACAGGGAATAAATGTCATAAAGCACGGACCCCTATATCGGTTATTAGCCGCCCTCATTCCTCCGCCCGCCCCCGCTTCCTCCGAGATGGAATCCGACAAGAGGTCCCTGGAAAGCTCCCAAAACAGATGCGAAGATAGTCCCACTGGAGGCTCGCGTGGGAGGTCGTTCAGAACTTCGGAGGGCAAACTTGTGAGCATAAGGTTCCACGATGGTCTCCAAAAAAAACCATCTGGGGCCTCGACGCTAACGTTCCGACCCCGATTCCCGCATTCGATCTTCCGACTCAGGCTGAGATTTCCGACCCCATCATTATTGATTTTCATCCGTGGTGTCCAACTCCAGCATCGACTTTGGATACTGTGACGGCTACAACACAACCACCTTGTCCATTTTCGGTGCGTATTGCGGTACGGGGAATAAAGGTCATTAAGCACGGATTCCTATCTTGGTTACTAACCGTTTTCATTCCCCCGCCCGCCCTCCCCTCCTCCGAGACGGAATCCGATAAAATGGTCCCACGAAACATCCCAAGACAGATCCGATGATAGTCCCACGGGAGGCTCCATCGATCGTATAAGACTCCACGATGGGTCCCGAAGAAGATCCGGTTGGGGCCCTGACGCTGATTTTCCCACCCTGGGTTTGGTTACTCTTCCGACTCCCACGTTCGATCTTCTGGGTCTGGACGAGTTTCCTGAGTTCGCTGTCAACCGGATTCCAATCATGGGTTTTCTCTGCCGGGGTTCCTGGACGGAAACGGACATGGTCGTATACATATTGGATTACACATTACATGTGTGTCGGATGCCTTATTACATACGGCAGTACAAGGTTACACCACATGCTGGGAAAAGGATCGGGGAAGCAGCGCATCCAAGGCCGCAGGTAATACAATTATGCTTGCGATGGTGTGTGGCATTCCACATTGCAGCAACGCCTCAAATGCAACATAATAGAATGGTGCGCGCCATGGTGGCAATGGCCGGCAATTGCAACCAACTGCTGCCCGACGTGGTCCCGATGGAGGTATCGATTCCCCACTTTACGATGCTCGGCATTTTCAGGCATACGAGGACCACTACTATCACCATGGAGATGCCTCAGGACCAGCTACCACAAAATGCTGGCACCTATGGCACAACCAACATCCGTATGGTAGGGGCTTTTACTTACAAGGTCCGGTTTTCTACGTCATATTTGGGGACATGCAACCGACGAGTGCTGACATGTTACGTTTGGACGCGCCCTGATAAGGATATCGACCTCTATAAGGCATCAACTCTGGTTTTACGCCGCTACCGCCATGTTTGCGAACGTCTAGCTCCGTCCGTACTGCAACATCTCCCATACAAATTCTCGCCGTATGCAGGTGTGCGGATAGGGGAGGCTGCGCATCCAGGTCCACCTGGATTGACAGAGCGTTGCAACTGTTGGGGTTGGGACCTACAAATGGAAATCGTGCGGCTGAAGATGGAGACCGAGTTCCATTTACGTCACCCGCACCACGACTCCGACCACGACAACTTGGCGACGTACCACCAACTACGGTGTCATCCGGTCCGCCTCCCCACCTTCCTAACGTAACCCCCTGCCCATTCGTCCACCCTATCCCCATGCCCGCCCCTGTCCCCCTTACCTGGGCTCCAGAGCCACTATCACCAGGAAGGGCAGACTACGACCCACCGCCGCAAGTACCCCCTATCGACAGGGCCCTTGAGCTCTTGCATCTGGGGCCTGGGGTGGGCACTCACGACGACGCTCCCATTCCAGCCCCAACTGAGACTCGCGAAGCGGCCCGCATTGCAATTTCAGCAGCACCAATGCCCGGAATCCCCACCTCAATCCCAACCCCCGCGGGCACACCGCCCAGCCCTCCACCTGGACTGACCTCCCCTGCGCCCCTCCAACCTGGCCTTGACCAACAAGCTGGTGCAGACTCTTCTCCCTATATGGGGCCAGCTTGTGCAGACCTCGCAGCTGGACCAGCCCCTCCAGTCGGCGATCGTTCGGACGATGATGACGCGGCGGTGGCCATCTTTCTGCCAGAACCATCTGCCAGACGAAGCGTACGCTCCATGATACGCCTACTGGATCGTGCAAGTGCGTCGGCCACGGAGGAGGAGACAATGGAGATTATCGGCAACCACCGATGGTCAAAATTCTTGGAGCCTATTATTTGGACGGTTGCGGGAGATATCATATCTCATCCTGCCCTAGATTGGCTTTGCGTCGTTATCTGCCGACTCGCGACCAATGCACAATTCAACGGCCAACCACTGACACCAGAAATATTGCGATTGGCATTTCTACGGCTCCGACAGTTCTTCCGCGAAGTGGGAGTAACGAATGTCGACGAATTGGGCCCGTGGGTGTTCAATGAAGGCGTGGCTGACGCGAGCGTGCAAGCATGGCAATACTTGGGGCCAGAGGCACACAATCACATCATCGATAGGGCATGCCGACTATCGACGGAATGCGGAGCGCTGGAATCCGCACTTGTTGCTGCGGCACGCTGCTTGCACGACCACCCAAATGTACGACGGTATCTCTCAGGGGCTGTACAGAATCACGGTTCAGATCTCCATGAAGATCCGCGGCTTCCAGCCCCCTTTGCACCAAATAACGACGACCGACGGCGGGCCCCCCAACCACCACCTGGCGATGATCCCCTGGGGCCGGCGGCGCCACTAGCGTGCGACGTGGGGGGCATGAGCGAAATCGATGATGACGGCATCGATTTCGAACCAACCCGCCCTCCACCAGAAGCCCGCGAGGCGGCGATCCAACTTTTGCGATTTGTAGATTCGATACCTCTTGGGGCAAGTGACGCGACAATCGACGACTATGTTCTGCGACACAGATGGTCATCATTCAACATACCGATATTTTGGATGGCAGCCGGGACCAACGATAATTCAGAACTACTCGGATGGATGGAATCAATAGTGCAATTCTGCATGGACGAGTTCCCGACTTTCCACACGGTTGTGTCCGTTCAGACCATACGGGATGCATTCACCCACATACGGTTTGGTATGCGGCACATGGGGATTGCAAATGCAGACGGGTTGGTTCTATGGCTCCAAGCGAACGGGGCACGACACGCTGTAAACGAACATTTTCCAGGAGAATTGCAAGAACGACTGATGGACAATATAGCCGCGTCGACTGCTATGGCAAGGAGGATGGAAACGGTATACTTTGCGATGACAGTGGGCATGTACAAGGCGCCAGATCTGCGACACTTTCTCTCCCAAGTATTGCAACCCAATCTCCAACCAATGGCAACGCCACCACTCCCCAGATAATCCGCGATCCCTGGAGAGGCAGCTCCAGCACCTCGAGGCGAGCCCTCACAAGCAGCCACGCACAGGGGGGGACGCCCAGGCATTGCTCGAGTGCCGAACGGATGGAGACACATCGACGCTGTGGACATCAAAGAGGAAACCGACGTGCAGGTGAAGACACTCAAATCGATCCCAAAATGCATCAGGGGCCCATTTCTGCGCATCTTAACTCAATGTTTAGCTGAAGTGGAGCGGGCACATTTGTCTTGGGACAGAAATGACAATGCCGAAGGGGATTGCATCCGGGCGTGGATCTTATTTCTTCTCCTCCCTCGCATGCTCCTGCACCCAACCACACACGGAAGGAAAGCGGGACAACGGGATCTCCGAAGACGTGTTGCCCTCTTCGATTCCGGCGAATGGGGGCAATTGCTGGACCGAGCACGGCAAAGAGCGACCAAACCACAGGCGCGCAATGCCAGCCGCACGAAGACCGACACTGAAAACGACGAGGCTAAGATCAACGCGGCGATTTCTCTAATTCAGAAAGGAGAACTCAGCCACGCGGCCCGCCTGCTAACCTCCAAAGGGCTTGCCCCAGGCACACGGGCTACGTACGACAAGTTGGTGAACCCACTGTTACGACCAGCAGAACCAGCTGAAGATTTCCCTACAAACCTCGAGGACTTCCACACTGAACCAATTGAATTGGATAAAAGGAGTTTTTGCGCAAGTTCTCCGCGAATCCAGACGGGGTCTGAGTGGTGGCTTATGGGGTAGCCGATGCGAATACTACAAAGCATGCCTGGAGGACGACGCGGCCTTCGACTCTTTACACGAAGTGGCGCAAAGACTGGCGAAAGCAGAAGTCCCGATTGTCATAAGAGATGTTTTGTTGGTGTCCTCACTGACGGCCCTTCTCAAACCCAACTCGCGGGTACGGGGCATCTCAAGCGGGGATACTTTCAGACGGCTGGTAGCCAAATCATTGGCCCGACAATTGCGAACACCCCTACGTGACGCAGTATCGCCATTGAATTTCGGGCTACACGATCGCAGCGGCACCGATGCAGCCATCCACTTGCTCCGGTATCTCTCAGATGCAGACCCTGATAAAGTAGTTCTCAGCATCGACGGGGTCGGAGCCTTCGACCACATCTGCAGGACGAGGATGTTCGAGGAGCTCATGCGTACACGCGAACTTCACGGGCTTCTACCGTTTGTGAGACAATGGTACGCCGTGCAATCCAAATTCAAATGGAGAGATTGTGACGGGAAGGTCTACACGATACGGCAAGGAGACGGAGGGGAACAAGGCGACGCGTTGATGCCGGCTTTATTCTGCCTGGCTTTGCGGCCCGCCTTACAACGAATTCAAGAATCCCTCCCACAAGGTTCCCACGTCATCGCCTACTTGGACGACATATATATATATATATATATATCGTTTGCAATGCGGCGGATGCCTCAGGTATATACGATCTAGTACGCGATACTCTACGGGAGGTTTGCCACATCGATGTGAACATTGGGAAACTTGCGGCCTGGAGCAAGCACCCCAACCCGTGCCCGCCAGGACTGGCCCAGCGGGCGGCGAACGTATGGGTACACGACAAACCCGCAGCAGAGCAAGGTTTACGAGTGCTGGGCGCACCGATGGGCACAGATGCATATGTCGAGGCCTTCGGGGCCACGCTGGCAGAGGAGAAGGCGAAGCTACTACAAACACTACCTCAGCTCCCTTCGCTTCAGGCAGCATGGCTCCTACTCTACTTCTGCGCAGTGCCGAGGCTAAACCACCTGCTACGGACCACGCCGCCAGCGCAATCCAGAACTGCTGCCATTGCGCGCGACAACCATGTTTTGAATACGTTCAAAACGTTACTCGGCATCCCAGGCCCAGAAGAATGGGCTGAAACAGTGCACGGAATCACTTATGACACGTGGGTGGCCCAAGCAAAGCTTCCACTGAGGTATGCCGGATTGGGGCTGCGCGACTCCGTACGGTCCGCACCCGCAGCATATTGGGCCAGCTGGGCAGACTCAATCGAAAGCTTGGTACAACGGTTCCCGACGGTGGGTAGGGACATCATTTACCATCTGGGAACGTTACATACAACACCACATCTGGAGGCAGAGCGGCGACCCGATTGCTTAAGGGCCGCGGAACTGGCCGGGCGAGTTTGCGCAGACATGGGATGGACCAGCCGACCTACGTGGGAGAACTTGGCTACTGGAGAAAGGCCGCCTGCCCCCGACCCACATCCTCATGCTCTCGGCGAATGGACCCATGGGTGGCAATTCCACGCATCGGACCCTATCGAAGCATCCGCACATGCCGCACTACTTCGCACGCTGGGGGGGGGAGATGGGGCCAGGAGAAACGCAGCGACGACGGGGAAGGCACGGATCTTTTCCTGTATGGGCCCATATGCAGCAACATGGCTCACCATATGCCCCACTACCGACAATTTACGATTGGATAACAAGACTATGTCTTGTGCTATCCGCCGCCAGATTGGTATTGCTGTCAAATATGACGGCCGGGACCCGCATGGCCATGCCGTAATGACAACAAACCATAATGGAAGGCTCAACTCAAGACATACGCAAATGGTGAATGCGTGGCGACAGGTTCTAATGGAAGCAGAGGGGCAGATACCAGACAGAAATGTGGAACGCTTACTCCGAGAAACGCACATACCGATCCCAGCAGGCGACGACCGACGGCTAGATCTTATTGTTCCTGGGCTCAATGTCGATCGAGGGTTGCCACTCTTCTGCGACGTTACTGTGGTATCTCCCCTTACACGCACGGGAGGCCCGCGCTCCGGAACAAGCAACAGAGGTGGGAAGATGATGGAAAGGGCCGAACAAGACAACAATGTGACTTATCACGACGTTATTTCAACAGGACTGGGGTCACTACAATGTCTGGGGGCAGAGGTGTTTGGAAGATGGGGCAAACAACCCGTGCGGTTACTGCCCGCACTGGCCAAGGAACGGTGCAGGTACCTACATGTGCGAATACGGCGGGGGACAACATTGGGCCTTCTACACAGATGGTGGGGGCTCCTTGGCATTACTCTGCAAAAAGCCGTAAGCCACATGGTGCTGGAGGAGTGGTCAGATATCCCGACTCTGAGGCTTGAAGCCCCCTGCCCGCTGGACGAGCTCGCTGTCCTGTAGGCTGGGGGGGGGCGCCTTCCCTCCTCCTCCTCCTCCTCCTCCTCCTCCTTTTCCCTGCTTCGTCGCGCGCCGGGGCTGTGCAGGTTCCGTCGTGTTTCACCCCCATTTGCGTTTAGCGAAAGGCACTTGGAGGTGTATGTGTGTGGGCTGCGCTGCGGGGGGGGGGGGGGGGGGGGGAAAAAACGAAACGATTAAGGTTTCGCGGCCGAGATGTAAATTATCCTCCTCTGTCTCCTCCCACCCCCTGCTAAATTTGTCTTCTGCCCTTATAGCTTGCGCGCTTCTTCTTCTTCTTCGTCTTCTTCTTCTTGTTCTTGTTCTTCAGATAGAAATTCAGCGAACTCTCCCGCCGCCGCCTGCCAACTCACGTCGCCGAGGCCCAGCCCCAAGACCTTGAAGCGCTGCGTCGGGACATCCAAGAACTCCGCGCCACGCTGCCCCTTTCCAAGAGGTCCAGGGGCGTGACCCGACGTCTGCACCTCCCTGACCACGGAGACCCGCAGGCTATGGATTGGTAGTGCCCGAGCGCGACCGCTACGAGGTAGGCCATCACCTCAGCTCTCGGTTCGCTGCTGCCCGCTCCCTCCCGTGAGCGGGCCCATGGTGCGCGCCATGTTCCCCATCGCTTCGTCGCGTGGCGCACCGGAACGCGACTCGGCCAACGGCCTGGCGCCGTTGCCGCGGGGGTGGGCGCGTCGCAAAAATGCGCCAGTCCTCGGCATCATCACCTTCATCGCGCTCGGCCGAGGGGCTGCGCCGACGGCATCGTCCTCGGGCGGGCGCCGCCCCAGCAGCAGCCTTTGCTAAGACGCGCTGCCGCGGGGCTGCAGAGGCCGCAAGGCGGCCTGCAGCAACCGGTGAGGCAGCGCCAGCGTCTCCACGCTCGCCCGGCCCGGCCCTTTGATGTCCGAGGGCGGCGGGGCGGGCCCGCGGCTCAACAGGGGGGGCGGCCGAGCGGATGCGCGGCCAATCGAAGCGCGGCGTACCGCGCCCCAACTGCGGGGGCTCCGTGCACCGCGCGAAGCCGTCTGCGCGCGGAGGGAGGGGCCCGCGCGGCCCACTCCCGCGCGGCGGGAAAGGCGCCTCGGCGGCCACGACAACGCCGTTGGCGCTGGGCCGCTCTGCCCGACGTCCTCGACCTCGAACAGCGCGGCGCCGTCGATCGTGCGCCGCCGCCGCGCGTCAGGACCCGGCGCGGGATCTCCCGCCGCCGGGGCAGCCGCGGCGCCGCCGCTAAACGGGCCTGCCGCCGCCGGCGCCGGCGCCAAGGCCTTCGGCCTCGCCTTCGCCTTGGCTTCGGCCGTGGCCTTGGGCGGCGCCCTCCACGCCCGGGCCAGCCTGGGCGGACGGCGGTGCGGCGAGCTTGCGGGCGCGGCCCGCGACGGCGGCTCGCTCTCCAGGCGAGAGCCTCGCGCCGCAAGCGTGCTTGGTTGGTGGCGAGCGTGAGCATGTGGCGAGTTTGCCCTCGGTGGCCAGGGCCGGGCTCTGGCGTGGGCCGAACCGGCCCTGCGCCAGCTGCGCTGCAGGCGCCTCGGCAGCTCCGGCGCGCGGGAGAACGGCCCCCGCTGCTGGGGCGGTCGCCGCCGCCAGGCCGCCCGCCGCCCGCGGGCCCGGGCCCCGCTCGCCCACGCGGGCCCGCCCAGCGCCGCCAGCGCCAACGCCAGCGCCAACGCCCGCCGCGGTGGCGCCCCGAAGTGGCGGGCGGGCGATCCAATCACCCGAGGAAGCCACTGGGAACGGCAAGGCGGCCACTCCCCGCGGAAGCCCGCAGGGGGGTGGACAAATGTGCTGCGCCGTAGCAGCTGCCATGCGCGCTCCGGGCGGCCCGGGCGCGATCGTCCGATTCACCCCCCGGCCCGAACATCTACCGTGAACGTTTATATAGTTATATTTTATCTGTCCTCCCTCTTCCTCTTCCTCTCCCTCTCTCTCACTCTCACTCTCTCTCTTTCTCTCTCTCTCTCTCTCTTTCTCTCCTCATCCTTTTCCTCGTTCCTCCTGCTCCTCATCTTCGTCCGCATTTGCGTCAACATGTTCGTTTGAACCCGTGGCGTTCGACCCATCCCATCACCGTGCCTGGGCTGTGTGAAGCCTATTGGATTCCTGCGGGGCTCTTGAAGCGTCAGGCTCGGATTTTCGGTTCGTGTTCCCTCTATCGGTCCCCCGTTGGGGCCCTTTTCCAACCCTTTTGGGCCGTTTTGGGTGCCTCATGGGCCGTCTTGGGGCCCTCTTGGGCTGTCTCTTGGATGCCCCTTGGGCCTTCTTTGGGTGGTTTTGGGGGCCTCTGCGGCCGTCTGGCGAATCGTGCTCCCTGCTGATGTCGGTGGGCCCCCTTTGTCGCTTTGGCATCGGCGTTTCCCCGGCATTATCTCTCGCCTGCTTCATCGAAACCAAAAGCACACGGTGCCCTCCCGCAATCGACGAACTCATTGATTTAATTTCGGGAGGTTCCAGAGGAGCGGATCGTTCACAATCGATCTCAACATCCTGGGCCCTCGATTGGACCGACGACGAGGCCTCTCCAAGAATGTGGGCGAGCGGAACATCAATCAGTGGCGCGGGAACAATTTTCTTGACCTCCCACGTCAATCACGATGTTGCTCCCAAAACTGTCGGCTGCTACCGTCTGCGCATTTGAATCGGAAGCTTCATCCTTGTCCAAGTGTGCATTGGCTGCAACCGTTTGCGTTTCGGCTGATAACCAATCACTTCCCAAGAGAACGCATTCCCCCGCAAAAGTGGGGTATGATGGTGGTGCAGGTTTGGTCTCCTCAATGGTCTGGAGATCACGTAACGACATTGCAGTGCTGTCCGTTAAGCTGTAACGAACGCGACGAGACGGCGACGACCCGACGGGTGCGCCTCTTATGCAATCGCAGGCCCGCGGTGTTTGCTTGAAGTTGTACATACATAGCTGTGGGCCGAACAGTTCAATATCGGCAACGACAGCGGTTTGGCGGCGGCGGCGGCCCAGACACGGCGGAAACAAACTTCTAACAACTCGGATGCAAGTACATTGGTGTGGCGATCGCTGCAAGGCCACAGCAAGCTATCCCTACTTGACGAGCGGTGCTGCGTGCTTGTGACCACATGTGAGTCACCAGCGTGTCAATCGAAACCATTGCAAACATCTTGGAGAGGGGCACCTGGACTCCTGGACACGCACTGTATTGTATGGGAGCTCTTGCCCGAGTCCGGCCACACTGGCATGCATGCGGTCCAATAGTCGATGTCAACAGTAGTATTAGACGCATACTCTTGTCCAGCGTGCACAAAACCACATATAATAGCAATGAAAGCAAAAGAAAGCGTTGATAACACTACGTCACCACCAACAAACTGTAACGAGTCACGTGCTCCACTGGGAACGGCCGAGCTCTGAAGGGAGACAACTATGGGCAACTATGAGAGCAATTCGTTTGCCTCCATCCGCGAAAATGTTGTCGACGCCCAAATCTAAATAATGACGTCTCAAACTAGCATGATAGGGGTTCACCAGAGTTGCCCAGAGTCAACACTGTGTGTTCCTCGTCATGTGCATCGACATTGGCAGGATGGATTTTCGTCATGTGGTTCCAAAATGATATGACAGTGTCGGGGTCGAAAATGCTGAGCTGTGCAAAACGCGAGCGGCTGGAATCGTCGAACACAAAACAAGTTGATCCAACCCTGCTGCGGAGTGGTTTCTAATGCCCATGTTAGGATCCCTTGGGAGGGGCCATTCCGGCGGATCTGGGGATTCTGGGGGGCCGTTACGGGGTGGTCTTGTGCAGTCTTGAAATCGTCCTGGGGCTATCTTGGAGGTTTCATGGGTGCATATGGGGCCTGTGGGCTCCTGCACGTGGGCCATCTGAAACTAAAGTTGAGGGCGAGGAGAAATACTGGAGCGTCTTGGGGCCACTTTGGCGCTATCTTGGGGCCTCTTGGGCGGTCTCCGGTGCCTGGTCGGCGGTGGGCTTCCCAGGACCCAGGCTGGGGCCTCCTGGCGCCCACCAGGGTCTCGCGGGACCAGCTCGGCGGGTTCCGAATCCATCTGGGCGGGTGTTGGGGCCAGACTGGGCCGCTCTTGAAATGTCTACTGCAGCCGTCTGGGAGCTGCAGGCTGTCTTCTCAACCTGGGGGAGGTTTGCTGGGCCCGCGCTGCAGGGCGCCCCCGAGGGCACCAACACCCTGGCAGCAACTGCGAAGCAAATCGCCGTGTACCTGACAACCTGGCACGCGGCCGTATACCTGACAACCGGGCACGCTGATCACGGTTTTGCATGGCCTTGCCACGGGAAGCCTTCTCTGCAGGCTGCGCACGTGAATTCCTCCTTGACGCTGGCTGTTTCCACGCCCCGCGCTCCACCAGCTCTCGAGCGCGCACCCTACGCACACTCGTCCCCACCGACTGTTTCGTCTTCGTCTGCGCGGGCGGTGCCTCCACCTCTTCCCGAAACGTCTTCCCGTATTTCCCGCAGCATGCTCGCGCCTGCTTCTCCCCCCCCCCGCGCGCGAGTCCGCGCGCGCGACTTCCGCACACAAGGAGCACCCCGAGACACTACGTGACGGGAAGAGGTCGGCGGATGTGGCGTCAGCCTGTAGAATAGGACGGCATCAAGTTTTCTCTCAGGCGTCAGCGCCGCCGTGAGGTTTTCCTTTTCCTTGTTGCAGGCGATGCAGTCACACACAACATAGGTATGTACAGATATGTATACAACCATGTATGTATGCATGTATGTATGTATGTGAATATATGTATGTATATGGATATCTATGTATAGGTTCGAGCTCGTTGCGCTCATGCCATTGCTGCGAGGCCCTTCGTGGTGAATGACACCGGTGACCATATGGGGGGATTTGGACATCCGGCACATGCGTAGCCCTCAACCTCAACGCTGCGTCCGCGCCTGTGCCTAAGCCGACCTCCCCGCTCTTCTTGCAGCGCTGGCGCCTTCTTGCAGCGTCTGGCGCGCTCCCCCTTTCAGGGCGCGCGTGCTGCCTACGCTAAGGGCGGCGCTCCGTTCCTTCTCCCCTCGGCCTCAACACCCCTAACCTTCCATCTTTCCCCTCACATTAAAAACCTAACGCCCCGAACATCAAGACAACATGCTTGGCCATCTCGTCCGTGCCGGGAACCAAGAGACAAACCGCCCTGACACGTACATGTATTTTCCTCTGGCGCGCCGATGGCTTGCAGTGGGCGTGCAAAGCAATGCAACGGCGGGCTACCACACATAGACACAGACACACATGTTGATTCGGCACCCAAGTGCGCAGCATCGCGGAGGTCACAGTCGGTGCAAGATCCGAGCCGAGCAAAAAAAGTGGAGATGCGCACAGGGAGAGGCGGCAGCGGGGGAGGCGAGGGCGGACGACCAGGACGCAAACGGCGGGCAAGAGGGACAGCATGCCGCAAGCACGCGCATAGACAGACGCCAGCACACGCACACGCAAACACACGCAGGCAGATAGACAGAGGTACAGACAGACAGGGCCACACAAACACGCACACACACAAACCACACAAACACACACCACACACACACGCACACACGCACACATATACACAAACACGCAAGCACACAAACACCAGAACACATACACACACAAAGCCCAAACCCACACAAACACACAAACACATAAACACACAACGCACAATCACACACACAAACACACAAACTTATAAACCCACAGACGCGCAAACACACCCAACACACACAAACACACATATACTCAAACGCACAGACACAAACACACAAGCACACAAACACACAAGCACACAAACAAACACGAACACACAAGCACACTAGCACTCAACGCACACCAAACAAAAACACCCACACATACAGACACACACACACACGCATACTGTTTGCTTTGTCGGCAGTGCTGGCGGACGCAAGCGCGACAGTAAACCGGCGGGGCGCGCCTAGCTATAACGCGCGAGTGCGGGTGGAAAGGGAAAGAGCAGACAAACACTGAGACGCGCGGGCAGACGCGCAGACAGAGAGACAGAGAGACAGACAGACAGACAGACATACAGACAGACAGACAGACAGCGCGTCCGCCCTCGTTGCTCTCTTCCTCACTTCGTGAGCAGAACAGCTTCTCGCCCCGCGCGAGCGAAAGGTGGCGGGGCAGAGGCCGCGGCCGGCGCGCGCGCGCGGGGGGCCCGGGGCGGCCGGGCCCCGGCGCGCGCGCGTGGGCCGAGCGGCACCTCTCAGACGAGAAAGTTCCTCTGCGCGCCGAGGGGCGCGCTCGGCGTCGCGGGCCTTGGGCGAGGCGAAAGGGGCCGACGATGGGGTGGCCTTCTTGGCTGCCGGAGCCCCCTCCTGAGCACCGCGCTTCAGCGACCGCGCCTCCATGGCTGGGAAGTTTGGGGGTCGAAGGAGGAGATGAGAGGCTGTTCCGCACAATGAGTGCAGTCAAAAGGTAGCAACAATTGCCCCTGGAACGCGCAGCGTGACGCGATCAAGAACGCGTGGGAAATCATTGCATTCCTCACCGCGCTGCTTGTGCACCAAGTTGTCCGGCACATTGGGGGCCGTAGTGAGTATGCCCCCAGTCCCTCTGCAGGCTTTGTCCTTCAGAGAAAGTGCGATGTGTCGACGCGCAGCAGCGCGAGTATGGCAGACACACCTGCGCCAAGGGCACTGATTCGTTACGGTGGCAACGTCTGCGTACTGAAGTTTGCTACGCCCCCCTCCCTGTTTCATGCGCTGGTGGATGATGAATTGTTTTCTGGTTGGGAACGTGGCTCCGCACGCAGCCCCCCTGTCGACCGAAGGTTGCAAACGTAAGCTAATTGATCCTCGCCTGGCAGGGGTTGGGGCGCTTTTGCATCGGC
This sequence comes from Prorocentrum cordatum, assembly GCA_963575745.1. Lineage (NCBI taxonomy): Eukaryota > Dinophyceae > Prorocentrales > Prorocentraceae > Prorocentrum > Prorocentrum cordatum. The sequence continues at coordinate 398,668 of CAUYUJ010005025.1, read as the reverse complement.
AGGGGGCCCCCGTCCAGGCGGCGGAATTCGACGGCAAAATACTGCGCGCGCAACTCCGTGACATCCAAACGCATGAAATCTTCCCGCGCCATCCTTGACACAAATGCAAGTGTGCCTGCCTTGCAGTGTATCCAACAAGTCCCGCCCATAGTCTATACTCTGCCACGCAAGCATGTCCCTCCGAAGTCTCTGTGCCAATGGTTTGATGTCGGCAGTCCTTCCCAGAGTCCCATCCGGCAAGACCGTCGGAGCCGCTTCGCACCGCAACTGTCCGAACATCGCCGCGAACGCATCCAGTGCAGAGGGCGGTGGGCAGCTAGCTGCTGGTGCCATCGCAAACGCCGCGCCTGTAGGTCTGACTTCGACGGTGCCATGTGAAGACATGCCCACAGTGCACTATTCGGTGCTGATGTGTTCTTCGTCGCACCATTCGCGTCTACATTGCGCGTGCACGCCCCTCCCTTCGTCAATTCCCGCCCAAGTTTCAACGGTTCAAGGCCGACGGTGGAGAGAAGGCGGGCGCGCGCGGGGGCGGAAGAAGAACAATGGGCCTTCTCCTATTCCGCGCCGGCGAAAAGTCGTCGGGCGAAGGCCGCGGCCGACGCGCGCGCGGGGGCCCGAGGCGGCCGGGCCCTGGCGCGCGCGCGCGGGCCGAGCGGCGCCGCTCAGTGGAGGAAGTTCCTCTGCGCGCCGAGGGGCGCGCTCGGCGCCGCAGGCCTCGGGTAAATATAATTATGTATATATATATGCATATATGTATATATATATATATATCGAGAAAGAGAGAGAGAGAGAGAGAGAGAGAGAGAGAGAGAGAGAGAGAGAGAGAGAGAGAAGAGAGAGAGAGAGAGAGAGAGAGAGAGAGAGAGAGAGAGAGAGAGAGAGAGAGAGAGAGAGAGAGAGAGAGAGAGAGAGAGAGAGAGAGAGAGAGAGAAGAAAGAGAGAGAGAGAGAGGAGCGCAGAGAGCGAGAGAGAGAGAGAGGAGAGGGAGAGGGAGAGAGAGGAGAGAGAGAGAGAGAGAGAGGAGAGAGAGAGAGAGAGAGAAAGAGGAGAGAGAGAGAGAGAGAGAGAGAGAGAGGAGAGAGAGAAAGAGAGAGAGAGATAACGATATATATATATAGAGAGAGAGAGAGAGAGAGAGAGAGAGAGGAGAGAGAAGAGAGAGAGAGAGAGAGAGAGAGAGAGAGAGAGAGAGAGAGAGAGAGAGAGAGAGAGAGAGAGAGGAGAGAGAGAGAGAGAGAGAGAGAGAGAGAGAGAGAGAGAGAGAGAGGGGGGCGGAGGCCGAATAACCTGCAGACGACTGCGACGCGCGCGGGGGCTGGGGAACGAGAGAGAGAGAGAGAGAGAGAGATAGAGAGAGAGAGAGAGAGAGAGAGAGAGAGAGAGAAAAAAAAAAGAGAAAGAGAAATAGAGAGAGAGAGAGCGGGCAAGTAGGCGGACCAGGGTCCGTCCGCGAGGCGCACTGCGGTGCGACAACTCGCTAAACACTATTTGCGGCGGTGCAGCCTTTAGATACGAGGGCGGGCAACAAAAACCCCCTCCCCCGGCGCAGTGCGACAGACGCTACAGACGGCGGACAGACGATGATGATCTCACCTGTCAGACCGCGTAAAGAAAGAGGCCCCAACAAGAAAGGCGACGTGCTGACACGTGGCTAGGCGGCTTGGCAGACCGCCAGTTGGGCGCTTGGCCGCTAAGCGGCGCGCAGTGACGGGGCACCCCCCGCCCCCACGCCCTGACACCGTGGACGCGGAGCCACGCGTACACACGGGCAGGCAGAAAGGAGGAGATTAGCGCGGGGCACCAGGTGGAGCGCCGCGGAACGATGACAGCATAGCTTGGATGGTGAGTGACGGCACGGCACCATCGGGCGAGGGCGTGAGCAGCTCGGCGAAGGCTCGCCCGGCGCTGTGGAGGCGCTGGAGTAGAGGGCCTTGGCGAGCTTGGGCGGCGGCGAGGTCCGCGGCGAGAGCAACGCACCTCTGCTGGAGAGCAGCCATAGCCTGGGACAGCTCGGTTTCGCGGTCGGTGAGGGGTGGCTGCTCAGTGCCAGCGGCCGAGGGCCTCGAGACAGAGGCGAGGTCCTCGGTACGCCTGTCCAGATGGTGGACTAGCGTAGTGCGGCACCCTGTACGCTGTCGTCCGTCACCCTTGAAAGGTGACTGGAGGGGAACACGCGACCCCAGGGCTGGAGCCGCTAGGGCCACGCCCCGAGAGGTCGGGAGAGCCGCATCCTCTCGCTCAGCAACGATGGAAGCGTGGACGGGGCGCGAGGGCCTGTCTGGTTCAGTGCCCTGCGGGGGGGCTGAAGCCGCCCCCGCGGGCTGCCGCCGGTGGGGGGGCGGAGTGGTTTGCGCGGTGGGACCAATCATGATGCCGTGCAAGGGCTCTGAGGTCGGTCGCGTAGAAGGGTGGCGTCTCGGTAGGGCGGCATGGTCGGCAGCGTGGGGTGTCGGCGGTGCGTCGTCTATGCCACTCAGTCCGCGGGGGTCACCCAGGTCGTCGTCGGCGTCTTGGCGGTGGCCGATATCATCGTATGGGGGCGATGTCGCTCTCGGGGACGGAGTCGCGGTAGGCATCGAGAGGTTGCCCGACGGGGCAGGGTTTTCGCTGACTGGTCCGTCGTCCAAAGCGTCCGATCCCCCACCGAAGCTGAACAGGTCGTCCTCCTGTTCGTCAGCGTCTTGAAGGTGAGCGGCGTTGTCATGTGGGTGCGATGCCGCTCTCAGTGGCGGAGTCGAGGGCGACGTGCGGGTGCCCGACGGGGCAAGGTTGGCGCTGGCTGGCCCGTCGCCTAGGAAGTCAAGGCCCCCGCCAAAGCCGAACGGGTCGTCCTCCTGTTCGTCGAATATCGCCCGTTGGGCCTCGGCCCAGAGCTCGTCCGGGTTCTGTGGGATGTCTGGTCCAGCCGCGGGTGGTGCCTGGTCAGACAGCAGGGGATTTGGTTCCATTTTGTTGAGTTCCGCAGCTGTGAACCCAGCCCTGCGGTGTGGGAGGGGGAGTGTGCGGTGTCTACGCTCGTAGATGGCGACAGCGACTCCATGAAGCACGGTCGCTTGGCGATGTCGTGTTTTGGCAGCTTCGACAATGTCGTCTGGAAGGTTATGAGTACGTGCCGCCGTTGTGGCGAGGGCGTCAGCCTGACGATTGAACTCCTCCGCGATGGGCCCGATGAGCCCGAGGTCGATGCCCATGTCGCCCAGGTGGCTTGCGATTTTCTCGACGCGGAACATGTTGGGCTTGGCCATGACGCATCGGTGGATCTTTTCCCAGAGCTCCACGTGCGTGCCCTGCGGTGGTGAGTGTCCGTCGATGATACTTTGGAACCCATCGACCACCGCCTGGTTGTCCACGAAAACGTGTACGGGCCGTTCAGCACATGCCGTGAGGTGGACAATGGCGAGGGTCTCCGCAAGCTGTGCGTTCTGCGTAATGCCGTGAACGCGTGCACTGTAGTTCATGCGGTGGTCGATGCCGTAGTAGACGCCGTAGCCCGCTCGTGCTAGCAATGGGATGGCTTGGTTGGTGCATGCACCGTCCGTGGCAGCGTAGACCCATGTCCAACCAGTGTCGTGGTCAAGGTAGGTGGTGTAGGAGTCCTGGGCTGAAGCCGCAGGATCTCCCTCAGGTGGGGGCCGCGGTATGGGCTGAGGTAGCGGGTCCCTCGCGAGGTCGGCCTGCAGGTCGAGGAGGGCTGGGTCTTCATCGAAGAGCCCGCAGTGTCTTGTGTGCGGCGGAAGACGGGCCCACTGCTCGTCACTGATGAGGGTGGTGAGAGGGAGTCTTTCTCGGGCCCAGCACTTGCAGTCGCGGACAGTGTGCTCCTGAGTTTCCTCTTCCTCGTCGCAGTATCGGCAGATGGGGCTGGGGTCAGCAGACGTGTTTGATCGGGATCGTCGCTGTTGGGTGTGGTCCCCGCCCGACAGGTAGTTCAGGAGGAGCGCCAGCTGCCAGGCATTGCATTTGGCTGCTCCTTTCGTTCGGGCGAGCCACGTGCTGGCGAAGAGGTCGAGGCCCTGTCTGACAGAGGCAAGGTATCCAAGGTCGTGACGCCGTGGCTTGATCCTCCTCAGAAAGGCTCTGCGTTGTGAGGCCCGCAGCATGTGAAGGAAGGCGTTTTGGGGTAAGTTCAGCCAACTGATCTGGCAGCCCCAGTCGTCGTACATGATGCCAAATGTGGGCCAGGTCCAACGGAGCTGCTGGAGCGTCTGGACAAGTCGTCCGACAGGTCCTCCCCCAAACAGGGTCTGAACGTGGTGTTGGAGATCCCTGACGAGACCGCAGAGTGTAGCGTCGCGATTAACCTGTCGCCGCAGACACAGGAAAACTTCACGCTGCGTGATGGCGTCAATCTCCAGGGCGTGTCCTGGGACGCACACGGCCATGAGAGTCCAAAACTCGACCCACTTGTTTCCCTTGGGGCGGATAGCCGCCTTAAGGGCATGGTTGTAGGCAGTTTTGACGGGGCCTGATGGGGCTTGAATGTCGGAGAAATAGAGAGAGAGAGAGAGAGGGAGAGAGAGAGAGAGAGAGAGAGAGAGAGAGAGAGAGAGAGAGAGAGAGAGAGAGAGAGAGAGAGAGAGAGAGAGAGAGAGAGAGAGAGAGAGAGAGAGAGAGAGAGAGAGAGCGAGAGAGGAGAGGGAGAGAGAAGGAGAGAGAGGGAGAGAGAGAAGTAACAAAACAACAGAGAGAGATAGAGAGAGAGAGAGAGAGAGAGAAAGAGAGAGAGAGAGAGAGAGACAGGGGGAGAGAGACAGGGGGAGAGAGATAGAGAGAGAGAGAGAGAAAAAAAAAAAAGAGAGAGAGAGAAAACAAAACAAAGAGACAGAAATAAAGAAAGAGAGAGAGAGAGAGAGAGAGAGAAAAAAAAAGAGAGATATATAGAGAGAGAGAGAGAGAGAGAGAGAGAGAGAGAGAGAGAGAGAGAGAGCATTTTCCTGCTCCGCGCAAGCGAAGGGTCGTTGGGCGGAGGCCGCGGCCGACGAGCGCGCGGGGGGCCCGGGGCGGCCGGGCCCCGCGGCGCGCGCGGGCCGAGCGGCGCCGCTCAGCGGGGGAAGTCTCTCCGCGTGCCGAGGGGCGCGCCCGGCCGCTTTCGCGCTCAGAGCCCTTGCGCAGTTGCAAGGCTGTGGTGGGCGGCCGAGGTCTGCGTGGACTGCGTGGATGGGCCCGCAGAGTGAACTTGGCGACGCGGAGGTCGCCAATGGCGGCGCGGCGCGCAATGCGCGCGCGGGCCTCGGCGGCGCGAAGAAGGCGCTCAGCGCTGGGGGCCTGTCGCCTGCGGTCGCGCCAAGAGGCGCGAGGGGCGTCTTCTGCGGCCGCGTAGAAGCCCGTCGCCCCAGAACCTCAAAGACAAGCAGGCGCGAGGTTCAGCCCAGGGGGCGCGTTGGACAACGGGATGCCCGAGGCCGACGGCAAATGGCCCCGCCGAGCGCGGGGGCCGCTTTGCGCGAAGGGCGAGGGCGGATTGGCGGAGCGCAGAAGCTGGGGCACTAGTTCCAGAAGCCTCGCCGTCGACCCATCGGCGCTGCGCGCGCCGCGTCGGGCAGGCGCGGCGGATCTGCGGCGCCTGCGCGGCGAGGAAGGCTGGCCTCCTAGGCGGCGACATGGTCGCGTCGGCGAGCGACCTGAAGTTCGCCAGGGCGAAGGAACATAGCGAATGCCACCAGCAGATGAGCTGCCCCAAAAAGCATAATGAGACGCGGCGAAGGCCAGCCCCGCAAAAGGCTGATGCCAAACGTCGGGCGTCCGAGAGGAGGGCGCGCCAGCGTGGGCGCGCAGACTGGGTGCTCAGGAGTGGCGCGCGCTAGGATGTAGCGCGGAAGCCCCGCGTCGTGGAACCACGCGCCAGAGAAGTCGAGGAAGCGCGAGAGCACGCGCCCGCTTCGGTACAACGTGGCTGGAGCGATGCGCGAATGCTCCGCGAGCCAGAGCTCAATGGCGTCGACAGGTTTTGAACGCCGTTCGAGGTGCGGAGAGGTAATATGGGAGCCCCGCGCAAACGGCGCGCGAAGGGTGCGAGGCCGGGCAAATGTAGGCCCCGGACTCGCCCCCGCAGCAAGGCTGGCCGCCGAGGCGGCGGTGCTGGCGGCGGCATGTGCGGACGCAGCAGGAGCAATGCAGAGGCCGCGCGCGCGCCGCAGGATCAACCTGTCCCCGGCGGCGACGCGGCGCCTCTCCGCCGCGCGGCCCTGCGAGACGCGCTCGGCCCGCTCCCGCCTGAAGACGCGGAACGGGGGAAGCCGAGCCTCGCGACCGTCGAACTCGATGCCCGAGTCGACGGCGAGGTCATCGCACGCCCCGGCGGGGCACAGGAGACACAGAAGACTCTCTCTCTCGCGACGTCTCGCGGCGCTGTGCCGAGGGGGGCAGGCCAGAGGGCGACCCCGCCGAAACTGCGCGCTCGACCCCGGTTCACGACGGGAAACGTCGTTGAGACTGGCTCGCGCCAAGAGCCTTTGCGAGAGCCGCTTTGGGATCACAGGTTCGCGCGAAAATGCGCGACCCGCCGGCGGCGGCGCGCTGAGCTGAGGCGCCGTGGCGGGGGCAATGACTGGGCGGTGGGGCCGCGGGGCCCTGGGGCACAGGGCCAGGCCAGGCGCGGCCCGCGGGTGATCGCGGGCGCAGGGGGGCCACGCCGGGGGCCGCAGCCGCCCCCGCGGGAGGTCGGGGTCGGTCGGATGCCCAGCGCAGGCGCGCCGCGCGCGCAGGGGGGCGGGGGCCGTGGGGGCGTGGCCCGAGCGGGCCCTGGCGGCGGCCCCGGAGGCGCGCGGGGGCCCGTGGGCCCACCGCCGCCGCTGCTGGCAGCAGCGGCTGCGCGAGCACGCCGAAGCGTCGCGGCCCCGCTGGCGCGTTCGTGCCGGTTGGCCGCGCGACGAGCGCGCCGCCCGGGGGCGCGCTCCGAAGGGGTGCCCGCCCCGCCCGCTGGGCAGCCCGTTTGCTGGCGCGGCGCTGTTGGCCCGAGCTGGGCGGCGCGCCGGGCGCGTGGCCGCCGCGTTTGGAGCGGTCTTCCACCGTCTGCTCCCGCGGGCCTTGGCGCGCCCGAGCCTGCCGCTGGTCCCGCCGCGCGGAGCTGGCAGCAAGGTGGTCGCGGCTCAGCTTCTCGCGCTCGCGGGGGCCCGGGGCCTTGACGTCGGCTGGCCAGCGCCCGAGGGCCGACGCGGGGGCGCCCAGGCCCGCGCGCGCTGCGCGGTCCGCCTGACCAGCGCGGTCCACGACCTCGGCGTTATGAACCACCGTTAGCATGCGCTCGCGGTGATCGCGGCCGAGCAGGACGCGCGCCGCGCGCATCAATCCGCGGGCCTCGCGCCCCGCAGCATCAGCCAGCTACCGAAAGTGTTTGCGATCGGCTATGTTGCTTGCGAGGGCAGCCCGCGAGGCGGCTCGGGGGCCCCCGCCTCGCTGGGCGGCGGAGGGGGCCAAACTGCCGACGACGGCGTCCAAGGCCGCGCGGGCCGAACTCAGCTCGACGCGCCCGCGCGCTGAAGCCTGCGCGAGCTCCGGCTCGCAATGGCCAGCGCGGTGTCTGTGGGGCCCGGGCTGCGAACGGCGGCCTGGGCATCGGGCAGCGCCCCGCGCGGGCGCAGCTCCGCCTCGGCCGCCGGCGCTCGTGGCGACGCCGCCTCGTCGAGAGCCGCCGGCAGTGGGGCGCCGAAGCGGGCGCCCGCCGGCGGCCCCCCTCCTCGGCTCGGGCCTTGGCCAGCGCCGGCGCGGCCGAGACGGCGGCGCCGAAAGCGGCGGCCCTGGGCTTCGCAGCCGCCGCGCAGGGCTGCGCAAACTTGGTCTTGGCGTCTCAGAGTGCGCGCCAGCGGCTCTCCTGGCCCCCGGGGGCTCGGCGGCCCCGCTGCCGACGCGGGCCTTGTCGGGGTGGCGGGGCGCCGATGCCTCGCATTCGACGATGGGCCGAGGCGCGTCCGTGGGCGCTCCCGGCAGGGCGGCCGCGGCCCGCGAGTGCGCGGCGCTCGCGAAGCGGCGCGACGCCGCGAAGTGGCGCCCCGAAGGCGCCGGGGTCGAGCCCTAGGGGCTCGCGCGCTCGCGCGCAGAAGGGGGCGGCGAGCGAACGGCGGGGCGAAGGTCGACGGGCCCCGGGCGAGGGCGCGGGGGTGGGCCTCAGGGGCAGCCTCCAGCCTTGCGCTCGCGCCGGGGGGGTCGCTAGGAGGAGGGCCGCGCTGACCGTGCGGCGCGTTGCGCGGCCAGCGCGCGGGCGCGGCGGCGGCGGCGGCCGCGCGGCCGGGGGGGGCCCCGGGGAGCGTCGGTGGATCGGGCTCCTCGGGTCCACTGGGAGGAGCGGCCGTCCCCGAGCCCGAAGCGCGGCGGCCGCCAGTCGCCGAGGGGCCCGCGCCCCTCGGGCTGCAAGCCAGAAACAGCGCGACCAAGAGGCGCCGCAGACACTTGGGGTGGGGCGCGCGGGGATCATCTACAGCCGCGCAATCAAACCCGGAGAAGTCCACGACTCCGCTTCCGTCAGCCGCGCGGGGGGCCGCGAGTGGGGGGGCGGGGGGCGCGTCTGCGCGTCGGGTCGGCTGGCGCGTAAAGGCCCCCTCCGATAGCATGCGGCAGCGTGGTGTTGAAGGCGGGGGAGCTCCGGAGAGCTGCCCCAGCCGCGGGCGGTGGCGCCCAAAGCCCATTTGAGACCCAACAACGCTGGTATCCGCATATCGGGGTACGCGATGATGCAACTGTGCCTGCAGGGGCTTATATAGACTGCTGTCCCAATGATGTTAATCTGGCCCGGCGTGCGGAATTCCCAATTTAGGCAAGACGGAAGCGCGAAGCCTCCGACAGCACAGCAATCCAGCGCGGCGCGACTGGAGGGTCGAAGAAAGGGGGCCCCAGTTCGGCGCGCAGCTGGGCGAGCTCAACCCCATGGGAACCCCGCGGCTCAGCGCCGCGAGCAGGCGGCGATAGCGCAGCGCAGTGCGCCAGCCGCCGCGCTCCGACCTGCGCCGGAGCTCAGCCGACAGGCGCTGGCCGATGAGCGCGCGGACGACACCTCCCCGCGCGAGGGGGGCGCCCGCGCCGAACATCGGGGGCGTAGCCAATGTCGGTCGAGGCTGTGAGAGCCGAAAACGTGCGCATCTCGTAGCGCGCGGAGATGGGTGGGCAGCACGCGCTCCACCCCGGTTCCTACCGCGAGTGGATGGGCAGATGTAGGCGCGGATAACATCGACAGAAGGTCGGCCATGCAGGAATTACACCTGAACCCAGCGCCCCGCCAGCGACGCCAGCGCGGCGCGCGTCGAGCGACCGAGGCGCGCTCGAAAAAGCGCGAGCCTGCGCAGAGCCACCGTCCGAACGAGCGGGGCGCAGACAATGTCGATCCCACCGTCCACCTCGGCGCCGACGACGACCTCGTGGGTCGCAGCGCGGGCCCGCTTTCCTGGGTGCTGGATAAGGCTCGCGCCGGGGTGCCCGCGGTCATAGGCTGCCAGCGCCGCCTGATCCCGACGCGACGGGCAATCGGGCCGCGGGGCGACACCGGTCCAGGACAGCTCCTGAAACGCCGCTGGATCGTTGAAATTGCACATTTCGTCGATGGGGCCGCGCGGAAAATGCGAGCGATGCACAGCTTGCTCCTCAGGGCGCAAAGCCCCGAAACTGCTCGGCGCGCCCATGGGTGGCATTGGCGATATCATCTACCGCGTTGTCGCCCAGCGCGGGCGTGATCAGGCGCGGGGAGACGTCGAGCCTGTCCAGGTCGGGTCGCCATGCCTTGCGCGACTTAAAGCGGTTGGCAGGGGGCAAGACTCGCAACGCGTTCCGCTTGGCCCGCGCAGGTGGCGCCCTGAGGGTAGAATAGAACTCGCGCGAGTCATCGCATGGCGCCGCCAGCCACTCGCCAAGGGCACGGCGCGCGCGGCGGAGCAGGAAGCCCCTGTCCGCGGCTCTGAGTGCTGGAGGAAATCTTTGACAGCGATTGTTCACCGCCGCGGGATGAAATATCAAATTATCGAATTCGTCGTCCTCGGGGAAGCTGAGTGCACCGCGCGCCTCGCTCCGGGCAAGGTCGCAGGAGGGCGTCAAATGCAAGGCGCAGCAGGGGTCCCACTCCCGAAGGGGCACCCGCAACGCGGCTCGATCCACGTGGAGCCAAGCGCCCCGCAACCCCTCGGGCCACTCTCTGCGCGGCAGGCGCGTGACCTCTGGGCCCGACAACGCAGCGTAGACCCTGGCGGCGGAGAGGTGGGGGGTGGGGTCGAACGTCGATGAATGATCCCATTTGACGCGGGGCGCCCCGACCCGCGGTCGAAAAGCTCGGCGCGGGCGAAGCCCCGAGCCGCCGCAGTGGCCGGCGAGCTGGCGACGGAAGCGCTGCTCGGGCACGCCCGCGCGGGGGCAGGCACGAGGGAAGAGAAGGAGAAGGAAGCCTCCAGAGTTGCACCGCGGGTGGCCAGGCCACGGAGCGAGACCTCGGCGGAACCGAACTTCGCGAACGCCCGCCCTAAGTCGCCTTTCCCGCCGCGGGCAAGGGGAACTGCGATCGCGAGGAGCAGCTCAGCGCGGCTCTGCGCGCCCTCCCGGCGAGGTGATACCGTTGCGCGCGCGACCCTCGGGGCGCGAGGCTGGGCTTCCCCGGACTCAGCCGGTTGAGCGCAATCACGGCGCGCAGCGCCAGCGCGCGCGGCGCGCTTCAGCCGCGAATGCCCCCGAGACCGACCCGGCGCCTATGGCGCGGGGGGCTCCGGAGTGGGGGCTGGAGGGCGGCCGGCGACCGGGGGCAGGAGGGTGCCGAACTGGGCGCGCGTAGGGATGGGCGGGAAAAACAAGCCATGACACCTGGCCCCGTGCCCCACCTGGGCCCGCGCAGCGGCCCTGCGGGCGACGTCGACGTTCAAGCCCGCAAACAAACGCAATGGGGCAGAGAGGTCAACGACAAAGGGCGCGACCTAAGCAGCGGCGGGGGCGGCGGCCGAATCGCCCGGCGTCAGCCCAGCGTCGAAATCGCCAGGGCGCGAAGGAGGGGGGGCCCGAAGCGGAGCGAGAGCCGCGACCGCGGAACGCGCATCTCCCTGCCAGGGCGGCAACGGCATCGCTGGAGTAGCAACTGCATTCATACGCAGCATCGCTGGAGTAGAAAATTCATTACGGCCGCGACTCCGCTCAGCCCGGGCGCGATGGGCAGCCCCACCCAGCGGCGTCCAGTTCCTCGGCCCGTCGCGGCCCGGGCCCTCGACCGCCGCGCGCAAAATGCGCGGGCGCCCCCGCTGGGCCCGCTGGCGTTCTCGGGGGGCCTTTTGAAGAGGGCCCCCCCCCCTTGGGCTCTGCCTTCGGGGGGGGCCCGGGCCGCGCGGGCGGCGGCGGTGCAATCGCCTGCCCCGCCGTCTACTCGGCGTCCGGGCGCGAGCGGAAGAGCGCCATCTCCTTCGCGCGCCCCGCGCTGACTGCCAGCGGGGGCCCGCCGGCGGAGAGAACGGCAGCTGCCCCCCCCCCCCCCCCTCTCCGCGCGGAAGCGGGTCGCCCGCGCGGGAAAAAACGCCGGCCCCGCAGGGTGCCGAGAGGCTTCCAAATAACCGTGGCACCCTGCCAGTTGATCGAGGAACATGCGCTGGTAAATCAGCGGGGTCTCCGCCCTGTCCGCACCCCCGCTCTCGGACGCGCGCCGCAGCTCCGCGCTGAACCGAAATTGGTGAGAATCCCGCGCGTCGCCGGGCGGGCCCCTAGAAGGCCGCGCTCGCGAAAATACTGGGACATTGCCGCAGGGGTGATCGCAGACGGCCCCGCCCTCTGGGTCCGTGCAAGGTTCGCCTTCAGCGCTGGGCGAACCTCCTGCCCGTGCTGCGCCGCCGCCGATCCGTCGGACGTGGCAGGGCCTGGGGGGGAAGGGGGCGGCGGCGGCGCCGAGGGTGGCGGAGCGGCGGGCGCGCGCTCTGGCGGCGCGGCCGCGGGCGCGCCGCGGGAGCCGGGGGGGGGGGGGCGACTGCGCCGGCGTCGCCTGCAGGCCCTCCAGAGGGGCGCCCGCGCGCGCCGCCTCGCCCGCGAAGAACTGCGGCGCCTGGGCGTGGGGCCGCGGGCTGGAGCGCGTCCGCGGTCGTCAGCCGCTGGATCTCTGGCTGGACATCTGCGCGCGCCATCGGCACCCTCTCGCCCGGAGCCGCGGCGATGGCCCCGCCCGCCCGTTGGCGGGCCTCGCTCGCCCAAGGCGTCGGCTGCGCGCCGAGACGGCGCCGCGGCGGCGCAGGAGGCGTCGCTGGCGGCGGCGGTGCTCGAGCAGGGAGAGGAGGGCTTTCCTCGACTTCGGCGTCGTCCTCTGGCTCGCCCCCCGCGAACTCGTCCGCGGGCTCGCTGGCGGGGCGTAGCCCTCTCCGTGCCTGAGGGCGCCTCTCCCCCGCCGACGGGCGCAGCGCCGCGGGTTGCCGCGCGGCCGTTGCGCGGGCCAAATGCACCTGAAGGGCGCGGCCAATGCGCGCGCCCACGAGCTGACCTGGGCGGAGTCGGCCCGTCGGCGTCTCCCTCGTCCAGAGGGGCGAGAGCCTCCAGATCCATCTCGGAGACGAGCATGGGCACGTCGACCACCTGGAAGGGGCCCACCAGCCCTGCGAATCCTTCCGCCTCCGCCAGGCTGAGACGGTCGGCTGAGCGGGAAGACCAAGGCGACGCCGACATGGTGGCCACAGGCCGAGTGGCCAGGGGGATCGCGGCGTAGCCCACCTCGCCCTCGCCCAGCCGCCAGCGGTCGCACCGCGAAACTGACGGTGGCGTGAACGAGTAGGGGTCGGGCTAGATAGGCCCATCGGGGATGGCGAATCCCCCCGACGCCGAGACGTCGGCCGCCATGGCTGCCGACAACAGGCCGCTCGCAGACCGCTGGCCAGGCTTACCGCGGGGGGGTGCAGCGTCTGGGCCCCGCGACAATGCCCGCGCGCGCCCCTCGGCCCGCAGTCCTGGGCCGTAGGCCAGGGCGCGCTGCGGGCCGCAACTAGGCCCGACAAAGGCTCCGATGGCAACCCGCGCGCGAAGGAAGCCCAATGACCCCGGCCAGCGGGCCATAAGGTCCCCGGTTGCAGCGGCCCCCGCAGAGGCTGCAGACGGCAATGGTCACCAGCAGGGCCACTACCGAAGAGAGCAGCAGAGGAGTTACCCCGCTACTAAGGTCCACCGCAAACCCCAGGCACACGGTCGGGCAGGCCGCACACCAAACCGCAAGAAGGCAGTGCCCTCCGCCGCTCGGGTCGGCCTGAACGGACCACCAAGACCCCGCAGAGGAGCCGACGTAGTCCGCGAGTGGTGCAATAATTGGGCCTACGAGCCGCTCGTAGAGCGCGTCTCGCAAACCATGGAAAGCAACGCCCCCGCAC
>CAUYUJ010005025.1:350376-380376 GCA_963575745.1 Prorocentrum cordatum | reverse complement strand
TGCCCCACTTCACTTTCTGGAAGTCGACGCCCTCGATGGGGAGGCTGGGCAGCCCCCAGACGTACTCCTGCGACCTGAGGCGGGGCGGGCCGTTGGGGCGGTCTCGTGCCCGTGAGAAAGTCTCGCAGGGAAAACCAGCATGCAGGCCGCAGACGAGCCCCGCTCGAATCCAGCCCCGAATGAGGCGGGCGTTCCTGGGGTCGCGCAGGTCGTAGGCGGGGCCGTACACGATGTCCCAGCGCAGGGTGGGGACGTTCCCCCGTCCCACGGCGTCGGACAGGTGGCCCGAGCCCGCGAACAGCTCGAGGAACACGGCGATGGTCGGCGCCCTCAGCGGCCCGAAGGTGGCGCCTGCCTCCCCCGCGGCGCGTCGGGGAGCACCTGAGCGGTCGCCGCGGCCCCCCGCTGCACGTCGGGCGGCAGGCGGCGCAAGAGGTCGGCCAGGCGCCCCCCGTGCCAGTAGCGCCGGAGGCTCAGGGTCGACCGCCACCGCTCGCGGCGCTGGAGCTCGACCCGCCGCCGGGCGCTGGTCGCGGAGGCGGCGCTCGCCCCCGTGTGCCCGAAGCGGCAGGCGTCGGGCAGCCCGAGGGGCCCCAGGCGCCAGGCAGCGGCGGCCCCGTCCAGGGCCCGCCGCAGGGCGCAGGGCGAGAGCTCCCGCCCTGGTCCCGCGCGGCGCGCCAGCACCAGCTGCACCAGGGCGTCCGCGAGCTCCGCTTGCCGGTGGAGGTCGACGACGATCGCCTGGTCGAACTCCCAGCCCTGGGGCGGGGTCCGCATCCCGATCAGGTGGAGCAGCACCGATGTGGGGGCCCCCTCGCGGGCACCGCTGAAGGCTCCGGCCGCCGCGGCGCGGCACCGTAGCAAGAGTGGCATCCCCGGGCGCGAGAGCAGCTCCATCATCTTGAGGCCCGCCAGCGCGTGGGGTCGCCGCCTCTGGCGGCACGTCCAGCTCGCCAGCAGCGCTATCGCGTCGTGGGGCAGGGGCCGGCGGCCTCCTGCCGGGGCAGCACGGCGATGGCCCCGCGGGCAGTGGCGGCAGATGGGCATCCGCCCGTCCCCCCGCCTGCCGAGGCGGGGCCTGGCCCACCGCGCCGACGCCAGGAGCTTCTCGCCTGCGCTCAGCGAGCCGCCTCTCCTGAACATGGTCTCCGTCCCGCCCGCGGTGGAGAGGTCCCTCTCCTCCTCGGTGATCGGGCGGACTCCGCGGGAGTTGGGGAGCCTGCGCAGGGCGGTCAAGTAGAGAGAGCACTTGGCCTGAGTCATCGCCGATACCGAGGCCCTCCGAAGCACACCCGTCCGGGCCTCCAGGGCCCGCCCAGCAACCAGCTCGGTAGCGCGCCCAGCCCGCACCCGCGCCGCTGCCGCCCGCGGGCCCCCAGATGCCAGGGGGGCCGAGGCCGGGGGGGAGGCCGACCCCGAGCTGGGCAGCGGCGGCAGGCGCCCCGCGAGGGTCGTCGACCTGTCGGACCTGCCGCGCGCCAGCCTCACGGCCCTCGTCGGCGGCGGCTGCGAGCTCGCGCCGCAGGCCGGCAAGCGGATCGCTCGGCGCCGGGCGCCCGCGAGACGGCCCGTCCGCAGGGTTGAGCTCCGACGCGACCCACCGCGACCGCAGGAGGCTGCCGGTCCCCAGCAGCAAGGCGCCCAGCCGGCGGGTCACCGAGAGCATGCCTTCGGAGGAGGACCGCCCCTTCGCGGCGGCCAGGGAGGCGGAGATCGAGTCCCCTATCACGAGCAGCCTCGAGCCCAAGTTGGCGACGGACCTCAGGAGGTGGCGGACCCCGTACAACAGCGCCTCCGCTTCCAGGGCCGGCATAGACCCCGAGGGTCGTCTCCACTTCTGCCTCCCGCACACCTTCCAGGGGGCCCTCAAGAGGTCCAAGGGGACGTCCTCGAACGGCACCCGGCGTCGGCGGTCGAACTCGCTTTCGGGCCGGTCTCGCCCAGTCTGGGGCCGCGCGTGCTCCATCAGGATCCGCCCGTCGGCCTCCCCTTCACCCCTGTGCAACTGCGCAGCGGCCGCGGCGAAAGCACGCTCTCGGAGCGGCAGCCCCTCACGGGCCGCCACCCGAGCCCCAGCTCGCTCCGAGTGTCGGCAGGCCTCCTTGACCAGAGCCACCGGCGGTCGTCCCCGAACGGCCCCAAGGCCCCACGGCGATGCGTCCACCACAACGACGTCAGGACAGGTACCTGCTGAAGTGTTGACCCAGATGAGCGGGGCGATACGGTCCCAGGTGTCGAGCTCCTTCCGCGCTGAGGCCCAGAGGGCCCGCGGCCCCCGGGCTGGGCATCTCCGCGCGGCCTCACAGAACCTGTAACAATATTTGAAAACGCTGAGCGACTCACGCCTACACAGGCCGATGAAACACAGATGGCCCAGGAGGCGCTCTAGGTCCCCTCCAGAGACCGAGGCCCGCGCCAAAAGACCCCGAATGGCGAGTCGAGCCTTCCAGACGCGCTCGGGGGTCGGGCGGAAGGTGCGCCGAAGGCAGTCGATCTCCCACCCCAGCACGACATCCCGACCGCACGAAACAGAGTCTTTATGCAGAGACAGCCCGCGGGCCTCGAGGGTTCGAGACACTCCTGCCAGGCGTTCACGGACCACCGCCTCGCTCGTCGAAAACACGACATAGTTATCAACGTACTGTGCATGGGGGGAGGAGGCGAGGGGAGGCGGAGGAGAGCCGTCAGCGAGCCGGGCAGCAGCAGGGGATCCTCCCTCCTCGGCCGCCCGCTCGTGGATAGCCTGGCACCACCACAGGGCCCAAGACCAGCCCATGGGCAGGGCACGCATCCGAGGGGTGACCCAGGTCCCCGGGGACACCCGGACGCTCCGGAGATGAGAGATGCCCACCCACGAGGCCCGAACTCTTCGCAGCCCGAAGAACTGCCGGAGCCCTGCCGGGAGCTCCACGTGATAGAAAGCGTCTTTTATGTCGACCTGGCCGATAAAAACGGGCTGACCGAAAGATTCCTCGTCATGCACCTGGGCGAGGGTATCGCCAGACACTAAACTGACAGGGGCGGGAGGCTCAAAATGCTGATTAGACCGACGACAGTCGACAACCAGGCGCTGCCTCCCGCCACCCTTCTTCACAAAGAAGCAATCCACCACCTCGGTAGCACGCTCGAGCGTCAGCTCAACTACGCCCGCTTCGACCAATCGCTGAACGAATTCGCCGTAAAGAGCAGGGGAGTGGAGGCGAGGGTCGCCATAGGGCCGACGCGGGCCCGAGTCCTTTAATTTCGTGCGAGCCACGTCGATGGGCAAAACTTGCGACTCAACAAAGCGTGCAACAGTGCTTTCCCCGCCGGATCCCCAAAGCCGAGCGAGCGGAGTCGGTACAGACCCAGCTGCTGGTAGGGACACGCGGGAGGCTTCATAGCCCACGGGGCCCCCCCCTGCGTCGTAGGGGAGGCCGAGGCGCAGCGCCTGGAGGGCTGCCGCCTGCGAAAGATCATCCGGGGGAGGCCCCAGGAAAGAGACAGAGGATTCAACATGCTCGAGCATCCGCTGCTGCCCGCGGCCCAGCTCAGATGGCACAAGTACCCCATCACGACGGCCGCACAGCGTGTTGAGACCCTCCAGGCACCGAAGAACGTCGGCGTGACGACGCTGCCGACGGCCGACTCTCTGTCGGCAACCTCGCGAGAGCCCAGGTGCAGGTGGCCCCGGCGAGGTGAGGAGATCCGTGGGGAAGGGCAGTAGATCCCTTCCCACGTTCCTGTCAAAATCTCCCGGCGGCGCGACGGCCGGCCGAGCATCCCCAGTCATGTTGGGTTCTCCCCCACCAGACCTGAGGGACGTCTGGTGGGGGCGGTCGGGCATCGCCCCTGGCCCTGCCCCTGGCCCTGCGTCCGCCAGCCCAGCGACTCCCATGCCCCGCGCGCCAGCAGGGGGTTCCTGGCCAGCGCGGCGTCGCGCTCCCGGCCCAGCTCGACGCTCTCGTGGGGCGCGGGCGACACCCTGAGCCTCGGTGCGGCACGGGCGGTGACGCCGAAGGCGGCCTGCTCGGCGGCGGGAAGCCTCCCCACGGGAGAGCCCGCCGTCCTCACGCGCAGCTTGTCACAGTAGCAGTACTCGATCGTCTGGATCCGGCACGACACCTTCTCCACCGTGGGGAAGGGGGGCGCGTCCTCCTGATCGTGCTGGAGCAGCGCCTCCAAGTAGCTGATCCCCTTGGCGTACTCCTCCATGCCCCACTGGGCGTCCCGCAGGCCGCTCCGCTTCTTGCCGCGCGCGAAGTGGGGCTCGAGAGGGCGGCCCTCGCCCGCGAAGTGCTCTAGGTACCACTTGGTCGTCCTCAGCGCGATGGCGTCGGGGAGGTGCTCCTGGCGGCCGCCCTCCTCGAAACTCTCGAGCGTCCAGAAGGGCCTGCCCCCGCGAGCGAGGCGGACCGGCAGCAGGCGGCGGTCGGGCGCCTCCGCTGGGTCGGCGTAGTCCCACTCGTCACCGACGATGACCCACTCGACGAAGAACGATGACCCATCTGCGAAGGGAGCGGCTCCTCGGGCGGGAGTGCCCGCCCCCGCGGGGACCGCCCAGGGGGAGATCACGACGCCGTAGTGGTAGCCCCTCCCCTCCTGGGCGTCGCGCCCGTTGACCACGGCCGCGGGGGCGACGCCCCCAGCGCCTCCCGCCTGCCCCAGGGGCCGGGTCGGCTCGTCCGCGCCCGCTGCGAGGGCTGCCCCAGCAGGCGCCGGCGCAGCGCCCGCCCCTCCGCCGCCAGCGGCCGGCGTAGCTGCCGCGGCCGCGCCCCCTCGGCGCTTCCTCTCGCCCCGCTGGGCCGCAGGCACTGGGACGGTGGGTGCTGCGGTGGGCGGCGGGGCGGCCGCCGGCTCGACGACCCAGCCCCCGCCCGGCGGCCAGCCGACGGCGGTCAGCCTCGCCGGGGCGGCCCCGACAGCGGCGGCCGGCGCCCCTAGCCCAGCCCAGGGCCACGCCTCGAGGACGGTCGCCGGCACGGCCTCCGCCTTCCCAGGTCGCCGAGTGCGAAGCCGAGCACGAGCGACGCCACGGTCGTCCCCCAGGGCGCGACTGCCGTCGGGGCCGCGGGCGCCAGAAGGGAGGCGAGCCGGCTCCTCCCACAACCACTGGGGAGTCGGCGTCTCGGGGCGGGCCCGGCAGGGCGGCCCCGCGGGGCAGCCGCAACGGCAGCCCGGGCGCGCCGACGGCGGCCACGGCGGCGGCGGCGGCGCCCGACTCAACCAGGAGGCCGCGCCATGCGAGAGCAGGGTGAGGGCTCCGACCGCCCACGGGTGCACCATGCCCCGTGGGGAAAAGCTTGAGCGAAAACGTCCACGGAAGATCGCAGACGGGCGGCCCGCAACGCTTCTCAAGGAGCAGCCCTGTTCGGAGAACGACTTAGGAGGAGGAGGAGGAGAGGGAGGAGGAGGAGGAGGAGGAGCAGGGCGACGAGGACGACGAGGACGAGGAGGAAGGGGAGGAGGAGGACGACGAGGAGGAGGGGGATGAGGATGAGGAAGGAGGAGGAGGAGGAGAGGAGGAGGAGGAGGAGGAGGAGGAGAGGGAGGAGGAGGAGGAGAAGGAGGAGGAGGAAGAGGAGGAGGACACGGAGGAGGAGGAGGACAAGGAGGAGCAGGAGGAGAACAAGGAGGAGGACAAGGAGGGCGAGGAGGAGGGCGAGGCGGAGGAGGAGGAGGACACGGACGAGGAGGATTAGGAGGAGGAGGAGGAGGAGGAGGAGGAGGAGGAGGAAGAGGAGGAGGAGGAGGAGGAGGAAGAGGAGGAGGAGGAAGGAGGAGGAGGAGGAGGGAGAGAAATAAGCGGCGCAGGCGGGGGGGGGGCGGGGGCGGGGCGGAGGAAGAGGAGGAGAGGAGGAGGAGGAGGAGGAGGAGGAGGAGGAGGAGGAGGAGGAGGAGGAGGAGGAGGAGGAGGGAGGAGGAGGAGGAGGAGGAGGGCACGAAGCTCGGCGAGGAGGAGGAGGAGGAGCTGGGAGCAGCTGGAGGCGGACGACTGTCCTCAAGCCCCTGAGGGGCCAAGCGCGCAGGGGGTCAACAAACCCTTTCCTCCGCCTCGCCCCCGTCCATGGGGGGCCGCGCGGGTCCTCGCCCGCTCGGCGGCGGGCCGCCGCGCGCCGCAGCGTCGCCGAGCTGCCCTCCGCGCCTGGGAGGGCTGGGGCTGGGGAAGGGGAGGGGCCTGCGTCGGGCGGGACTCGACCGCGACCTGAGGCGACGCACTCACGCCCGTCGACCGTCGCATCTGGCCCCGCACCGCCGTGGCCGACAAAACTGGCCTGGGAGGGCCCTCCCGTCTCGGGAAGAGGCCTCGCTGCAATCTGGCCAGGTTCTCAGACCCCTCAGGGGTCAAGCCAGTACACCGTTGCATCGGCGTCCTCGGATCAATCGTCATATAGTTGGTGCCCTCCGATCATATACTTGCCACGGCAACTGCGCACAATGAGGAACCACATCGGGCAACAACTACGTAAGGAGTTGCTCTCGTGGACGGCCAGTGCCGCAACTTTCGCAGACTCTGGGGCCAGGGCAGGAGCCTCGACGACGAGACTGGACACAGCCTCACAAGGGGAGATGACAAACTGAAAGCGGTCTCGGCGACCGCCATCCCAAAGGACAGGTAGACCCATGTTGGCTCACGCTGCACCAACTTATGGACCGACTCCAGGATACTCTGAGATAACTTGGACACGCTGCGGCCTCCAGCGCGCGTCGAGGGTTCGGCTGCCGCCGCATCGATCGACGAGCGCCCTCCGCGCCCTTCTGCGGATGGTGGCCGCCAAACAATCTACCAAATCCGTGTCAGGAATGCTGCCGACGACGCCTTTCTCCCCCGCCAGCTCAGAAGCCCTTCCCGCCCACGGGTCAGCAGTGATGCTGCCGCGCGCAATGGGGATGTCCCTCTCTGAGGCGAACTTCTCAGGAGACTCATTTCGGTGGGAGGGCGTCCAGATAAGTTCAACGCGATCAGCCTGGGTCCTGGACTCCCAACACTGACGCGCCAGTCCACGAGTCCTCACGCTGGCCCTGGGGGTGCAGGGGAGACGACCTCGATTTCCACGACTTGAAAAGGACGCCAAAAAGGAAGCGCACATCTCCGCTCTGGGGGCCGTCTGCTAATTCCCAGGGAGCGGCGCGCACGGCGCGGCTCCGAGCGAACGCTCACCTTCTGAGTTCGCCGGGACAGCGATGGCAGCACCACGTCTCCGACGACGGGGGTCATCAATGAACTTGCCCCCGGGTCCGTCCCCAAACGAATGCAGCTTGCCTCCCTGGCAACGCTGGGAAAGGGCCTCAGGGCCCACTAAATCATCAAGCCCTCGAATCGCCTCCTCGTCAACAGGATGGGTGAGGTGCGAGGGGTGGTGGCCCGAAGCCACAAACTAGGCTCTGACTCATGCCTTGACATGGCCTGCGTGGGGCAAGCTCTGCGTGAGCTCATAATCCCCATCCTCGCAATTCCGCTCTCGATGGAACAAGGACTCATGCTCTTTTCCGCATCGGGCGCATGTCGGCCCAATCAGATATCCACCGTCAACCATGCTTAGTCTTGACCATTGACCTCCGCTGACAACGGTGACATTCGTGGCCGGCAGTTCCATCTGGCCCTGGCTCTGAAGGCGCCGCTGCTCACAAATAATCTGGTGCATGCCTGCTCCAGGTCCCCCTCCGCGTGCTTGGCAGCTGCTTTCCACGGGAAGCCTCGAATGTCCACTTCGGCGTCATCGAAGAGGGTCTGAAACGAACCCAAGCCAGTGAAGCCGTCGTCGTGCACCGACGGAATGTCCCGATGGTCGACAGGGTCGGTGTCGCACTCCGTAGGTCGCAACAATGCGGTAGCCGAAATAGGGTACCAGCCCATGTCCATCAGGGTAGCCTGCAGCGTGGAAATAAGGCCTCGCCCCGACGACCATCGCCTAACCGCCGCCTTCCCCAACCGATTGCGAACCGACGCCAGCGATCGGATAACCCACTCATGGATACCAGGCTTGCGCTGCCACAGAGTAATCCATTCCTTGAGCACTTGCACGGGTACCTTCACGGCGGGGCCTGGCATCGACGGGTCACATCCCAGCGTGGTCGTCAAGCACCGACCTTTGGACTTGCCACTGATCATGCGTCCAGCTTGGCGCCTCAAAGTCCAACGCGATTTGGTGCTCATGCCAAAAGTGTGATGCCCATAGAGCGCCTATGATACGGCGCCAGCGTTCCAAAGACCGCGTGCAATCTTAGCCAAGGCTCCCACGCGACGAAGCATCCGAATCCTGCCAGCTCGCTCAAGAGCACTCCTCAATCACAGGGTGCCCTAGCCACAGAACGCTTGCGTCCCGCCGAGGTGTCCAATCCCAGATCCACCGCCGACGCAGCCGCGGCAAGGAGGAGGGAGGAGGAGGGAGGAGGGAGGAGGAGGAGGGAGGAGGAGGGAGGAGGAGGGAGGAGGGAGGAGGGAGGAGGGAGGAGGAGGGAGGAGGAGGGATGAGGAGGGATGAGGAGGGAGGAGGAGGGAGGAGGGTACAGCGTCACATTTTCACGCCTCGGCCCTGGTAGAACCGGATCGCGACATTGCTGGCGTGGTAGCCGACAGGCGGAGTGGGGGCACCGCCGCCATCGATGACGGCGGCCCACCACACCGCCCATTGGCAAACGATGTTCGGGGTGTGTTCCTACGCGGCGAGGCGCCCGGCCATGGAGGAGAAATCAAAATTGGAGTTTGATCATTGCGTAGTCTTTGATACGCGGTTGCTAGTGCACGAAGCCATCAGTGGTTGTGGAGGGTAAAGGCACGAAGCCATCAGTGGTTGTGGTGGGTAAAGGTCGTTGCAGATATTAGCCTGCGGGCGCTTTTACTCCACAAGGGAACTTCTCTTCGTGGCGAATGCAGACAATCTCTTCTGCGTGGGGACGCTTACTGGGCAGCCTGCCGCCAAACAGCCTCTTGCTCATCGTTGGAGGCAGCCCCTGCAATAACCTGTCGCTCCCTGGGCTGGACTTTCTTCGCCATGCCACTCGCAGCTCGGACGGCCGCGCAACTGAGACCCGACGAGGGGCCCTAGAGACTGAAGGGGAACTGGGACACACAAATAAATACACACAAATAAAATTATCCCCCATATTTTCCCATATTTTCTGGGTTTTTGTCTTCCCCCCAACTTCCCATATTTTCGCATATTTCCTGGGAATCGACGATTAATTGTGTCTGTGTGTTTTTTCCCCTCCTGAGAGACATCCAGCCGGACAACGCCGTGGTACTCAATTCTGCCAATTGGGTTGTCAGCCCCAGCTTGCCGTCGCTCGGACGTCCATTTCCCGTGCATGTTTCGGTTTCGTGCGTGTTGTTTTTGCTCGATGGTCCAGGATGGTCCTCGATGGTTCTCGCCGAGAAAACATGCACACGTCCGAGCGATGCCACGCCCAGGGTCAGGAACTGGATGGCCACCTCTTTGGGCCGCCTACGCAGGGGGACTGGAGGGGCTTTGCACGGCCAGCGCACCCCTGGGCCCCGAGAGGGGCGCAGAGACACGATGGCGCAATGCCAACACGGACCCGCTCGGGAGGAGACGGAGCTGAGTTCACCCCCAGTAGTTGCCAGCTGGCCCTCGTGCACCTCCTATACTCGGGTCGAACGAAAGGGGGGGATTGGGCAAGGGGGGGGGTACGCACTTTGCTGCATGCAGCTGGTTTCGGCCTCGCCGAGGGGCCCATTCCTCGATATATAGCCGCCTCCGGCGCCGGGAGGCGCTGGGAAAATCAGCAACGTGAGCTGATTCTCAACCCCCCCCTTTGCTATCCCCCCCTTTCGCCCGACCCGATATACATAGAGAACAGTCAGAACATATGGTTTCCGATGACGCTGGAGCAGGTCAAGGCCAGGGCCCCCCACATCCTGTCCTCCACTGGCGCCGAGGCTGCCTGGCCAGGAGCGCGGCAGGGCATGATCCCGGTGTCCCGTGGGCGGCAACGGGGCTCTGCGGCGGCGGAGCAGGCTGCCAGCACATGCAGAAGAAGAACAAACGCCATAAGCATTAACTTTTGGCGCTCCGCGCAGATTTCTTAGATCTGCACTGGACCCCCTTCCCTGGCGCGCGGAGCTCGCCAGGGGCGGCGCCGCAGGCGCCGCTGGGGGGGCCCAGGGCGGATCCAAGAAATCCGCGTGGAGCGCCAACAGTTTTATGTGCATGCCGTTTTCTCTTCTTCGATGAATGCCAGCGGAAACCAGCACGGCCTCCGGCCCACTCACCGGAGTAGCGGGCCAGGGCCAGTGGCCTTGGGCCATGCCTGAGCAGCCTCGGCCTGACTGGGCGGACCCTGCATAACGCCGTCGGCATGCACTTCGACCCCGCCACAGCTGACCGCGGGCAGGCTCTTGACCGGGCCCCCTGCGGCCAGCCGCGCTTAAGCCCCAGATGCGGGGGGCCAGGACCTGCACCTGGCACCAGCCCCTCCATCCTTTGATGCACGCCTTCTGGCACTTCGCTCTGCCGCCTGGGGCGCGGCGCGGCGCATCCTCGCCGGAGCCCTCCAGGAGACTGGCCTGGTGTCAATTCGCTACCCGGCCGCCATATGGGTGATTGTGGGCGTTTTTTTAATTCGGCGTTTCGACATTTGGCGGAAGGGGCTGGTCTGGCTCTGGACCTCTGCTGAGCGCGACCGTTTGGGATCTTGCGGCCTGCGGGGGAGACCTCACCTGCTCGAAACGGGCGCCCAAAGCAGCCAAGATCTGCTCCACGGAGGGGGTGGAAAAGGGGGGGTGCGAGGGCCCGCGCCGATCGGCAAAACCACGAATCAAAAACGACCACACTGCTCATGGCGCCCCCCTGCCGCAGAGCAGCACATGGCGCGGCCTATGCCGCGGGGTCGCGCTCGATCGTCCGGCACGGCCCTGCGCCCGCCTGCCACAAGCCACCCTGCCCGAGCTCCTGGTTTGGAACGCCCGCTGGCCTCCGCAGCATCTGTCTTGCAAGCGGCCCCCAAGAGGGCCTTCAGGAAGGCCAGAAGAGGCCAAAAACCTTGACTTTTCTCAGGTTTTTGACGGATTTTGACATTTCCTTCTTTTCGGAATTCAGACGGCCCGAGACGGCCCAAGAGCCCCCAAAGATCGCCGAAAAATAGCCCAAGAGGCCTCCAAAAGCTCGCCACCATTTTGGACGCCCGAAATGGGCACGGAAACCATGGGCACAGTGCCCAACGGCCAATGTTGTCCCGAACCAACAGGTGGCCGCTGTTTGGCAGGCGGCCCTCTGCCTCAAACGGACACGATCCGCGGCGACGCCGACAGCGAATCCTGTTCAAAATGAACAAGAACTACCGTCGGTCCGAGTACCCATTCTTTCCGTACTGCAGGTCCGTGCCGTGCCGACCCTGGCGTTGGTTCCTGACACCGCGCTGGATCGTTCAACCTTGAACGATCGGCCGTCTCCGCAACGTCCGATCGTTCAACACCGACCGATTCTGGGCCGCCGGCGGCGTTCAACCTTGAACGCCCGCGCTGGGGTCGCCGCTGGTCGACACGACGCAAACCTACCGTACCCGTGTCGGCCGCCCCGAACCACTGCAGCAGCCGCTTCCGCGGGAAGGGTAGCGCCCCGCCGCAAGACGCGCCGTGGACGGACCGCGCGGCGCGCACTGTGGGCCGCCCTCTTCCCCGCTGGGCGCCCGGTCGCCGCCCCTGCCCTGCGCGGGCAGAGCACGCTGGCGGCTGGGCCGGCGGCGTCGCCGTCCTGCCATCTGACGCGCACGGCGCAGCCACGTCCGCAGTCTTGGCACCCCAGCGGATGCTTGAGGTCGTCGCCCAACATGGCACAAAAAGGATCCGCTTCGTCTCCGTCTGCCTCCCGCCAGGCAGGCGCGCGGAGACCCTCGGGGAGCTCCAGCTTGCGCTTTCGCCCAACGACGATGTCCCTACCCACTTGAGGGGAGACACCAAGATGCAGTGGAACTTGCCGAGGGGCGGCGAGCTGGAAGACGTCACCACCTGAGTCTCCCTGCTTGCCAACAGGCAGACACACGCTGCAACAATGTATGGACCGACCCGAATGGGCCGCGAGAGGGGGCTCGCAAATGTGGCATGCTCGGCTACCGCTGCGGGAGGAAAGCCTGGAAGACATCCCTCTCCGACCACGCCCTCATCTACGCCGAACCTACCACGCAGCAGTCTACCAGGCGGACAGGTGCCCTCACGCCGTGGGCATACAAGGCGCTGCCCTCCGAAACCCACGCTGACTTGCCCAGGGCGCGCGCATGCCTGGAACAACTCTTCAACATGCTGATGAGTCGACCTCACGAGACTCGCGCAACCGAACGACTGGCAGGCCAGTGCAAGACCAAGGCAACTAACTCCGTATTGACCACCCAGCGAATGACATGCACACTGACTGCGACGACCCTGCGCCGCTGGTGGAGGAATCGGAGGATGAGGAGGAGGACGAGGAGGAGGCGGAGGAGGAGGAAAAGGAGGAGGGGGAGGAGGACAAGGAGGAGGAGGACCAGTGTAATCCCAAGCGTCGTCAAAGATCGTCAAAGATATTGGAATAGTCCCTCCCTCCAAGCTCCCCTTCATAGGCCACTACAAATGTTCATCGCAACTGAAAAAAACTGATCCGTTGGAAGACAGCCATTTGAAGACCCTGATGCATGCCAAAACATCGTTCTCGGGATTGCAACGCCACGGATCAGCCTGACTGTTGCGCCTGGAAAATCCAGGATCGTGCCAGAACGCCATTCTTGGGACTTCAACACCGCGAATCAACGTAACTGTTGCGCCCTCATGGCCCTGACTCTTGCCAAACATCACTTCTGCTGCGCTGATCGTGGGAATTTGTGAAGCTCTTGTAAACGTTTAAGACAAATGTGCGCGGCGCTAAAGCGAGAACCACAATTAGAGAACGACCCGTCCTCAATCCGTGAAGCTCGTGCACTTGTTCAGCGGATGCGCGCGGCGCTAAGGCGATAATCAACATTTGAAAATGACCCGCCCCAAAAAAGTGAAGCTTTGGTGAGCGTTTAAAACACACGCGCGCGAAGCTAAAACGAGAACCACATTTCGAAACCGACCCGCCCTCAATCCGCGACGCTCCTGCACATTCCCAACAACGAGAGCCACATTTTGAAAACCAGCCGCCCTCCGTCTGTGAAGCTGTTGTTACTTTCTAAGTATCAGTGTCAGAAAGTGGTACGGAAGTCTCAGGCGGATCACCTGGACCGCCCTAAAAATTGGCCTCGGGGTGCGACGGGGAACAACTATTTATAAGGAAAAGGACTGGAGGAGGAGGAATAGGAAGAGGAGGAGGAGGAGGAGGAGGAGGAGGAGGAGGAGGAGGAGGAGGAGGAGCACCAACGCAAACCAAGCAACTCTCGGACCCAAAGCCTCTCCTTGCTACGAGACAAGCAAACAATTGGATCTGAGTGGCTACTGAAAACGATTTCCAACTGAGGGGGGACCCTGTCGGCGGGGCGACGCTCAAGGTGGGTGTCTCATGGCACCCCCCCTCTTCAAAGTCCTCACAATCAGACAACTACACAGATCGCCCACGACCTGCGCCCCTCCCGCGACGTGCCGTGGGCTCCGCACGCGCACAGGGAACATATATTCGACCTTCGTCAAGTGCACCCCCCCTCATTTTTTAAAATCGCCCCCCTCGGAAGGGGGGCGAAAGCGAAACCGCTGAGGCCCCAGGTATCTCCCCGAGGAGGAGGAGGGAGGTGGAAATGCACCCCGGCGTGCGAACTCTAGATGGAGGAGGAGGAGGTGGAGGAGGAGGAGGAGGACGACGACCAGGACGAGGAGGAGGAGGAGGAAAACGAACGAGCGAGCGACTCTGCAGAGGCGTGTCAGCTGATCCTGCGGCCACCCGGGGCATTTGAAATCAACCGCAGAATATTTCCAGGGGGCGCTGTGGTGTAAATATGCCCACCGCGCGCGGCACTCGGTGCACTTGCGCTCCCGCCCACCTCCTACCTCGGCTTAAAGCCCGTGCTTTAAAGGCTGGGCACGGCCGTAGGGTCAGGGGCAGAGTGGGTGGAAAACAGCATCGAGGACAGCCCTAAATCGAGCGAGAGCTCCCCGACTCACGAACAACGGTTTAAAGTCGATGAAACTCAAGCTGTCCACGGCCCTCGCGGGCCAACTCAAAAAATGAAACAGAGAATCACCTGGGAGATCTCTGAAGACCCAAGAGTCCAAGGATGCTACGGAAGGGAAAGGGAGGCGTCGAAGCGGACGCGGAAGAGGACGGCACATCAGCGGCGGCAGCATTTCTAGGCCTAGACGAACTCGCGGAGGCAGGGGTCGCCGCGCAGGGTCCACAGGAAGCCGTAGGGGCAGAACTCGATTGTCTCTGAGCACTCGGAGTTCCCGTAACCGTCGCCGTCGGATCCGCCGTCGAAGGAGAAGGATCCATCTGCGACCCAGTCGTGGCCGAAGGTGAAGAGAGCGTGGCACTCTGTGACGGTCGGGTAGCAATCGTCGAAGATGGAGCCGTAATCTGCGAGCGTGGCGATCTGAAGCTCTGCATCAACATGCGTTATAACTCTAGCTTGTCTCGAAACGGCACCCCAAGGGGATGGCGGCTCAGAGAACTCTGAGGTCCCCGTACCACTGAAACAAACGCGGGCACCGTCTGTGACGGGATTGGGGACCATCTCATCATAGCCTACCGTCGAGACAAGCGGGCAGTTTTCCACAACGCGTGGGGTCAAATCATGATGTGAATCATACAACGGCGAAGGTGGTGCAACAATCTGTTGCCCTGACTCCGATTGCACCCCAATGGCTTGCGAACTGTCAATCGCGCCAGAACTCGGGGCACCATGCAGCAATGGTCTCGTCGCCGCCTCTATGAGCCGAGCTACTGATTCGCGTCGAGGTGCGATTGCAGAATCCGTGAGTTATGACTGCGAGGCGGCGTCCCGTGCCTGTGTGCTCCTCCGATCTGCGCCAGGGTCTGCGCCGCGATGTCCTCCATGCCCGTCGCTTTTTTGTCCTGAGAGCGCGTCGTCTGGAACCTGCAGCGCCGAACCAAATCCGCCAGGTCGCCGTTGGATAACTTCTCGTGCCTGAGCTTCTCTTGGTTGTCGTTGAGCTTGGTTGCGTTCGCCTGCCCTACTTTGTCTTCCTGAGCCGCGAGCGCGCGGAGGAGGAGGCCGGTCCCGACTGCGCCGCGGCGGCCCCCAGATGCCAGCTCCTGGTGCACTTCGGTAGGCGCGCCTCGTCTGCTGCCGTGCAGGCCCGGTGGCGAAGATGGGGCAACCCATGCAAGGGCCTCGGGCCAGGGCACCTCCTGCGGAGAGCGCTCCGCGCCAAAGAAGAACCGCGCCCTACCGGCGGGCTCAGTGGCTGGATGAGTGCCACGGGGTGGGGCGGGCAGGGCCTGCCCAGGACAGCGCGCCCACGTCGGTTCCTTGCGTGCAACGTGGGCCAGGACCAGAGAAGGGCCAGCAACCTCATGCCATGGCAGAGGGGTGCTGGGGTCGAGAGGGCGCCCCTCGCTCCCCGCAGCCGAATCGGCGGAGAAATCTTCCAGAATGCCCGCTCCCTCAGGGGCGTGCGGGGCGACGGGGGACTCTGGCACGACGAGGCACCTGGCGTCGACCAAGTTACGTCGAGCAGCAGGGCTGGCTTCTGGCAGCCGGCCGCCCCGACGCCAGTGCGCCAAACGGCTTCTGGATGCACAATTTGCAGGCGGTCGTCGAGTGCTCACTGACCAGTAACCCAGGCCCACATGGGGGAGAATGGCTGCCCTCATCCTGGGGCCCATGGGAGCTGCCCTGGAGTGGACAGGGAGCCCTAGCGTGGCGGAAACGCAGCCACTCCTTCTAGACGTGGTCCTCGGGTCGTCTGCTGACCTGCTAGTGTCAGTTCTCAAGGTTCCCAGCGCCGAGCGACCCGACGACCTGCGGCCGCTGCAGCTCCCCGCTCGCGCGCGCCGCTGTCTGGCGCGCCCCTGGCGGACGTGCCAGGGCCCCAAGTCGAAACGCAGCTGTCGCAGGGCCAAGCGGCCAAGAGAGGAGAACGCGGTGACTTTGACTCACGTGCCGCCACAGATCAACTCGCCACCGCTGTTGCAGGGCATGGGCTTCCCGGGGCCGCCTGGGACGCGCTAGTGGGACGGTGCGGGCCACGTGGTCGAGGGCTATGTCCAGCGGGTGACGGCTGGCGTGGGGCCAACTCCCAAACTCGACGTTCTGTTCGCCGAAGAGAGCAAGGCCTCCGAGAGGCTGCCCCCGCAGCGGCGCCCTCCTGCGCCGCTTGGGCCTACCAAGCTGACCGCAACATGCGCTTCTCGCCCTGGTCGTCGACAGCGAGGCCCAGGCGTGCGATGGGAAGTTCGCTGAGCCGCGGCGCAGGCCCCTGGGCTCGATTGGCATGGGGAGCGCTGCTGCCCCCTTTATTTGGCACCTGGCCTCCGACTCTGTGATAGAAGCCGCCGCTGCCGCAAATTCGGGGGGCTCCGCGCAGCGCGCCCTGCGCGCAGCGGTCATGCGTCCACGGGCTTCCTGCGCGACGGCTTCGCGCGCTCGCAGGGGCCTCGCCTTGCCCGCCCCCCCGGAAGGCCTGGAGAACCTGCTCGCGGCCACGCCGCTGGAAGCGCATTGCGCGCCGGAAGGGCATGCGCGCATTGCTGCCCCCCCTGCGAGTTGGCCCTTGACATTCTCGCGCGCAGCCTCGGCCACGCGGCATGGCGGGGCAGGGGCCGCGGTGGCTGGAAAACTGCCGCTGCGCATGTCAGACGGCCCGTCCCAGGCGCGGCCGGCGAGCGGTGGCGGCGCGTCATGGACGCATCGCCTCCGGGCGCCCCATGCGTCAAAACCCAATGGCCGCGCCAGTGCGCGAGTGTCTCGGCGCAGCACGATGGGCATCGCGCGCCGTAGCAGGAGCGCATCGGCACGGAACGCTTGGGGGCTTTAGCGCAGGACGCCCGGGAAAAGGCCGCATCACATATGGGAACAAGGGCGCTCGCGCTACACGCAGCCTGGGCGTGCTGGGCCAGACGCGCGGTAACTTGGGGCGCTTGCGTGGCTTCCCTGGCTCCGTGCCCAAAGCGCCACGTAGCCCCCTGGCCTGCCATCGAGCGCGCCATGGCAGCGCGCTTGCGGGTTGCCACTGGGCTCGCCGGCGCCGCGTGGGCGCCCGCCTTCGTTCTCGCAGGCGTTGGGCCCACCTTCCAAGCCCCTGGCAGGCCGCGTTGCCCTGCCGCAGCGGCGCGGGCGATGGCCGCCCTCGCCTGCGCCGAGCAGGGCGTCTGGGGGCCCGGCCCCTGTCGCAGGCGGGCCGAAACGCGGTGGAACAAGCTGGTCAGGTGGGTCGGCTCCCAGCCTCTCCCACCCTGCCAACCTCGCGCGCGGCCGCGCGTCCTCGCCCCGTCGAGGGCCGCCGTCGTCATTCGGGCGCGCGCGGCGCAACCGGGTGACCCGCGATGGCCCCGCCTCAACCGTGCGATTTGCCTGGCAGCGCGGGCGCGACAGCACCGCGCCAGCTTCGGTGCTTGGCGCCGCGCTGCGAGAGCACGGCGGCGCAGGCGCCGCGGGCGAGGGCAGGAAAGGCAGATCCAGGCGCGCGCGTCCCATTCTTCGCGGCAGCCTTGCTTGCGCGTGCTCCGTTTCCTCGCCAACGGCCTGCCCGAGCGCGCAGAGGTGGCGCGAGGCGCGGGGCAGGCCCCCTCGCCATTGCAACCGATGCGGGCGCTTGGGATAGGCAGCACGGCGCGCAACGTCAGGGAATTCTCAGGGCAGCGGCCCAAAGGTCGGGCCGACCCCGTCCAGCGCTAGCAAGGCGGTGGGTCACCTGCCTGGTCGCGCTTACCTCGGCGCCCAGGCGCATCTTCCGCTCGCGCTTGTCAGGGCTGGCGGGGCAAGGCCGCGCGCGAACGCCCCGTGCATGGGCGGGGCGACGGGGCCCTGGCGCGCGACTCCTCTCCTCTTCCTCGGCATGATCTCGCGCGCCTTCTCGCCGACGGCACTTGCTCGCCTCCTGGGCCCGCCAGGCGCGCGTGCCCCGTCTCGTCGAAGCTCTGGCTGCTACGTCGGCACCTGGGCCGCGGCCCTCGGTGGCCGCCTCGACCTTCGCGCCCGCCTGGTGCAGTTGCGCCTGCGCCGCCTTGGTCCCGGCGAAGCCGGACGTGAAAAAGGCCGTCTTGTCTTCCAGGCGTGGCCGGTGCTGCAGCAGGCCCGCCATGGGGCTTGCCGGCGTCTTCGCGAGCTGGACTAGCACCGCCTCCCTGCTGCCGGTAAACCTGTTGCTTGCGGCGTCGAGCCGCGCTCTCGGCGTCGTCCGTGGCATGGCGGTCGAGGCGTCGATCGCGTGGCTCAGGACCGCGTGGGCCACTTCATATATTGGGTATGTTGTTCGAGTGCCTCGGGCCCGCCACGGTGGATTTGTCTGCTTCGAAGGGGCGCGGGTAGAGGCCCTCTTCCACCTCGCGCACCGTGCCCCCGCGTGCTGGGGCAGCTCATCGGGGGCCGGCTCGCCCATGCGCGGGTTGTCGCAGAACTTCTCGACGCCTGCTATCTTGCACTCCTGGGAGATCATCGGGGTGTCGAAGCACTCGTCATTGACAATGCTGCGCGTTGCCTCGCGCAGGCAGATGTTGCCCGACGCTGCTGCGCCCCGCTCGCGCACCTGCTCCGTGGCTTACCTCCTCGCGGCTGGCCTGCGCAGCAGCTCCCAACGGCGCGCGTGCTGGGGCCGGAGGGCTCTCTGTTGGCTGGCGCGGGCGCTACCGCCGCCGGCGAGCGCGGGAGATGCCGCGGTCGCGCCAGCTACCTCTCACCCAGTGAACAAGCCCACGATCGCCGGCCCCCCCTCTGGCGGCAGGCAGCGGGCGTCGCTGCAGCCTGGCTTGTCGACGCCCTGACCTGCTGTCGGGCACGCCTCGCAGCGCGCCGTCCAGGTCCTCCAGGGGCCGCTGCGGCACATCCTCTGCTGCTGCTCTCCTCCCCAGGTCCGCCAGGGCGGCGGCGTGCTCGGCGTGGGCCACCTCGTCGCGCTTTCAAATCTTCGCGGATGCCGCGGCTTCCGGGTCCGCGATGTCCGTCGGGCAGTCCGCGTCTGTGGTGATCTCCTCTTGTCTCCCGGTTCGCGGCATCGTGATCCTGCGGGCCGCTCCATGTTTCTGGTCTGCCGCCGCCGGCCGCAGCCCGAAGCTCCTGGCGCCTGTTCGCGCGCCGAGGTTCGCCGCGGCCCTGCGCCTCCTCTGCCGCAGAGGCCTGCTGGACCAGAGCCCTCGCGTGCTGTCCGCGTCGAGAGATGATGCCGGCGCCGCCGGCCTCTGCCTCCAAGTGCCGCGGTGCAGGGCGGCATTTGCTGAGGCGCCTCTGCCTGCCTATCGCGTGCTATCGTGGACGAAGGCCCTGTCGGATCGGCTCTCGCGAGGTTGTTGTCCTACCTGCCGCCGCCGTGGTTCCTCCTCATTTGCCATGAAAGCAAAGAAGGCGCCGCCTCTGTCCTGGCCCGCCAGTCCGCCCCGTGGGATTTGAAATTCACCCTTATTATTTCCCATGTCTCCTAGTTGGCTTTCTCCGCCAGCTGGCGGGCCTTGCCTCGGCTAGCGCCGCCCGTCGCTCGTCGATCGGGCCGACGCGGCGGGCCGCGCGATGGGGCGCCGCCATCGAGCCGATGACTCCCGCGAGCCTGCTGCCTACCTGCTGCGCGGCCTCGGCGTCGACGTGGTGCGAGGCCCGCTGGGTGACGTGGCTCGACACCTCCTGCTCCTCTCCATCTGGCTGCGTCTTGTTTGCCGCGTGTCGCGCGTCGCCCATGGCGGCGGCGCCCACTCCGGCGGCCCGCGCCCTTCTCTTTCCCTTCTTCTCCACGTGTAGGGCTGCAGTCCGAAAGGCTGGTCGCGCTCGCGATCGAGGCCCCGCCGACGACGCCGCACGCAGTGTTCGCGGTCTTCGCAGCCGACGCGGCCGCGGCGGGTCGAAGTCTGGTTCCGGCGCGAACCTGCCGCCCCTTCCCCCTCGAGGCTGCAA
Organism: Prorocentrum cordatum; assembly: GCA_963575745.1. Lineage (NCBI taxonomy): Eukaryota > Dinophyceae > Prorocentrales > Prorocentraceae > Prorocentrum > Prorocentrum cordatum. The sequence goes on along the minus strand of CAUYUJ010005025.1, from coordinate 360,435 downwards.
CAGCTGACAATCGAGGTCCTGTTGGCCGTGGTGCTCGTCATTTGGTCAATGTCGTGCCCTCTGGGCCCGGGGGGGCCTCGGCCTCGCGCGCCACTTCCAGCGCCGCCTCCTTCATCTGCTCTTCCCCTAGGTTCCCGTCGAGCTCCGCGAGCGCGTCGAACTCTTCCGCTTCCAAGTCATGGCTCGGGCGCGAGCCGCGCTGCATGGGCGTCGCGTTCGCGTGCCTGGTGTGATTTTCAGATGCGCCTCAGATCAAGTCGGGACGCGTGCCAGCCGCCGACGGGGAGCAGCGCCTCTCACCTCGCGCCGCCCAGCGTGGCCCCTTCAGCCTGGGCGGAGGGTGGCGAGGACCCCTCGCTGCTGCTCCCAGTTGGCCCTGCCTGCGCGTGAGCTTCTGCCCTTTTCTGCATCCCCCCTCGCCCTCTTGCCGCCGGGGTTGGGCTGCCCCCGAAGCTGGGCGGGAGGGGGGGCTGGGGCGCGCAGGGCTGCCGGCGTCTCGTCGCATGCGTCTCGCCGCGCGGCGTCAACTCCAGGCCGATGTAAGACTTCCAGGGGGCGTCGCAGAAGGCTTCGGCCCCCTTCGCCAGCTGCTGCGCATGCTCGTTGACCGGCGCGCAGTCGATCGGCGACTGGCCGCTGCCCCTGAATTGCGCGGGCTTTCCCTCAGGCAAGGAGATGATGGGCAACGCTCCCATCGCAGTGGGCCACCCTGAATCCCGCGTCTCCTTCGGCTCCCGGTTGAAGCCGCCGAGTGCGATCCACGCGCATTTGAGCTCGTGCAAAAGGCCGTCAACTTCCCCATGTCGCAGCGGCGGCTTTTCATCCAGGCGTCGGCTGACCGCGGGGATCGTGGCGCCACTCAGGTGCCGAGTTACTGGCGTCCAATCGCACATGTCCAGGTCGGTCTTCTACTTGACCCCGCTCGCGTCGGCCGTCGCCTTCGCGGCCGCGGAGTGCCCGACCTGGTCGCGGAACCTTCGGGTCCGTGGGTGCCCCCCCATGACTACCGCCGCGCCTCCCAAATTTTCCGGTTCGGATCTTTAGCTGGCATTGCTGCTGCGAAGCACGACTTGCGCCCCAACTCCACGAGCTCGTGCTCCGCGTGCTCGAGCGCGGCATCGCCCGCGTGCGTCTCCTGGAACGCGTGGGCGTCCAAGCCGCTTCCCAGCTCTTGCTTCCGTCAAAGGACTCGCTGTGCTTCCACGTTGACAGGTTGGCGCAGAACAGAGTGCGCTCCTGGGGCCCGACGCCGCCAACTCTCCTGTGGCGGGCCCCTCGCGCCCGGCCTCAGCTGCCAGCGCCGCCAGGCGGGGCGCCTTAGCCACCGCCCTCAGCGCACAGCTGATTGAAGTACTCCTCCGCCGCTGCGCTCTCAGCGCCTTCGAAACTGCTGCCTGTCAGCGCCTCCTCTGTTGGTGGGGCGCTCGGCGTCTCTGGGGCCACCCGTGCTGCTGGTGGCGCTTCTCCTGCCGCTGCTGCCTCGCCTCCTTCGGATTTCCTCCTCGCCGTCAGCGTGATGTTTTGCTTCTGCCCTGCCACCTTCAGCTCCGCCGCCGCCAGGTGGTCCCGTAGCTGCGTCGAAAAGGTCCGAGCGTCCAACTTCGTGTTTGATCACCTCCTGCTTCGCCACTTCGACCTCCCGGCGGCTCTCTTCATCGAGGTCCCCGGTGGACAGGTCCAGCTGGTTTCCCATGTCTTAGGCGCGCATGCCGTCTACCAAGTCTCCTGCCACGCCGCTGACCAACTGCCCGACAATGCCATTCGCATCTCCTTGCCCTCCGCCTGCGCTGCCTCCGGCTCCTTCTCCGCCTTCAGCGCTGCAGCCGCCCTCTCAACAAGCGTGGTTCGCGCTGTGGCTACCGCCGCCTTCACCCTCCGCTCCTGCGCGAACGCCACGTCGAACTGGCGTTCGGCCGTCTCCAGCTCGCGCGCCGCGATGCCGAGCCGCTCGGCCACCGACGTGGGCGGCGCTGCTGGCACTGGCCCCGATCGCTGAGGCCACTCCCTGCAGCTGGCGCGAGATGGCTTCGCCAATCGTTAGGTGTATCGCACACAAGGATGTCGTCAGCAGCCGGAGGGCCTGGGTGATCTGCTCGGCACCCTTGAATTTGCCTTTGCCTCCTTTGCTGTTGCCACCGTGCTGTGCGAGTCCCTGGCTACCGTTTCGTGCATCGCCTCGGGTAGCGTCTTGTACAGCCACTCGCAACACATCCCCGCGCACAGTGTACTCCTGCGCCTGGCCTTTGCCTCCAGCTCCGCGACCCGTCGGCGCTACGCTGCCGCGGTGCGCGTCGAGGCGCGCCGCGTCAGGGTGGGCTCCTCAGCTGCAGCCTCGCCTGCGCACGCTGGCGCCGCTCCTTGGGGTGCCAGGCCAGCGAACGCGAGCGCGCGCCTTGGCTGACTCGCCCTTGCGTGGGGCTGGGGGCTCTCGCTCGGGGGCAACATGCCTGCGTGGCCGCGCTGCGAAAACACCTGGCATGATGATGATGAGGGATGATGATGAGGATGATGCTGATGATGCTGCTGCTGATGATGATGATGCTGATGATGATGATGAGGGGTGATGATGATGCTGATGATGATGATCAGGGATGATGATGAGGGACGATGATGATGACGATGACGATGACGATGGCGATGATGATGATGATGCTGATGATGATGATGATGGTGAGAATGATGATGTTGGGGAAGAGGAAAAGGAGGAGGAGGAGGAGGAGGAGGAGGAGGAGGAGGAGGAGGGGGAGGGGGAGGTGGAGGAGGAATTTGGAGGATGGGAGGGGAAAGTGGAGTGGGGATGAAGGAAAACAGGGTTGATTGGCGTAAGTCCAATACTCCTCAAATATGTTGCAGTACGACCTCCCTCCAAACTCCCTCTTCATGGGCTCCCACAGGGATCTATTTTCACTGAGGGAAAAGCCCTTTGACAACCGTCTGAACATCTTCAACCGTCCGAAAGCACCATTCCTGGGTTTTTAACGCCGCGAATCGACGTTACTGTTGCGACAAAGCGATCCTAAACCATGCCAGCACATAGATTTCGGGACGTTAGCGCAACGAATCCGCGTGACTGTCGCGCCCTGACAATCCGAAATCATGCCAGAAAACCGTATCTGGGACGTCAGCCATCAGAATCCTTGAAGCTGCTTGGAACTGTTAGGACGAATGTGCGCGGCGGGCGCTACGGCAAGACTCACATTTTGAGAACCACCCGCCCTCCATCCATGAAGCACTGGCAATTTGGTTTAACGAGAATGCGTGGCGCTGAGGCGAATATTAAATTTGAAAACAACCCGCGTTCCATCCGTGAATTACATCTGAACCCTTTTGAATGTGCAAAGGCACCATTTTGAAAACCACCCGCCCTCTATCTGCGAAGCTCTAACACAAATTCTGAAATCGCAAATGCTCGGCGCTAAAACGAGAACCGCATCTTGAAAACGATCCGTCTTCCATCCGTGAGACTTTTGCAATATTCCCAGAATGTAGGATCACAGGTGGTGAGGAAGTCTCAGGCGCCACGCCCGGCCCGCCCCGCCCCGGGGTGCGACAGGTTATCTGTAAGGAGAAAGGATGGACGAAAAGGGGGAAAAAGGAGGAGAAGGAGGAGGAGGGAGAGGAGGAGGAGGAGGAGGAGGAGGAGGAGGAGGAGGAGGAGGAGGAGGAGGAGGAAGAGGAGGAGGAGGAGGAGGAAAAAGAGGAAGAGGAGGAGGAGGAGGAGGAGGACGAATAGGAGGAGGAGGGAGAGGAAAAGGAGGGAGGGAGGGAGGGAGGGAAGCAGGAGGCGGAGGTCCACATCGCCCGCCGGCGCACTTGCGGGCGCCTGGCCCCCCGCCCCAGCCCGGGATGCCCTCACGGCGCGTCCCTGGGCAGCAGGAGCAGTTCCAGCAACGACCTGGCGAAATGCACCGGCGAGAGGCGGGGGACCGACGACTGGGCGCTGCCTGGCTCGGCGGCGAGCCCAGTGGAGACAACCACCAAACCCACCACGGAAAACTACCGCACAACCCACAAACACACAAAAAACACTACCCTACAAAAGGGGTCGCACCCAAAAAAAGGGTGTGGGTTTTGCGTTTATGTTTTACTTTGGGAGGTTGTGGACGGCACTGGGAGGGGGCGGGTATCTCGGATGGCCTGGCAAACCTCGGGACTTTTGACATCATTTCTGAACCTCATTGCACAGGCCTTGCAAACGTGCTGCAGCGGATTTCTGCTGGGATTTCTGCGTGGATGTTTGCCCGAAGCGGCGCGTGAGAAAACGATGTGAATTTCGCGCGGGTTTTTGTTTAAATTTCATTCCTGGCCCCAAACGAACTCGCACGGAATTCGCGTCGAAATCTGGAACGAAGTTCTCCAGGGCTCCTCAGGTCCATCCTATCGTTTTCCGAAAACACATCTACATCTACACGCAGCAAGCCTGCACCTGATTGCGGGGACCAGGGGTGGCAATCGTAATTCGATCTGGCGCGTCGGTCGGTCTGGGTGGACGGACAACGCCTCGCGAGCTGCGATGGAAGGCGATGGTCGCGCCGACGACGTCGCGCGCCAAGCGTGGAAGCGATCACCACGTTTCACGGCGAGGCTTGGCGGCAACCGCAAGAAAAATCATCGCGCGAACAAGCGTTTCACCCTCGGACGGGGAATCTGGCACGAAGAGAAACTCGAAAGCGCGGGGCATCGGATCGCGGATTTGCTGCTGGGGCACAGGCGGGCGAGGGAAACGGGCTGCGCGAGGTCGAAGCCCCCAGGCATACGGCTGGCTTCGCTGAGCCAGGGGATGTGGGATGTCGGCGGGAAGCGGCCCAGGGGGCGGGGCCTCGGCGACGGGCAGCGCGGGCAGCCGATACTTCGCGAAAAGGGGACACGTACAAAACGGCACTTAGCGGCCGGGGTTCGGTACACGTTGGGAGCGCGAGTGGCGGCACCCGACATGCACCCCGCCTCGCTGGCTAGGTGCAGTTCTATAAGTGCTCCGTTTTGTGAGGATGGCTTCGGCGAAACCAACAGTATAGTTCTGAACGTGCTGGATTCTCGCGCGGGGCGAGCACGTGCAGACTGGCACCTGGCGAAAGGGGCGGGGTACAGGTCGGGTGCGTCGTCGCGCCCCGCCCGCAGAGTCAGGAAGGCAAGGGCCGCTGAACCCCCTGCCGGCCTCCGGGCGGAGGTGTCTGAACGTCCCAGGGCTATCTGAAGGAATTCCAACTGCGGTTTCCGCCCACATCGCTCCCCCTATCAGAACATCTCGCCTGGTCACTATTTTTCCAATTCCCACCCGCTGCTTTGCCCTCCCCGTCCCCCGTTCTTCCTCGACCTGCCGCCCTCCATTTTCCTGAGTGTTTCCCAATTGCCCCTGGCCCCTGCGGGGCGGCAAACGCCCGCGCCCCCCCCGCAGCTGAAAGACTCACCTTGCGCTCATCCTCCAATCCGTTCGTGAGGCGCACGTCTTGGTTCCACACTGCCACTGGCAAACGACGTCAAGGCCCCGGAAAATCCGACAGGCGCGATCGGCCCCCTCGAATGGCGGGCGAACCAATACGTAAGACGATGTCGCAAAAGTAAGTTTGGAATTTGGGGATCCGCGCAAGAAGCCCATCCACTCGCCCAAGGTGTGGTTCCGTGCCGGTCCGAAAGACATCCGCTCTGCGATGTTGGCACGACGATGAGCCTTCCCAAAAAACGAGAACAAATTCTGAAAAGGCGCGAAGACTCTCGAGAAGCCCCGTTGCCTTCTCTCGGGAGCGGCCAAGAGGGAAGTGTCCAAGAGGGGGGGTGCAAATTATGACCGGCGGCATGTGCGCGGCCCAGCGGGGGGGCCAGGGACGTCATGAAACAAGAAAAGGCGCCATGAAATCCGGGGAGATATCATGGCCCCCGCCATGATATCCCCCCCCCCCTAGTCATCACCCCCCTCTTTTCCGCCCCCGAAGACAATCGAGAAGCCCCCCGTGGCCTTCTCAGCAGGCCTGCCCCCTCTCGCTCTCTCCCCCCCCCGGGCGCGCCGCCGACAGGAGGCCGGGGCTCTCCGGTTCAGCGCTGAGCGGGAACGCCAAGGGGGGGGTCGCCCCAGGTTGCCAGCCTCGAGCGTATCCCTGTCCCTAAGATTGACACGCCAAAAGGCGATGACAATCTTAGGGATCCGCCCTCAAAAAAAAGGAATCCCTAGGATTGGCTTCGTGATGAGGAGGTGCCCAGCATAGGGATAGGGATATGTTTCCAGGCTGGTAACCAGGTGGCAAGCCTCGACCTGGAAGCGGCGACACAAGGCCGAGAAATCGGCGACACAGTGCGGGCGCGGCCGCAAGAAGCCCTCGCAAGAAACTCAGCCCTGAGAACCCGAGCGCGAAATGCACCCGAGGGCAAACCTGGAGCACCCGGAACGCAGCAGCTCCCTCAACGGCTGCGGGAAGCCACCGCGCAGCGCGAGGAGCGAAGAAACCCAGGATACCCTGACGAACAGCATATGGTTTCTTGATGCGCGCCCCCACTGTAGGCCCCGATAGCCAATCCGCACACCCCTGGGGGGGGTGGTCCATCAGGCCCTTGTCGGCAACGGAGGGGCCCCCCGAGCCGATCCACCCCCTCGCGTTGCCCCTGAAGTTTCCCAGCCCCTTCCCGGGAGGGCGATGTCGGTGGGCGAGAGCTCTGGGCGCACACCCGTCCCGAGGAGCCAAGCTGCTCGCAGAATCCGCCGACCCCTTGGGGTTCATCGGCGTGTGAGATCTTTCCCCCCTGCCCAAACCCCTACCCCAGGACCCCTGCCCGGTCGAGCTCGTCGAGGTGCCGTAGTTGAGCGCAATCGAGCGAGGTGTGTACGCTACGCTCTGATCGGCCGCCGCCAGACATCCAAGTCTCGCGGCCAGCGAGCCACATGGCCACATCCCAGATTGTTGGCACACGTATGGGGGGGGTCCCTCGGGGACTAGTGGAACGCGTCACGGGGGGGCAGAAGGCCCCAAAACAGACCAAGAGGGCACCAAAAAGCCGTCTGGACGGTCCAGGAGGGCAAACCTGCATTGTTAGCACAAGACGGCCCAATAAGCATCCCGGGTCGCCCCAAGACGGCCTACGAGGGCCCCCGAGAGGGCTCTCAGACGACTGAAGATGGCCCCAAGACCGCTTCAAAAATTACAGAGAACATGCCACGAGGCGACCGGAAGGCCCTCTGGACGGCCCAAGAGGGCCACGAGCCGCCGAACGATCGAAAGCGCCCACGCTGGCCCCCCGACGGCCCAATAGGCCCCTCAAGAGGCGCCCCAAGAAGGCTTCAACGAGCAAGTATCGCCCCATTTCCATTGTAGCAAATTCGTCTCTTCTGCGATCACAACGTTCAACACAGCCCAAGAAACCTCCTGGGTCGCCCCAAGACGGCCCGAAAGGCCCACAAGAGGGCTCTCAGACGACCCAAGAGGGCCCCAAGACCGCTCAAAAAACATTAGAAAACATACCAAGAAGGCACAAAGGGACCCTCAGGACGATCCAAGAGGGCCACGAGCCGCCGATAGGCTGATCGAAAACGCCCACACTGGCCGCCATACAGCCCAAGAGGCCCTCAAGACGCCCCAATAAGCCCTCACGAAGCGTTCCAAGACTGCCTCAAAGAGCCAGTCGCCCCATTCCCGTCGGAAATCATGCACTTTCCGCACGTTCGCTTCTTGTGCGTTCGCATCGCCCAAGACCACCAAAGACGCCTCCCGCGTCGCCCAAGGACGGCCAGCAACGCCCCCAAGAGGGCTCCCATGCGGCCCAAGAGGGCCCCGAGGCCGCTGAAGAAACTCCCAAAACTGCCCGGGGGCGGGGGGGAGCCCGAAAAAACATCTCGAGCCTTCGGTCCCAAAACCGCACCCCGGCTGCCCCAGGAAGCCTCCAACACGCTCCCAGGGAGCTCCGAGAGGCCCGGACCAAAGCTCCCAAGTGGCCACCAGCAGGCCCCCTAGCGGTTCAGAACCTCTTTCCAAAACGCCCCCGAGACGCCTCCCACGAGACCCCGTCTGCCATCCGCGTGGCCTCAGTTCCGCAGCCCAAGCACAGTGGCGGAATGTGCCGAAGGCCGTTCGATAATCATTATTCATTCTTCTAGTATTTCGACAGATGTGCGCCGTTACAATAGTATACGTAGGCTCTCGCCCTTCCCCCTATGCGTGCACGACGACGACTGAAAATGTCAGCCGCAGAGCTCACTGCGGGCTGTGCCGCGATTGCCGTGGGCCCCGGCGGAATCTTTGGCGGGCAAGCGGTCGCCTGTCCAAAAGGGGCCCCGACACGGCTCAGAGCTCGCTTCAAGACGCCCCTGACGAACGGCTCCAAAACGTATTTTGACAGATGCCCGCCCTTAGATGCTCATTCTGGGGACCTTCCTGGAGCCACTCGCTCCACTCGTGCGTCGAAGCTGCGTCGAACCTGAGTCGAACCTGAGTCGAACTTGAGTCGAACCTGAGTCGAACAGATCCATTAGGTGGCCCCCAGGAAGGTCCCCAAAACGAGCATCGAACCGCCCCATGTCCCCTTCAACCACCTCCCCGACAGGCTTCTCCTGAACATCATTCCGACCAAGCTTTCATAACGAGTGCAACTCCCGCGACGAAGGCCCTCTCGCGGCCGACACGTAACCGACAACCACGCCCGCTGACAGCATCCCACCAGGCATCTGGGCGTCGGTGGGTTAGGGGAACCTGTCTTCCAACCCTTTTCTGCCCCTTCGGAAAATGATTTGACCCTGCTACGTATTCGTAGACACCCACCCACTCGACCGACGGCCGACCCAAATCAAGGACCCCCCCCCAAAAACCTTCCTGGCCATCACGAGAATTACGAGACAGAATGCATTTTGCGACATGACCTGGATCCTCCACGGGCGTCCCGCCCTCTCTGTGTAGTGGTTTGTTGCACGACGGCAGGGGGCATCACATGACCCCGTGCGCGCAGGCCCACCATCCCGCTCAGAAAAAAACACTGCAATGTGAACCTGGCGGCACAATCCCCCGACCCCTTGAAGTGTCCTCGGCGTGTGAGATGCTCACCCCTCCCCCGACCCCTCCCCCCATACCCTGGTCCGGTCGATTTGGAGGGAGGGGGGTCCGCCCAGATCCCACGGGCCCGACCCCGACGCATTACGGGAGGATAGAGGCCCACACAACGAGTCCAGATGGCCCCAAAGAAGCCCCCAAGACAGTCCAAGGGGGCCCCCAGTCGCCGAAAGCTCCTCCAGGACGGCCAAGCATCCTCCAGACGGGCCCACACGCCCCCAAAAACGCCTTCAGAGACCTCCAAGAACCCTTCAAAAAGGGCCCCACGAGGCAATATTCTCTGAGTTGCTATCCGCTTTAGAAGGAATTTAGCGTTCTTGCCTTTTTGGTTTCCCGACGCTCCACGACGGCCCAAGAGGCTCCCAAGATCCCCCGGACGGCTCCAGAGGCTTCCAAGAAGGAACCTAAACTAACAAAAAGGGCCCCCACACAGCCCCACAGACGGCCGCAGAGAAGCTCCAAGAGGCCCCCCCGGGCTGCCGTGCGGCGCCCAAGAGGGCACCGAGAAGCCCCCGAAAAGGTGCCCAAGAGGCCTCGCAAGCAGCACACCACGACCGCCCGTTCCCCAAGCGCTCGGCGGTGTGACGTGAGCCCAAGAATCGTTGTTTTTTACACGCCCTGGGGGACCCACCTCCTCCCTCCTCCCTCCTCCTCCTCCTCCTCCTCTCCTCCTCCTCCTCCTCCTCCTCCTCCTCCTCCTCCTCCTCCTCCTCCTCCTCCTCCTCCTCCTCCTCCCCCTCCGGCTGCGCATGACAGCTGCCCCCAGACGCATCTCTCGTGTGCCTGTGCGCGCTGGCGCACGCCTGTGCTCATGGCCCAGAGTCCTGCTGGAGCCCTCGCGCAAACCACTCGTCATCGAGAGTCGTGCTCGCACCTTGGCGCAGACCAGTTTCGTGATCCACAACGATGCTGTCGCCGTGGCGCACGCCTCATTCGCATTCCAGCATCGTCCTCTCTAGTTTGCGCTGGGCACTCTCGTGATCCGAAAACCGCGCGCTGTTCATTCGTTCATTCATTTGAATTAGCGGTTGGA